>BCJK01000009.1:396281-536264 GCA_039545395.1 Filobasidium uniguttulatum | reverse complement strand
CCCCGCTTCCCCTAGCCTGACCACCTCGCGGAAGTTTAGATGACCCAACCTGAGATGCCAGTCAAAGAGAGCGTCAGACGGGGTCGCTATCAGTGCGGAAGATGGCGGGGATGAGCTTGCCTCGAGACTGTAAACACCCTTGCCAAACGGAGCGCGGATTTCCGATGTTCCCTTCATGAGGGTGCAGACGGTATCGGAGAAATTGACAGTGTATCCAGCTTTCAACAGCTTATTGACGGAGAGCAAATGGGCCCCAAGCTCGGGCACCAGCAGAACGTCCTTGAAGATGAGCTTCTTGGACAACTTGAGTACTCCAACGTGAGTAGACCACAGGGTTCCCCCGCCGACGTGAATGGGTCGACGTTCCTCCCGGACAGACTCGAAAAACTTTTTGCTGCACGTCATGTGGTCGGACGCACCGGAGTCCACATGGAATAGAGTCGGAGATGTCGAGCCACTCTTCACGATCATGGCAGTTGCGTATCCTGCTTCAAGCTCGTCGTCCGAAGAAACAGCCAGTTTGGCATGGCCACCGTATTTGGCAACGGCGTCAATCGCAACCTTGCACTTCCCCAAAGTGTGGGAGTTGGACCGGTGTATAGGACACAACCACTCCTCGGGCACCGCTTGAGCCCTGAAGGCGGTTTCCCCAGCGCCATCCGAAGTTTTCCTACGGCGGACTTCAGCACGGATAGCGGCGACGACTGAAGCGGGGGTGAGCACCTGCTGCCAGAGAGAAGCAGCAACCGAGTCCCAGCTGGGAGGAAGGCCCTTGATGATGGCATAGCAAAGCATCAGTTCCGAAGAGATTGGAGTCGAGCGCTGGATGTCGGTGTGGGCTGCACGGAGACGAGAGACCCATTCGATAGGATCCTCTGACTCCTCGAGCGGTGTTTTCCAGATAAAAGCGAGACGCTCAGCCTGTTCGGAGGCACAGGCCGAAGAGTATGTCTCAGTGAGCTCGGCCCAGAGCTTCCTCGGAGCAGGTTCGTCAAAGGATGCCGCCTCGGAGGAGAGATTGCCCTTCACCGTCATTGAGAGACTTCGCATGACAGCGGCCCAGGCCACGTCGTTCTTCCGGCCAACAGGCGATGTGACGCCTGCCTTGAGAGGCTTGACATACTCCCACAGGCCATGCTCGACCAGATAAGAGCCGATACTGTCGAACCATTCGGCGTAGTTCTCGCTGCCACGAAGCTTGACGACATTGACAGAACGTGAGGGCTTGGAGTCCTCCGGATCGGAGTCAAAAGAACTCATGATGAAGGCGACCAAATTTCACAGGAGCCRAGAAGCAGCTGATTCTTGTGTAAGTAGCTAACGGGTCACTAGATCGATCCCGCCGCTGTGCTCATAACCTGTCAGAATCAGTGGGTCGGCCATTAATGTATAAGACCAGAGGTATGTATACAAGTATGCACATACCTGTCAGAATCAGTGGGTCGGCCGATTCTGACAGTTGACAAGTAGTTGATTGTAAAAAGAGATGTTGATTGATGAAAAGCTACGCGGATGCGCTTACGTAAAGCTAGTTAGATGGGCGTTATCACCATATTTCAACAAGTTTACATGTTGGATCGCCTGAATTGGCCATTCATGCATAGCCTTGTAACGCTTTTGCGTGTCTGCTCTTCGACTTTCAATGCGAGTGGCTTTTGATGTTCTTGTGTCACAACACTCTCCAAAATGGCCAGTGTGAGCTTGTTTAAGAATAGACGGAGGCCCAATCTCAGAAGAGCCCCGAGGAAAGCCCCTCACTCGGGCCAACGCAAGTGGTGGTCAATGATGGATGTTCATCTATTAGAGGCGTCATAGTCTCGCCCCATACGAAGCCGAGCAGTCTCTCTCTGAAGATAATCCAAGGCTTCCTCGGAGAAAGGAAAGACCTGTCCAGCCAGTTCATCCGACCTGTAGTATTCCGGAACAGTTGGTCGAGTCAAGATTCAGTCGATGGACTCTTGGTGATCATCTTCTGCACTCACGAGCCTGTGTTGCACTGCGGCAGGAACCATCTCCACGAGAACCCTCGATGATCTGGATCAAAGATTTGAGTGAAATTTTGTTTCCACCCTAAATCGTAGGGGTTCGTAGCCTCTGTGATGCGTTTGGCTCGACGGCGCTCATCGCGACTGAGCATGTGATCAGCTCTCCACTCTCCATTGACTTGTTGTCTGGGAACCTCCAAGCTGGATCTTTGGGTCATCGAAGCCGGCGTTAGCGGGTATTTGGACAACTTGTCTTTGGGGACCTTGATGTTGAGGGACGACGGTTCCATATTCTCGAGTGTGGTCCTATTCTTGAGCACCAGATAGAGATGAAACAGGCCGAATGGGCCCAGTGTCAACGCAAAGACGAACCCTGCCATGGCAAGCAATATCCAAATAACTGGTTTGATGTCGACGTCCTACAAGCAGTCCATTATCAAGGTCAACAATGCCTTTTTCTCCGGCAAAAAAGGTAAGTATTGTCGACTCACATCGCCGCCTGACACAGCAGCCTCAAACAAGTCGATGCATGTTTTGGTCGCCTCAAAGCAGCTATAGGCCGCATACAATGTCCCGTACCACAAGAACAGTAGAAAAGCTTTTCGGTTGCGGTATCCCACACAGCCTGCGACCCATATGCAATGGTGATCTGTAATTCCCCACAAATGTTCAGTGCAATGACCTGATGACAAGGAAACCCGAAAAGGGCAACTTACCCATCAGCAGCACACATTTCCCACACGAGGAACAGTGATGACATCTATCAGGTTTTCGAGCGTTGCACTTCCTACACCATCGGACACCTCCTGAGCTCGCCTTGACTGTCAATGCAAAGGGTGGCACATTGGAGCCCTTGGCGTGATGGTCCTTGTGCCCACTACCCAAGTCCCTGTTTGAAGTGAGATTGGCCAACGGCACATTCTCGTCTGCCTCGTCGTCTTCTGGTTGGGAATACTGAGTCAGCCGTGTCTTGTAGCCGTTGGAAGACCTCCATTCTTGCAAGCTCAACCCTCTGAAATCGGCTTCCTCCTGCTCACTCGGAAAATCCTTTCGAGACGGTGTATCGTGATTGGAAGCTCCAAAAGACCCAATCATGTCCTCCTCGTGAGCCATCGATGGTGAGCCAGGTGGAAGCGTTGAGACAGTGTATAGAGAAAAGACAGTCAAGCCGAAAAGAACATTGTGAATCACAAATCTTTATAAAATGAACAAGACAGTGACATTGCCATGTCAGTCACATCCACCCTCTCTCTCCCTCATGTGATGGTACAGGCGATCAAGATACTGACTGTCGTAAAAATGCACCAGGCTGATGCTGTACCAATAGATTGTCCGCTTCAATGTTGACCACAAACAGCAGATACGTAACTATCAAAAGCAAGTATGCCAGCACGAGTGGTGCCTGTCGTTTAAAGGTTTTCCATTGAGGCAGTTGAGGTCGGAATGCCAGCATTTCGGCCTCTCTCGTGTCTCAGTCAGAGGACGAGTAGGGAAAGAGAGGGAAAAAGAAAGGTGACTAGATGATGTTGCTTGCAACAGACCCCGTATACATTTTTTCTTCTCCCTTCACGACGGGTGTGATTACTTTGCTACGAGTAGACTCTTGGGAGGCTTCGGGAGGAAGAGACAGAGAGACAGAAAGACACGGAGCAATTCAAAAGGACTAGGACCGACGAATGCATGCCTCGGGTAGAGGTAGGTCGAGTCCCGGCTGGCTACTGGATTTCTATCGCGCTAGAGACAAATGAATGACTTCATTGTGCTCAATCTCACATCAGTCATGTCACCCAGTCTTGAACAGATCCTGCAGCAATGTTGCGATAGATGAGAGAGGAAGCTGGGGATGATCCAATGTCTATCGGGAAATCTTAAAGGACTGGCTAGATGGATTGGTCACCGCGATCCGTGTATATGCTCTAGATGCGACCGGTGAGTTGCGAACCAACCTGAATGGATGCATGTCACCACTGCTTGCTTGGCCTTCTAGGAGAGGGAGGCTGGTCGGCGTAGACTCATGGCTCGAAAGTTGGTTCGTCAATACGTATCTTTGTAATGTTATACTATGTCTGTCTAATGATTCTACATTTCTGTTGGGTGGAGAACTAGATTATGCAGCGCCAATCCGTTCAAGCATCGTTGATCTCATCGAGGGCAGAGATGAGAGGAGAGAAGACGGGTTGACCCCTCTTCTTGTAAAAGTCGACGACCTTGGTGGCTCGCTTGGCAATTCCCTCGGGCTAAAGGGGAAAACGAACAGAGTCAGTCGAGAGATCGGCAACAAACAAAAATCAGTCAACAACTTACAGTCAATTCAAAGCTTGCATAGACCTTGTCGTAAGGTCCACTGGCACCGAAGCTGGGAAGACCGAAGCTCTCGTGTGCGTACTTGCCCCATCCAAAGGTGGAGTAAGCCTCGACGGAAAGAACGGGGGCACCACTTGGGAGTACGGAAAGCTTGTAGTCCTTGGATTGAGAGTCAAAGACCTCGAGACAAGGGGCCGATACGATCCTGACCTTCAAGCCCTGTTCCTTGAGCTGCTTGGCGGCATCAGCGACGAGATATACCTCGGATCCAGTAGAGATCAAGGTGAGGTCGGGGTTCTCAACGTCCTCCAAAACGTAAGCACCCTTGGCGGCCTTCTCAACAGAGCTGCCGGCAAGTTGGGGCAAGTTTTGTCGGGAGAAACAGAGAGTGGAAGGAGTGTGCTGAGACTTCAAAGCAACCAAGTATGATGCAGAGCACTCGTTTCCATCAGCGGGCCTGTGGACTTGGTGGTTGGGGAGGGATCGCAACCAAGCGACAGTCTCAACCGGCTGGTGGGTAGGGCCGTCCTCACCCAAACCGATAGAGTCGTGGGTGGCAATGTTGAGGACTCGGAAGTGGGAAAGGGATGACAATCGAACGGCACCAGCAGCGTAGGACACGAAGTTCAAGAAAGTGGCGGTGAAGGGGATGATACCACCGTAAGCGGCCAAACCGTTGGCAGCGGCGATCATACCGTGCTCCCTGACTCCGAACCTGACATATCGTCCAGCGTAGTTGCCGAGACCGGTAGAGGGAGGCTGGAAGTCAACGGCGTCCTTGGCACGAGTCAAGTTGGAACCAGTCAAGTCGGCGGATCCTCCAAACAACTCGGGCAACACATCCCAGAGCTTGGTCAAAACAGTCTCGCTCAACTTTCTTGATCCAACAGCAGCATCCTTGGTGTTGTAAGTGGGGAGAGCCTGCTCCCATCCTTCAGGGAGCCTTCCCTCCATTCGTCGCTCAACCTCAGAAGCCTCCTTGGAGTACTTTTGCTTGTAGTCTGCAAAGTTCTTCTTCCAGTCAGCCTCGAGCTGCTCACCCTTCTTGGCAACCTCGGCGTAGAATTGCTTGACGTCATCGGGGACAACAAACTTTTCGTCAGGGTTGAAGCCCCACTTCTTCTTGAGCTGAGCAATGTCATCGGCCTTCAAGGGAGATCCGTGCACACCACCAGTTCCCTGCTTCTCGGATCCGAAACCAATGACGGTCCTGAGACGGATGATGGTGGGTTGAGTAGTGTTCTTCTTGGCCTCCTCAACAGCGGCGGCGATTCCGGCATAGTCGTCGTTTCCGTTCTCGACGTGGAGGACCTGCCAGCCGTAAGCCTTGAACCTCATTTCAGTGTCCTCAGTGAAGGCACAAGCGGTGTCACCGTCAATGGTAATGTGGTTGTCATCGTAGATGGCAATCAAGTTACCGAGCTGCAAGTGACCGGCCATGGAAGCAGCCTCGGAAGCGACACCCTCCTGGAGACATCCATCACCAGTGAACATGTAAGTGTGGTTGTCAAAGATGGGGAAGCCATCCTTGTTGAAAACGGCACCCATGTGGGCTTGAGCCATAGCCAAACCAACGGCGTTGGCGAAACCTTGACCCAAGGGACCAGTGGTAACCTCGACACCGTCAGTGACGCCGACTTCGGGGTGACCGGGGGTGTTGGAGTCGAGCTGTCGGAATGCCTTGAGGTCATCCATGCTGACCTTGTAACCCATCAAGTGAAGCATAATGTATTGCAAAGCACAGGCGTGACCGTTGGAGAGAACGAATCGGTCTCGGTTGTACCACTTTGAGTTCTTGGGGTTGGCCTTCATGATCTTGGTCCAGAGAATGTGGGCAACGGGTGCCATACCCATGGGTGCACCAGGGTGGCCAGAGTTGGCCTTGGCTACCACATCGGCAGCGAGGGTTCGGATCTGGTAGGAATAGGGGTCTCGACATGAGCAATAGATTCGGAGTCAAGTGGCAAGGGATGCAAAGACGTACGGTGTTTACACACTTCTCGTCGATTCCCTCAGCCTTGAAAGAGGCAGGAGGGAGATCCTTGGTGGAAGCCTTGACATCAACAGAAGACATTTTGGGGCGTTTGAATCAGGTCTGTTGTCAAGTCAATGATGATACAAACAGGTGAGTTTTCAAAAGAAACAGAGCGGCAACCGAGAGAGAGAGAGAGAGATGTTGACTGACTCTTTGAGTTTTGGGGTATATAAGACAATGGAGACCACAGGTTCCTTGAGAAAAAAGTTGGGATGGGAAAAAGGTTGAAGATAGGGGTTGGTGCTGAGCGATTGCGAGTCCACGACATCATCCAGTCAGGCAAACGCGTGAGAACATGGAACACATGACGCATAATTCTGTCTCGCTTAGTAAGTTACCAGCTTGCTCTCGTCTGCCTCTCACTCGCCGCTCTCGCCGGTCCGCTTCCCTCCCTCCCCCAGCAGCAATTAGCCACCAGCGGCTGCTGCTGATAGATTCCACAAAACCACCGCATCTCTTCCGACCAGATCGCCTTATCTCTCTGGCTTTGCTGAGCATATCGCTGCTTGTGACCGGTCGAACCGGACCGGCTGGCTAGTGACGAATAGCGAGCAAGGATGCATGTTGGCACGGTATCCTTCCTACCTGGCCACGGCAACTCCATGACCCACGGCATCATCACATCGTGCGGCAGAGTAGACAGCTATGTTAGTAAACAACAGAGAGAGAGACTCGAATGAGAAAGCAGTCGTCAGACGACGAGCATTCATAGAGGTCACATATCACATCCCTACCTGAATCCAGGACTCGTCGAATTTCTATCGGTGCCAATTCCAAGCTCATGGTGTCACTGCTCGCTGCACCGCCCATGGGATCTATTGCCAGAATACGTTTCTGAAATGGGCTGGGCCAATGCAATGGTTCTGTTTGCAAGTTGCAACGGCACGTAGTAGCCGACAATCAGCAATCAGGAAGAAAAAGTGACTATGAACCACACCTCTCAACAAATCATTCAGTCAGTCGCCGGGCATGAGGAAAATACCACGACACAGGGAGATACAATCGCTCGGGTCTGGAAAGTCTAGCCGTGACCACAACTGACGCTATCCACGGCTAGGCCTACACGACATGCGACTTTGTTCTCTGTTGCGAAACCTGCTTGCTGCCCATCAGCAGGTCTACTTACGGACATCTGTCTCGCCGGGCTCCATGGAACACTATTGCGAGGTGGCCGACTCAGTGTGAGCCGCTGACACGACAACTTGCGACTTTTGAACTCTTTTGATCATGTTGCTGCGTATTCCGCTGGTGTTGCCGGTCGCTGGACAACCCTTGACTTGAGACATGGACACAGGCAGACACCTTTACCGCTTCGCCCTGATAAAGCATTCCTCTCGCCTCTTGACCGATGCCCACTACACGTTTGGTACTAAATTCGACAGGAAAACACAGCGGTCAACTGCTCCCTTTTTTTGCATCAAGGTGATTATCACGTTTCAACATGACAGGTCGTGTGGGGTCCGATTTCGATTGGACAAGCTCCTGTCTGTCTGTGACCGTCGACATTCTCCCTTTTCCTTGCCATCTGCTCTTGTACCTCGAAGCAATGCTAAATGTCATATCATTAGCAGTACTCGAAGTTGAAAAATCCAGCTCAGCTCAACTCAGCTCAGCCGAAAAAACGTGGCCAAAAGATCCGTTCGGGTGAGCTGGACTTGAGCGCGCTAACTGTTTGGCTGGAGAAGGTGGTCTGGAGTTGAGCTGGGTTTTTCGAGCTCAACTCAGCTCAACTCTCAATCACGGATCCCAACTCTACGAGATTTTGACCCCGGGAGCCGAGCTCTCATGATTTGGCAGCAAGAAGTTGCAGTCACGCGCATACCACCTGCACCTTTACCTGTACCTATTCGCACCTACTCTCGATCCTGCGATTCATCGAATCAGAGAATCCAGCAGCTGACTGCCAAATGCCGTGCGCATACGGTATTTGTGGGAGCATCCGCTGAGCTGAACTGAGCTGAGCTGGATTTTTCAACTTCGAGTACTGCTATTGATACACGCTCGTGAACAGCTACAACTATCTCCATTGAACGACTCTTGACATGGACCACCATCAACAGGCTCTCACGATGCTTTGTGTGCCCAAGTGATCTTTTTTTAGCAAGCTTTCAGAACCAGATTTGATCAAGCCACGCAAGCCACTGACCTGAGCTGCGAGAGCGCCAGAGCCGCCCTCAGATGGGAAAAGGCAATGAGCGGCCATCGGGAAGCCTTTTGAACCCATCCAGGATGGTATCGCGACTTGACCCAAGGGTGTCAGCCTATACTCGAGTACTCGCTTTTCATCATATCAGGTCAATCGTTCAAAGTGGCAAAGTGGGGCAGGACTCGAGTATTCTGAGGCGAGGGGTACGTGGAAAGAACCGGGACGTCAGAGTAATCATCGACGTTGTGGCGAATTCTGCTCGTATGCTCTACAGCCCTGCTGAGATAATGATCGACGCTATAGAAGATACTTGCCGCTCCGAGGGTCCAATGGATCTTGAACAGTTTCGACTATGCTCCCAAACCACAGACGCGAATGAGTGAGTTGACTTTGCAGTTGGGCATGGAAACACATTGAGCGTGAGATTGGGGAGTCTGCAAGATGTCCAGTCCGCATTTGTGGGGCCCCGTCAACTTGTGTCATACTTTGCGGTGACCATTTCTTTCCTTTTTTCAACGTTGGAAGTATGGACGCGGGCACCGGGCACAAGAGAACAGTCGTGGTAACGCTTGTTTCACAAAGAGGCTAGAAAATCATCATGACACATGACAGTCCTTGCGCGTATGTTCCAGGCTGTGTCCCAAGCAAACCAGGGGCATCTCGGCGTTGGATCGTGAAATGACGGCAAGTGTCAATTCCGTTTAATTCCTATGGATGAACCACTGTTTTTTGTCACCTCTCGTCGATATTCCCGAGTACGCCCTCAAATGTCCAGTGGGTCTGTGAATACACTCTCACTGCTGGCCGTATCGTTGCGTTCCGGTGATTTCCCGCGCTGATTCGCTGATTGCTGGTCCTTGACTATGGGTGAATCCACTGATCGTGTCTTGGAGACCCACCACCCTTTGCCACTGTTTCATGCTAGCACGACTTGCGTGCGTTGCAGACAGTGCTGTTGAGGAAAGAATGTGCAATAATGGTGGTAATGGCTACAAGCCTGGGAAAATACGGCGTGCGGTAGGTGCCGGGAAACATCTCTAAATCATCATTACGACACTCTACTGTGGGTGAAAGAAGGAGACCTTGGACGCGAACATGATGCTGATGTGATATCGACTCTCACACCTCCAGGTTTGGGGTCGAGTCGTTGAGAATATACGACAGGCCGGTACATTCGGCCGCCTGTTTGACTGGATGGTACGAGAGCCAAAGTAATCATGAGTCATGATAACAGACGAGGGGCTCATTTAGTGGTAGTAGTGTACAGGTCAATACAAAATCGTACCGTGTTTTTTTCCCACCGCTTGCCATGTTGCTTGCAAAGACGAGGAGTAACTCGGGAACTGCGATCGAATGTACAGGGGTACAGTCATTGTTTGCCATTAGCGCATAGAGATACGTTGAGCCCTTGGGTCAATCCTGAGAGGAGCAGACTGCAGGGGTGGAGTCGTCAGGAGTAGTGGCTTGGAGCGTTGGAGTCACTGGCGGTATGACTACTGGTGGCAAAACGAATGAACATCGATTGCCTTGGTTCTCTTACGGCGGAAAGGTTGATCCTGCTGGACCGAGCAAGCTGTAGACTTGCGGCATAGAACAGCAACTGTTTTGGGGCTCCACAAAAGTAATCCACAGGTCGGTACCCCATTTCCCAGCAATTGTCAAATGTCCATTCCCATGGGATGGGCGAGATGGAAACAACCACCCTAGCCAAGGTACCCCGGTTGTGAACCGGTGGAGGTGATATGAGTGCTTTGACAACGCCGTCAACACCAGCAGGAGCAGCACCACCGCCGATTGAACCATCTTGACCATTTGGATATTCTGGATCGTTTTGGATGACGCAAAAAGTCTCTCTACACACACTTTCTGCCCTTGACATGTGGAATGGGAACGGCCCTGTTGCGGGGTAAGTGTGGGGCTCCGATCGCTAAAACAGCTTTGATGTTTCTGCTTGGCAGGGCCATCGGGATCATTTTCGCCTTGCCGTGCCGCAGAAGCGCGTCGACGTTGATCCAAAGTGTGGGGTATTGAGAGGAAGCATTTCTTTCCGCCCAACTCTCTCCTTGTCTACTTGTTGTACTCCTCCTCCTCCTCTAAGGGATACCACCCCTATTGTGTTGCCGTCCAGAGAGTAGCAGAGTACTCCTCGACTGCTTTCTTTGGATGGAATGTCCCGTGATCTCACCTTCCAACATGGTCCCGATCGGCCGTTTTATCCACCTTCGTACGGATCGCGTTCTTGGCTGCACATGTGGCTCGATGATCTAGGTAGGTTCAGACGTCTAGACATCTATAAAGCTGGTACACACCAACTGGCTTCAAGTGTCGAGAGTACTGACTGTCAACTCTTTCAACTCGTCTCTCTCTCTCCCTCTCTCCCCCTCTCTCTCGCTCCAGCGCTTCATTCATAGGGACGCATCTAGACACCCATCACCATGCGAGACTCTCCAACAGGCTACATCAACGAAAAGAATGAAAAGAGTGACATTGATGTCGTGGAAGTTGACGAGGTCCCAAGTAGTGCGCTCTCCTTGGACCTCAGTGATGTCAATGAAAAGGCCGTCATGAGGAAATGGTGAGTCGTCATGGCATGATTGAGATTGACCGTGACGCAACGTACTGAATAGGGGTCGCGTCTTTTCTGCAGTGACATTCGAATTGTCCCATGGCTTGCTCTCTTGTACCTGCTCTCGTTCTTGGACCGAACCAACATTGGAAATGCTCAGTTGTTTGGACTTTCCGATGACCTTGGCCTGACATCGACCGAATACGCGGCTTGTCTGGCCGTCTTTTTCGCGTTTTACGTCCTGTTTGAAGTACCTTCCAACATGGTCATGAAGGCATGGAGGTGAGTAATGCCATCGATTTCCACCTTGATAGCTTGATATATGATGCTGATATTTTGCTGCACCATTGACACACCATGGTAGACCATCAATGTGGCTTCCGATCATCATGTTTGGATGGGGTGTCGTCATGGTTGCCATGGGTTTCGTTCAAAATTTCGGAGGACTTTTGGCTACTCGTATCTTTTTGGGCATCACCGAAGCCGGTCTCTTCCCTGGTGTCAGCTACTTCCTCACTCAATGGTAAGCTATTGCCCCCTATTTCTCCTATGTCACTAACAAAGTTGACCCCTCGATCTGCTGCAACAGGTATCGACGATATGAGATCAACCTCCGAATTGCTGTCTTTTTCAGTGCTGCAACTGCAGCCGGTGCATTCGGTGGTTTGCTTGCGCGGTTGATCAACTTGATGGACGGCACTGCTGGATACGAGGGATGGGTGAGTGATTTTTGCTCTGCAAATCTATGTCCAAATGGATTGGTCTTGATGGTCGAGTTTTTTTTTTTCATTTGCAGCGATGGATCTTCATCTTGGAGGGAATTGCCACCGTTGTGGTCGCGATCGCGTCATTCTGGATGCTTCATGATTACCCCAACACTGCCAAGTTCCTCACTCAGCCCGAGCGTGACTTCATGGTTGAGCGACTCAGACTCGACAATGACGGATGTTCCCAAGAGTACAAGAACAAATTCATCAAGGATGCCTTCCTTGACTGGAAGATTTGGGTCGTGAGTAAAAGGCCCTCTGCGACTGCTGATGACTAGTCTCACTGACTGAGCCTTTGTTCGAATCCCAGTTTGCTGTCATGTTCCAAGGATGTCTTACTCCCCTCTATTGTTTCTCCCTCTTTTCCCCTACACTCACCGCCAACTTGGGATACACTGCTGCCAAGGCTCAATTGGTGAGTCCACGCCACACTATCCTATTGAAGCAATAATATGCTGACCTCTACGCATACCACTATGCAGATGTCGGTCCCTCCCTATGTCGTCGCTGCTTTCACCACCGTCATCGCCGGATATACTTCGGATCGCATCAAGCAACGAGGTTTCATTACCATCGGTATGGCCTCATTGGGCGGTCTCGGTTTCCTTCTCCTTTTGGTCTCTACCAACACTCAGGTCCAATACGCCGGTCTCTTTTTGGCCGCTGCTGGTGTCTACCCCCTCATCCCCCTCATCGTCTCCTGGGGCTCCAACAACATTGGGGGATCCTTGAAGAAGGGTGTCGGTACAGCCATCATTGTCTCTCTCGGTAACGCTGGAGGTTGTATCTCGAGTTTCCTCTACCCCAAGGAGGACAAGCCAAGGTACATCAAGGGTCACGCCGTCTGTCTCGCCTATTGTGGTATCGTCGTAGTCACTTCACTCATCATGATGACCTACTTCAAGATTGAAAACACCCGCAAGGCCAAGAGGAACGCAGCTAGGGGACACGCCTGGACTCCCGAAGAAATGGAAGAGTTCAAGGAAGATGGCGAAAACACTGACTGGTTTGTCTACACCTTGTGATGGACCGACCCATGTCTCGTTGTCGTGTGGCCCCCCCTGTATCAAAACAAAAAAGCAAATTTGGTGTGTGTAATTATCTAGTCTAGTTGAAAACGTTGTACGAGTACTGGCGTACTCTGAAGTCTATCTTGAATGTTGTCTCCAATATGGGAATATTAAATGTGTGTATACTTGTTGGATTGATCTCTGCAATGTCTTGGTCCCCTTGCTCATTTTGGAGGAGATTAGTATCATCAGCTCTTTAGTTGAGACTGGTTCAGTGAGTTCATGCCATAGCATTCAGATCGCCGAGGTTTCTGCTTCAGATTTTAAGGGATGACAAAAGTCACAAGATTACAGAAACAAATAGAATAGTCACGGCCATGCAATAATATAACGATGCTTGGCGCAGTAGTGATGCTACACGGATAAAAGACAAATTACTATCTACCCAGTGCCAGTGGCTGAGGCAGCCTCCGTAACGATAAAAGGACTAGCGACGCAAATTATCGACATTTTTGCCCAGGCGTGTCAAAAAACGAAAGCTACGATGTAAATCGTCCAGCACGTCGGCCAATCACACGAGGCTAATACGCTGCCGTTCGACCACGCTGTTCATATTAGCATCTCGGGATACCCTCCTATATGTCCACAGCAAGGATGATCCGGTCAGTATGGTTACGAATCAAAGCGGCTGTCCCATAGGCATATACACACACACACTCTCTCTCAAGGAACTTACCAGAAAAAGTCACAAGCGTCATTCGCCGCCAACTGACTCAAAAAATTTTCGTCGTGCGTGATAATGATGAGCTGGGAAGACGCATTGTTACGGCGTAGATTGATCAAGCTGACAAGAAAAAGGAAAGATGAGAGGTGAAACTCTCGGTTCAGCCAAAATTGTCAACCAGGAATGTGACGGATCTCGCCATCTCCCAGGCCGGAACACGGTAAAAGGAAATGGCAAGAAACCAAACCACACCACTTTTCATCTCGACTTACTGGGCTAGACTCCTCGCCAAGCTCTCGATATGATCCACATCCAAATTCGTGGTGGGTTCATCCAGTGCCAAGACGCCACAATTGAGTGAGAGACTTTCAGCCAAGGCGATTCGAATGAGAATGCTGGCCAAGACTTTTTGACCGGCACTGCAACGTCCTCTCATATCAAGTTCGGTTTGATCTGGAAATTCAAGCAAGCAAGATGTGAGATGGAATGAGCAAAGGATCTGGCTGCGAGATGGCAGTCAACGTCTCTTGGGAAACCTACTCTTGACCATGACTGAAAAAAAGATATGGAGAGAGTGAGATTCGGTGGTGCAAGTAGCAATGTAAAGACGAGAAAAACTTACCGACTCTGTAGTTGTACGTCCTTCTGGTTGCCGTCTCCGAACCCGCTTCAGCTCGAATCGCGATAAAGTCGATATCTAGTTCAAACAAAAGACGTCTCTTTATCAGCCCGCTGTTGGTCATCGGCACTGCAGACGACATTCTCAACAGAACCCACCAGTTCCCGTATACACCTCGTGCCATAGTTCCTGCAAACAATCATTGACCTCTTGCATCTTGAGCGAATGATACTGCATAATCGCATTGTCCAACGCCTTTCCATACTTGTCAAGATCCGCCGAAGCCATTTGCCCCGTCTTGAACTTTACCAAGCACTCATTGTAATCATCCTGAATGTTCTTGTACTCGGACGCCAATTGTCTCGACTGTCGTTGAAGGTTCTCCTTGATCTGCGAAATCTCACCCACCAACTGCTGATGCTTTGCGTGCTTTTCGGTACGTTCAGCCTCCATTCGCTCGTACCTTGACTCAAAGTCTCGTTTGGCTTTGGCTGCAGCGTCAATGTCGATTTGGTTGATTTCGTCCTCGAGTTTGGCAATCATGCGTTCAGCTTCCCGGAACCGTAAATTTGAATTGATGGTCGCACGTCGGTTGTCACTTTCACTTGCTTGTTGCGCAATGGTGGCAATGTCTTGTTGAATCGTTTCCATTTCATTTTCCGCATCACTGATTTGATGCTTGATCGCCTCGACCGCCTGCTCGGCTTCGCGCAGCTTGACGTCCCCTCCAGCATGTTCGTAAGACAAGATTGACCGTGTGACCCCATCGAGCTCGTTTTTCGCAATCCTCATCTTGTCATATTTTGTTGTGACTTGGGAATGCTCTTGCGTGTACGTCTCGATATGAGTTGCCAACTTTTCTTGAGCCGACCGAATAGGCCCATCGAGCGATGTATTCTCTTTTTCACTAGCTTGAATGTCTTGTCGGTACTTTGCCGCTGCCTCATTGAGATCGTGGAGTTTACGTTCCGATTCCTGTCTTTTAGCTTGTCTAATTTTGGCTTCCGCCAACGCGACTCTGTGTCTCTCGAGCTCCGTCTCCCTCTGCCTGACTCGTTCATTCGCATGGTCTCGGTCAGCCTTGAGCTTGTACTCTTGCTCTCGTTCCATCTTGATCCTACGGTCGAGGTCCTGCATTGCGCCTTGCACTTCTTCAGGTGTTTTGGTAGAGCCCATCGAAGCCAGAGCCCGTTCGAGGTCTTGTGCGTCTTGACGGGCTGAATTGGCTTCTGACGTGTATCGCGCGATATCTTGACAAACTCGCTCCAAGGATTCCAAATCTCGAGTGTTTTGTCGGGCCTTTTGAAGCCGAGCATCGTAATCTTCCAAGTCAGCCGCCAATTTGGCTATCGATTCCTCGGCGGCCTCAACTTTGGTCTCAAGCTCTGGGACTTGCTGTTGCCTTTTTCTCTCAACCTCGCTCCATTTGCTTGCCAGATCTTGGAAGAGTGTTTGTTGCTCCCTCAATTCCTTGAGCTCTTGTTCCATTTGGAGCCTATGTTCGTTTGTTTTGGACTGCTCGATACGCTTTTTCGCATGGGCTCGAAAGTCTGCGAGCTCGCTGTCATTCGCAAATTTTCGATTGCATCCCATGCACTTCTTCTTTCCCCTCTCTTGTCTCTCTTCGGTGTTGAGGAGCTTCTCGAAGAACTCAGCTTGTCCGGCCATGTAGTTGTTCGCCTTTTCTTTTTCTGCAACTTCCTTTTTAATGAACGTCACTGCTTGTTCAATGGACGTGTATCCGGGCTCTTCAATCGCCTCCTTGACAGATTGCGAAATGGAAGCATGGTCACGTTGAATATCGTCAATTGTACGATGCAGACCTTGGAGTTCACTTGTGGTCCGGACAGATTGTGCTTTCATGTCTTGCACTTCTTGCTCCTGCTCATCGATCGTCGCTTGGTTCATTTTTTGGGCAGCCTCCACCTTGGCCCGTACATCCCCGCTCTTGAATTCGATACCCACTAGGTCCTTCATTTTGGTTTGATTCGCTTCGACTAATCCACTGAGTTGCGTCTCCAGGCCCTTGATTTTTTCCCTGACCAGGTCGAGTTTGACCCGATTATCCCCCTGCCTCATGAGTTCACTATACTCTTTGCCCCAACTTTCACGCTCAGATTCCATGACTCGAAGCTTCAAGGACATGTCGCGGAGCCGTTGATCGTAATTCTCGGCGGCGAATTGATCTCGAGCACGAGTGATGGTCTGCATTGTCTCGGCAATTTCCTGTTCCAAATTCTTGACATTAATATCAGCGCTCGAGTATGAGTCCATCTCAGATTCAAAGGAGCGGATGGTGGATTGAGTAGAGTTCAGCTGGCGTGTTCGGTCGGATATGAGTTGTAAACATGTGGAACGTTGTGTCTTGAGGCTGTTGAGCTGGTCATTGAGTTGAACTTCCACTTTTCGTCCGTTCAATTTTATCTTTTCCGATTGATGCGACAAGCTCTCAATGGTTGACTTGAGCAAGTCGAGAAATGACTCCACCGCGGACTCATCGAGCTGTGAGGCGGAGTATCCTTGGATCTCGAGGGATTTGGCATGAAGGGTAATCATCTCCATTCGGCGATTGACATTTTCGTCGTACGTCTTCCGATCGGCTCTGCGCATTCCGAGATTGCTGGTATCGTTGGTTTGACGTGCTCGGAGGCTTTGTAGATTATGCACTGATCGGTCACGAAGGCGTTGCTTTGATTCCTGTCGTTGGCTGAGTTCTTGAGTATGTTTTTCGAAATTGGCGAGTTGCTGTTCGAGATCCTCATCTGAATCCGTGAGCAACTTTATGGACCGTTTGAGGCTTTGTTGGTTACCTTCGTACATTTCCTTTTGGTTTTGCAGAGACTGAGCCTTTTCAAAGATTGCCGTAAAAGACGTTGCCTTTTTGTAAAATTCCTGGTTCTCTCTCGTGAGTCTCTTGACCTCTTCTTCGAGGCAACCGGCAGCGTTTTCCTTGGACAACAGCTTTTTTCTTTCTTCCGTAATGAATTCCCGCAGTTTCGTCGCCTTATCGCGATCATTCTTGAGGTGCGTCAAGCGCTCTTGATCAACTTTGAGACTCGCATTCTGATCTTTTCTAATACTCTTGATGTGGTCCAGAGCTTTGGTAAACTTGCTCGCTTCGAAAATGTCGTCAAACTTTTTCTTGAGAGCGGATGGTTCAGCCAAGGGCCAGTTGGCTTCTTCTTGGTGACAGAAAATAACATTTTCGAGAATCGCTTTGGAGACGCCCATCAGCCGAGGTACTTCGGCGTCCATCTCTGCACACTTGGTAGAAATGGCGTTTCTCTGATGGTGTCCTAGTGTCAGCTGTGCTTATCAAGTCTTTGTGCAAAACCTACTAACTCGATCACCAGCGTCGACATTGTCGACCTTTGATAGCATGCCTTCCAGCGTCTTCATCGTCATTCCCCCCGTCTTTTTCACCGTGACTTGAAGATTCCGATTCACAACCATTCTCTCTCGTTTGACGTTCCAAAATCTCAGTCTGACTTGAGCCTTGACTTCTTTTTCACCGGCCATTTTGGGATCGTGGACGAATGCCCCGCCTTTCGTGTTGGGCGGGAGCTCACCTGTGGTGGCATATTTGAGACACTCGATGATGGTCTGTTGGGAACATGTTGTTAGTCTCTCGGCTTCAAGATCGCCGGCAAGTTTCCGAACAGCACTCACAGTCTTTCCCGTACCGTTGGTCCCAACAATCACCGTCACGGGACTTTGAAACTGAATCACATTGGTATGTTTGTCGTCAAAAGCCCGGATCCCCCGGATGGCGAGTTTGTCGAGTGACGCCCTGTTCCGGAAAAGGTTAGTATGAAAGAATTTTTTTAACCTCGATGATTAAACACCCACATGGCTAGTCCGACCTGTCACACCAACGACCAAACTACAGGCCATGTACTGCAGTAAGAGATTGAGAAGGATTGTGCAGGATTGTGTACAAAGTCATGGTATCTGGGCCTTTGGGGGATTCAAATTTGAGCCATTCGTCATCAACCAGTCCCATTCAAAACCGCAATAATCTCCTACTGCAGCTGTCGTTGAACAAGTTCAACCAATCCCACGGCCAGCTCAGCCAAAATGGCACCATTTGAGAAGCAAAGTGTTGTGAGCGGAATCAAGCATCATGTAGAGGCTATTTTTCCCCTGGGTGAGTGCTTATCTCGGTCCGTAGCAGCTTCAGGACTGACGATGGATCAATGGTAGAGGACAAGGTGTATGTAGCGTTGGCTGGTGGAACAGTTCAAACGTATGATGTGACTGGCAACGTCGTAGCCACAAGAAAAGGACTGGCAAAGAGGCCTATTGAACAGCTGGGGTACCTGAGGGAACTGAGCAGTCTGGTCGTACTGAGTGGTTAGTTGTCCTTCCCTTCATGTTGTAACGACCAAGCTGACGAGGTCTAGTAGACCAAACTATCACCCTGTTTGATCTACCAAACCTCAAGATTCCCACAGTCTTGTCCCAGGTTCGCAACGCCCAGACATTTGTTGCAGCAACTATCCAGGTACCAGAGTCTGCACTGGTACGACGAGGCAAGGGTGATGCAACAGCCACCAGCACCAACGACTTGGTCCCGGTCTCGGTCCTGTTTATTGGGGCCAAGAAACGGATTCACGTCCATACATTCGTAGCCGGAAAGCCGTATACCTCGCGGGAGTTGGCCTTGCCTCATTCACCACGTCTCATCCTCTGCCCCTCCAGCCCTTCGACTTGGACCCCAGATCACGTTCAGACGCTACACTTGCACTATAATACAACCGATTGGGCAATCCTTGAAGTCGATTTGTTCTCAAACGACAAGGGGACATCAGCCGGTCTTACCGTCTTGGCCCCACCTTCACCACAAGAGCAAGTAGTACCAGCACAAGGAACGAATCTAGCCGCAGAGAAACCAACAGGTGGAGTCGGTTCGACATTCGGTGGGTTGGGAGGATACGTGGGAAAAGGTCTACGAGCTGTTTCTGGACAAGCAAACGTCGTCAATTCGATCGTCGGTGTGGGCATTGGAAATAGAGAATCAACAAAAGGCAGTGACGACCAGGTAGACACCACAGGAGAGGGTGAGACGTTGGTCATTCGAGGCACCCAAGGCGTATTTTATGATAGCTCCGGAACACTTTCCCGACATACCTCCATCGACTATTCTGCTCACCATGCTGGCCCTGAGGACTTGGCATATTCGGAGCCATTCATCATTCAAGTACTCCCTCCCGACCCCGTCAGCTCGGCAGCTAGCTCACAGTCAAAGCCTTCATCAAGTAGGATAGAGATTCGCTTGAAACAAACCCTCACAGTACAGCAAAGAATCGTAGCCGAAAATCACAAGAACACCCGTGATGATGAATCCATCGCAACGGTTGCCACTTCCAAAGAGACCTCTCACCATCACCGTGGAGTATCGATCAAACTGTTGAGCATCACTTGTCTGCCCAATCCGCACCAGTCTCGCAAACCTAGTCCGACGTCGGTCTACTACCTCACCTCACCCAACGACAAGTTGGCCCAGCAGGCTGAGGGGTCAACATTGTGGCGGCTTGTCGGACGCCCTTGGACGGACATTTTAGATGATTTTCTAGCCCAAGGACGATTCAATGACGGACAAAGCCTGTTAACATCCCTGAAAAACGGACCTCTCGCTCAAGACAGTACATCAACGCTCGAACGATATGGACGGCAGTTTACAACACTCCAGGCCCTCTCAGACTACTCGACAGGGCACTATGAGCGAGCTATCAATCAGTTTATCCAACTCGACATTACTCCCGCCAAAGTCGTCGCGCTGTACCCGCAAGAAACGATCAGTGCTGGATTGGGAATTCCAACAGAACGATGGGTGGAGGTGTTCGGTGGGCCAGAGGGCGGCAGACTGGAACCGCTCGATCCGGAAGCTGAGGAGCATCGCTCGGGGACCAAAAAGTCCCAGGAGACGGCTGGTACCGGGACATTTAGTGTGCTCAAAGGGATTGCGCATCTGGGCGGGGGTGGCGGTGATGCAGCGAGTATCAAGAGTGGTAAAGGCAGCGGAGGCGGTGGTGGCGGAGGAGAGACCGCCAGTATAAGGGACCGTGATCTCGATGCCGCATCGACCGCGGACACGTCGGGTTCTTCCAAAAGTGTGACTGGGGATGCCAAAGGTCAGCTCGTTTATCATTTTTTGCTTCTTGCTTCGTCTCGCATGGATACTAATGCAAAGGGTTCTCCAATACTGAGCAGTCTCTCGAGCGGCTCTAGAATCCCTTGTCCACTATCTGTCCGACCGTCGACAGAAGCTAGCCGGCGTCTTGAGCCCAATTTCGAATCTTATCCCCATATCACCCCTTCCCCCGCTCTCGTCCCTACCAGCCTCTGAGCTGTTATCTTACCCTGATCTCCCCTTTTCCGAAACCCCTCCTGACCGCCTCATCCGCATCGCCCAAATCATCGATACCACCTTACTCAAAGCATACCTCTTGATCCGACCCGTCCTCGTTGGATCACTCTGTCGGATCGAGAATTATTGCGAGTCTGATCAAGTCGAGCAGCTCTTGGCGGAGAAACAAAAGTATACAGACTTGGTGGATTTGTATCAGGGAAAGAGGGAGCACGAAAAGGCGCTCAAGTTGTTGAAGCGATTGGGCGAGGAAGAGGATGACAAGTTGGACCGGTTGGGACCGGTCGTTCGTTACTTGCAAAAGATGGGGAGTGACTGGGTGGATCTGATATTGAGAGAGTCTGAGTGGGTGTTTGAACAAGATAAGCGAATGGGACTCGATGTGAGCTCGTTTGTCTGTAGTCTGGGGAGTTTGCCGGCTCACATTTTCTGACGTATTTCCTCTGCTCACAGATCTTCACAGCAGATGAGGCCAAAGTGGAATCACTACCCCGTCAAAAGGTCGCCGATCACTTGGAACGAGTGGACAAGGAGTCATGTATCGCCTACCTTGAGCACATTATTCGTCAACTTGACGAACAAGGCCCAGACCTGCACGACAAGCTCGCCAGGCTCTACTTGGAAGCCGCCAGGGAACAGGCAGGAGATGGTGAGTCAATTGCGTCTCTGTGAACCCAATCCACTCATTTTTGACCTCGTGAACCATTTTTGCCGTTGCCGTAGAGGGTGAAGGTCGACTTGTAAAATTCCTGACGGACTCGAATCAGTATCGCCCTGAACGTCTAATCGGACTTCTCAAATCAGACGAATTTCCAAGGACAAGAGCCGTTTTGCTAGGGACACTTGGGAACCACGAAGGAGCACTGCAAATTTACGTTCACAAGCTACAAGACTATGATGAAGCAGAAGCGTACTGTTCTAAAGTCTACCAAACCGATCCCAATCCACACGGCATCTTCCTGACCCTGCTCCGACTTTACCTGGACCCAGCATCACCGCACAAGCCTATGCTTGCACCAGCATTGGCCTTGATCAGTCGGCACGGAACCCGCTTGGATGCTTCTTCAACGATCGACCTGTTGCCGGCCAACATTACGATGCAAGAAGTGCATCATTTCATGGTCAGAACCTTACGAGATGCGTATAGCCGAGCAAATCGGGAACGGGTCGGCAAGGAATTGCTGGCGAGCGGGAATCAGCAGGTGGATTGGGCCATGGCGAAGTTACAGCAGAGACGGGTCAAAATTACGGACATGCGATTGTGAGTGCTGTTGGTCCCTGTCAATTCTCTTGGGCATAAGGAACAACAGGTAGCTGACAATATGGTGAGGTTCGCTCGACAGATGTCCCCAATGTCATAAACGAATTGGTCAATCCGCTATTGCCGTCCATTCACCAAAGTCAGTCAGACTGGGTCGATTGTCAGACTGATGTACTTTATGCTGACACAAGAATTTACTGGTCACTTTCATTCATCTACAGGGGACAAGTCACACATTACAACTGTAAAGACACATTTGCCCAAAAGCTCGCCATGTACCGACCATAGAGGTATGGTCAGACTACCACTACTATCATGATACCAAACTCTGTAATTTTCCACCGGCAGCCTTTTCGATATCTGCCTTGAGCCGCTTTCGCTTCCTGACCCGCTTCTCTTCCTGTTCCCTCGCGCTGGGAGGACCTCGCCTGTGATTTCTCGTTGAAGCACCTCGGGTATCTTCCTCGTCCGAAGAAGGTTGGTCGTCCGCTGCGATATCGAGCATAAACTCCATGACGGCCTTTTCCCCGAATTCTGCATCTGACCGTGCCCCCCATCGAATCTCCCACGAGGTCGAGTCTCGACCTGCATCGAGTGCGGTTGCACCTCGGACAGCGGGACCGACCTTGGTCCGTTCGAGGTAGGATTGTTTGTAGAGCGCTTGCAAGAATTGATCGAGCGTGATGGATTGATTGATAGCCGTGGAGTCGGGTGAGCAAAAGGGGAGATAGGCGTCGGTTGAGAGCGAGAGCTCGTCTTTGAGCGTCTTGTGCAATTGTGTCTCGGGAATCATTCGGTCTCGCACAAGAATGATGCCGAGAATGGTAAACAGAATACCCTTGAATGGAATACCTCCACCAACAGCGCCATCTCCCTTTGGCCAATCCAAGATGGCTCCAGAATCACGGGGGTTTGTGGCGAGTGTCTTGGGTTCATTCATGGATGCGATCAATGACGAAGGGAGGATTGATCTCAGGACCCAGGCTTTACCGCCGGATGAACCCGCCGGTTGCTTTTTCCTCCGATTGGAGGGAGCGGCATCAGCGTCTCCAGCGGGATCATCCCTCGAATCCATGCCTGGCTGGCCTTTGGGACGCATTTGGGCTAGTTCCATACCAAATTTTTCACGAAGCTTTTCTTGGACGTCCTCATACAATATTGGCCAGACGCCCGTGTTTTTGCCCAGAACTATGATTTGTGCATCCAATCATTAGCTAAAGTGGTCACTTATACCATCTTTCGTGCGGAGGCGCTCACCCATCTTGTTGATTTCGTCCTTTTTGAGGGGCTGTCGTTGATACGAATAGTAGAGAGCCATTTTGACCATATCCGATACAAGCTTGTTGTACTATCGTGACAAGCATAAGAGTGGTTTGGCGATTAGGTATGTGCTGATAAAAGTCAAGCCCCCACACACTTCAACTTACGGCAATTCCCATGGAAGCTTTTTTGACAACTGCAGCTTGTCCCACTACAGGGCCACCCTGCGTAGCCGGAGGCTCATCCACTTCTTCCGGATCATTGTCGACCTCAATTTCCTCTTCCTCCTCTTGTGCCTGGCCGCGGAGTCGACGTCGTGGTTGACTTGGGCCTTCGTCACTTTCATCAGGGTCACGAATGACCGCCCTTCTCCGTGTCGACATGACTTGCCTTGTTAATGCTGGGCTTGAAGAACAAGAGTGAGTCGTTGAACTGCCATTTGATGATGGCATGGTGAAATTCACGTTAATGAAACGCGTAAACGCGCTGCACGCGTCTCATCTCGAATCTGATAAATTAATTTACACAAAACGGACGAAATTGACAGAATTAAGGCGAAAAACGCGAATTTTAGGCGACGCACACGAAGGACTTATCAATGAAAATGTACCTGTTTTGGGTTCCTTGATGAGCAGCAGGAACACGATAACACCAGGAGTTGTACACCTACTCACTCCTCTACTCGGACCAGCCTCAAACATACCTGAAAGACTCTCAGCACCATGTCTCAAGCACATCGTCCAACGTGAGTAGTAGAAAGGCCCTGCCACTCACCGTGTCTCGAACGACAGCTAATCACAGAAATATGTTCTTGTGCCGGGAAACAGATGGACGCCCGCGATGGGTAAAGAGACTAAAGCAGGGTCTCGTTCCTACTTTCAGCAAGACTATTCGGCACGGACCAAGCTCAAGTTCCGTCAACCAGGTCAAACCTCGGCGTCAGATGTTGAAAAGCGAGATCTACGAGCGGAGCTGTTGAGATCTGAACGGGAAGCGTTGAACCGAAAGCGAAAGGCTCAGGGATTGGAACCACTCGCTCCAGCTGCTTCGGATTTGTTGCTCACCAATACTAGCGAAACAGGCAAGGAAGATGCCACAGAAGAAGACCCAGCAGCCAAGAGGAGAAGGATCTTGGAGGAAGCTGCCAAGCTTGATGCAGATGACGACAGCGATGATGAACAACCATCGACCGTGGCCAACGGAAAGGGCAAGGAACGAGCGCAAGATGAACAGGAAAATGACCAGGACGAGAATGAGTCTGATTCTGATGATGACTCTGACGACGACGATTCAGACGAAGACGATACCGCCGCCCTCATGGCCGAATTGGCCAAAATCAAGCAGGAACGAGCCGAGGAGAAGGCTCGTCTGGACGCCGAAACGTCAGAGTCCAATCGGGTGGACCGAGAGGCTGAGATCGCCATGGGTAATCCCCTACTCAACCTTGAAGCTGCTCTCGGACAAGGATCATCTACTGCGGGTTCCGACGCCGGTGGAAGCTTTACGGTCAAGAGACGATGGGACGATGATCTCATCTTCAAAAACCAAGCGGCTGGTCAGGATGATAAGCCTAAAAAGGAATTTGTCAATGACATTCTCAGGAGCGAGTTCCATCGTGAGTCAACGCGCCAGCATGCGCCATTGTTGTTTGAAGCCCAACTAAACGTTTGTCCTTGTCGGCAGGGAAATTCATGTCAAAGTTTCTCAAGTAGCACCTGTATCGCCGCCAGTCCATTGTTGTATGCCATTCACTGAAACATTACAAAACAATACAAGCATCAACCTTGGTTGCATCGTCCGTCTCGTTCTTACAACATGAATGGTTTATCGACAAGGTATGTTTGTTTCGTACAGTACAACCATTTGTTTTTTCTCTCTTCAGATCTTTGTGCCTATGTGGCATACATGAACCAGTCGACCGCCTCACCCTCATCTTCAAACTCCTTCATCTCCTCTTCAGTCCAAGGCCTTCCCCTCTTTTCGTTCCTCTCCCTCTTTTTCTTGTTTTGGAAGTAAGCATACGACATCATGATGATGGCCGTAGTCACCACCATCGCACAATAGGCCAATGCAACCGCGTGACCCTTGATATACCTCGGCGCATCCGTCTTGGGGTAGAGGAAACTCGAAATCAAACCTCCGGCGTTTCCAATACAGACAAAGATGGCCGTTCCAACACCCTTTTTCAGGGATCCTCCGATGTTGTTGCTTCCCCAAGAAACGATAAGAGGAATGAGCGGGTAAATACCTGCAGCAGCGAGGAACAATCCAGCGTATTGGACTTGAGGATTGGTCGAGACGATCAAGAGGAGAAACCCAAGTCCACCGAGGGAGGCCATGCCCATGGTAATGAAACCACGTTGCTGGATTCGATCAGATGCATACCCGGCCACCACGGTGGTGAAAGCTGCAACGACATAGGGGGGAACGGACATCTGCCATCGAATGCACACCGCTGTCAGTTGCAACACTTGAAAGTCTGACGACCAATTGCAAACTCACAAGTTGGGCTTTGGCAGCCGTGTACCCCAGGTTGGCAGTCAAGGTAGGGGAGAAAAGCGAAAAACAGTATAGCGGCGTCAAACAACCTTGAAACATGATACCAAACTGTCATGAACAACAACATTTCATCTTAATATCAGTGTTCTGACGGATCATATGAAAGCACGGGCCCAAGCAATCGGCAACTCACGACATAGACCTTCCAGTCCAAAAAGGCATCCCAAATGAACCGAGTCTTGTACTCTTGAGAACACCCATCGTTATCCAGTCTCAAGCGTTCCAAGACGAACTCTCGTTCGGGCGGTGTAAGGAAACGGGCTGTTCCAGGGTAGTCGTGCACCATTCTAAATGAAGCCACAGCGATGATGACCGTGAGGATACCCTCGAGAATGAAAATCCAGCGCTGCGGGACCGCTCAAGTCAGTGTGAGTTGGTCTGTTTCGTCATCATGGCAGCAGACCAAGGGCTCACCCATCCTTCGTAGCCTTGAATACCGTCCATCAGATTGATCAGTCGGGCGAGCAGACCTCCGAAAGCACCAGCAGCCGTAGCAGCACTAAAGAAGATGGCAATTCTCAAGTTGATCTCGTAACGACGGTACCTGCAGCACAATCAACAAAATGCAGCTCAGCGACCATGGAAATTTACCATGACGAAAGCCGGACCGGTCAATTCTCACCATTGAGTCAAGAAATAGCTGACACCAGGAAAGAGACCGGCCTCGGTGACACCCAAAATGACACGAGTTGCGGCGAGACCAGCAAAGTTTTTGACAAAACCCATTCCAATCATCACAATTCCCCATGCCAACATGATGGTCGGAAGCCACATAGAAGGCCTGTCCAGATAAAGGAGAGAGTCAGCAATCGCATTTCCTTCGTCGCACAAAGTCTACGACCTACCTCCAGGCCTTCATGACCATGTTGGATGGAACCTCAAAAAAGACATAAGTGGCGAAAAAGACGGCCAGACAAATGGCATATTCATTTGGCGTCAGATCAAGGTCATCAGATAGTCCAAAGATGTTGGCATTTCCAATGTTGGTTCGATCCAAAAAGGAGAGGAGATACAACAATGCCAACCATGGAACGATTTGAATATCGCTAAAAGGAAATTATTGTCAGCGTCAACTTGATGAAGATACGATTCACAAGTTTTCGTCACCCACGTCTTTCGCATGATAGCCTTTTCGTTGAGAGGCTCTCCGGCTGCCTCGACTGTCTCGACCGTGACATTCTCAATGTCCTTTTCGTCCTTTTCGGACCCTTCTCTGTGATAGGGCTCTGCCATGATGCTGCACAGGAGATTCTTGTTGCTCAAAACGTCGGACAAAGATGGCCCAGTTGATTGTGGACGTGTGACAACTTGCTACAACCTCCCGATGCGAGTGATTTTGGGATGGCTGTGGAGCTTTGGACATGGCAACCACTCGAGGTTATATACTTGTCCCAGCGAGAGGGTGAGGATCGAGCATGACGTCCAGAGGAAGAGGACACTGTGGGGAGACTGGGGCAAGAGTTGACCTAGCTCGCCGTATGCTTTGGACAGACGATCCCACTGCTGCTTGCTGGAGACCCATGGGGCTCCACACTCGTCTATTCCTCACCCCACATCGGTTGCACTCGCTCTAGAATTTGCGGCAAGACGAATGAGATACCGTTCCTCGGTTGGCGATGTGTGCAATGGACCAACGACCACCCACCGACTCGACCACCACTCCTTTCGTTTGCTGCATTTGCTGCAATGCGGACATTACGAACACGTCGTTTGACAAGGGCCAGCCAAAACACTAGAGGCATTTACTAGCGCGGGACAGCATTGGACTGCCAGAAATACGCACGCGAAGGTACGGCCGGAAGGACAGGTGGCGGCCACGGCGTCCACGGATCTCGAGTGCGAGTGGGTCATGACACTTTGCCAGTCCTTTACAACGTTTTACAACACACGGTGGTCCGGCGGTATTGACCGGTTGGGTATTTGGTAGTGGTCAACATGGTGCATGGTGGCGTGCTGGTATAGGTGGGGTACATGAGGTTTGGAAGATGGGAAGATGAGGCGATGAGAGAGGCAAACGGCGCACAGAGCACTGCGACTTGCGAGCTTGCGAGTGGGATTATGAGTAATGAGATGTGCGATGTGTCGATGAGAGTGGGCAATTCCATACTCGGGATCTTTAGTGTTGTGGGATCGAATCTGTCGGAATGTCGGAACATTATTGATCAAGAATGTGGCAATGTGGGAAGTGGGACATATTTGCTTTCTGCTCACTACGTAGACTGGTGATTAGTGCACCAGTGCGTGTGGGAATGTGTGTCAAGGCTTCGACCAAATAAGACGCGGCGACCCAGGCTTGATCCGTTGGCAGGTTCGACGGTGTTTGAACGAATCGAAGGCTCGACAAGGTCACGAACATCATGAACGCATGAACAGATTATCATCTTGAGCTTGCCTATGACGAATTACCCAATTGACGTGGGACCAATGTACCGCATGCGAAAAATTCATCGAGGGGGTTCTGAACTCCTCACTCAATTCAATTCGGACGTTTGAACAACCAGCCGAGGTGAAGATTGGTAGGCAGCGGTATGAGATCATCCCTGGTCTGCATTCCATATAACCCACCTGATGCTTTTGCCTAGACTGTCCACTCAAAATGGCTTGGCGAGACCGCACGCTCGTGCTTTCGGGCATCATGACGTTTGGAGTGACAAAAGATGTCGCAACAGCTGGACAATTTGTGTCAAGAATGAGCACGAAGATCGTTTGCTGTCCTCTGTAGGAACGCATTACTTGGTCGCTGAACAGGCTCAATCTCTCAATCTTGCTTGTCCGTTTGATAGTGTCCGCGTCGACGGCAAACACACGAAAATCTCGCCGGGCGTTCAAATGGACCTTTTGAAGAGCTTGTGACTTGATCAACACTGAGTGATGAACGAATGATGTGTTCGACAAGATTTTCCGGACTTGTTACAAGCACAACCTACTTTAACCCAAATAATCGACCTGCCCTTAACCTGACCCCTTCCCAGTTGTCCAGTGCTGGTCTGACGTCGAGATAAAAGCTCAAGTTGCCGGGGTCGGGGGAACCAGGGGGCAATTGTTTACTCGAAGGTGGCCGGCCAGAGTAAAAGTCAATCACGTAGCGAACCTGAGTACCGCACCGATCAATGATCCAATCGTGGCGATCGAATGGTGCAGTATACCTGGTGTAACAGTTGCTATGCGCATTAGCATCTCAACTGGTAACAATCAAACCAGTCCACACGAGTCCCACTCACCCAAGTGCAGTGTTGATCCAGGCTTTCGGCGTGCGATCCTTGGGTCGTCCCTGGAAACTCGACAGTCGAATCCCTCCACAATTATCTCCACCCTCACCATCTTCCCACTTTAACACTTCTGCCCAAGCTTTCTCATTGACCGCATTATGGATGGGCACAATCGTCTTCATGTCAGCCGGGTTGGGGGGTCCTGACGCATTGGCGTAAGCTCCAGACTGGTGCTTTCTCAGCATGGCCCGGAAGAATTGAGCCTCGGAGGGGTACACCCAGTTCTTATCTTGGGAAGATGCATCGTCTGCCGAAGAGTGTGCAGGGGAAGAATCAGCAGGCGGTGTGGACGATGAAGATGCCTCGGCGGAAGACGATGCATGTCGCGGGATGGATGAAATCACCCGATCCTCTGAAAGAGTCCTCATCCGTCTCCCCGTAGATGGTGGTGGTGGTGGTGGTGGTGGTACTGTTGCTGCTGCTGCTGGCGACGAAGACTCGGAATCTTGATTTGTTGAAGCTGCAGCTTGAGTGAATCCCTCGGCAGCTGCCGGCGTTTTGGAGTCAAACGGTGACCCTGCGCCCGGGTTGGCCGCTAGCCATGCTGCTCGAGTCGAGTGGTCGACGGGACACTTGTCAGCCGCACCCTCACTTGCTGGGGGGGCAACTTCCTTTTTGGATCCCCAAAGACTTTCAAACATAGTTTAGTGGATGCCTTGATGATTTGCTTGACGGGGCTGCGAGGGGAGTCGCAAGGTCAAAAGTTGACGAATCTTTTGAATTTGCAAGCTTGTCAATTGGCGGCAGAGGAAATCCGCCAAAGCCGATTTAGAACGAAGGTAGAGTGGCAAATGGTCAACCAAGTGTAGTGTCACAAACAGCAGGGCCATGTAAAAATCAATGTTATAAAACGACATGATGCTTGTTACTGGCTTTCAACTTGCTTTCGTTTGTCCTATCGATCAGCAACTTGTTACTGGGCCGCTACCGGTCCTCAAGACAGATTCTACCCAACTCCCGACAGACCGCTCGTATTTTGCAGCAGAACGCCTATCCCCTTGTCCAACGCGTTGCCCTGTTGAGCCATCCGGAGTGTGACTCGTAATCTCACTCCTGATGCTATCATCCAAGCTCGAAGCATCCGTCGAGTCGCTTTGACGACCGTGGGAGAAAATCGAGCTCGGTGCCGAACGCTGAGAAGACCCAGAGGTAGCGGCAGAGTTTGACCGTCGGCGAAGGGGTCGGCGGAAAAAGGAACGAATCGAGTGCGACACAGAGGACAGACTGCTGGACCTCGAGACCTGGGATGGCGTCCGATTCGAAGTTTGGTTTGAAGGGTCAAAAGTCTGGAGCGTACCCGCGAGCCCATCGACACCATTCGTGGCCAAGGCCAGAGCCAACATTTGCTCCAAGTCTGGCGATTCTGATTGACTCTTGACGGTCTGTGGCCCTTCCATACTCGACTTGTCGGCGATTGAGACTTGTTCTGAACAGTTTGTGTTGACGTACCGAACGTGTCCATACTTTTCCAGCCGTCGTTTATTGGTGTCTCGGACTTGAAACGTTACGTTCCAGTGATCGCTATCCACTCTCCAATTATCCTGCCCGAGGGGTATAATCTCCAAGCTGCCATACTTTCTGGGCCGGCAGAGTAGATTGGGCAACAGCGCATACTCGTACCTGTCATTGCCATCTTCATAGTACCTTTTCACGTGGGTTGGCGCTTTGCGTTTGTTCCCACCATAATTGTAGACGCCTGTTGATCCTGACGAGGTATCACTCGATGCACCAGAGGATGATGAGCAAGACGCTTGGGTCAGGCTGTACCCCATTCCCGAACGAATCGACAATGAACCTTGAGGGCCGCTGCACAGACTTTCACCTTGACTGCTGTCTGGCAAACAAAGTTCCATCTCATCCTCATAGTCCATGTACGGCGGCCGTGTCTGTCGATCTACGAGACGTTTTGACCGGTGAAGCTCGACTCTCATGTAAGGGTACGGCCGACCGAAATTGGTTTCGCCACAGCCGTTCATCCAAAGGCTCCAATCGCCGCACTGTTACACCGACCTCAATCATCATGAGCAACTGGTCAATAGCGTTTCCCCACCAAATACACAAACGAATCGTGGCAACTCTGAACTCACCAGTATACCATGCACCATCTCGGACTTGTCAATACACTGCTTATCTGCCAATCGCTCCGACCATTTTACAAGCTGCGAAACCAGCGGGTCCCAAGGCGTAAACGCTCGTTTCGAGGTAGATGATGAAAAGAATGGGGGGACGTGGAATCGTGGGACTCGACGGCGGATCCGGCGAAGTCTTTGACTGAACCGGGAAGGTCCCTCTGCTGGATCCGTCGATGGACCGGTGACAAAGTCGGAGAATTGGTGTGGACCGGGAAAGGTCATGTCGTTTGAGACCTGAGCAATTAATATCACCGGAGGAGGTATGAAATATGAAATGATGATGGGGGGATTACAGGAGCGCATTCAAGAAAACTCGGCAGAGAATGACCAAGGCTTGGTTGTTGGGGCTGTTCAAGTGAGTTGGGAAGCATTCAAGGCCACTGTTTCCTCAAAGGAAGGTCGTGTTTCAAGCGAAAAAGTTGTTTGGCCGCTCGCGTTTCAGTCGTGCCTTACCTTCACAATTGGCATGCATCGGTGACCGGTCTGATTGCTTGTTGCACTGCCAGGCATGCCAATACCCATAGCAAGTGGCCAAACAAAAAAGTCCAGTGGAAGACGGAACCTCTTGCTCATTCGTCTGGTCGACCCCTTTTTCCATTCGGACCAATGAGATATGAGACTAGCATTGTCAGTATACAAATGTACAACCCAATGAAAAACACACACACAAAAAACTAGATTATATCTGGATCACGGTTTGATGATTTGTCCGATTGCAGAGACCATGGTGTGAAATCGAAAACAAATATGCCGAATTGATTGGTATTGCTGGGTGTTGAAAAAGGATAATGTACTCATTGCTCTCTTTCACTCGGTAGTCTTTGATGATGGTTCGGGTGCGTCGGGGGCCTTGGACCGTGGTAACGTTTCGTCTTTCCCATTCGCCATGGGTTCATCCTTGTCCCCCACTCGATTGCTTACAGTCGCCACAGGCGTAAGCTTGTTGTCTGCGTTGGGCGGGTCAGACTTGGTCTCTGGGACCGAAGATACAGCAGACGTTTCGTGTAGGTGGGGCCGGTCGGCACCCGTTACGATAGGGCTAGACGTTTCAGCGCTGCCTCCAAGCTGTCGGTCTCCTCTTGCCTTGAGATCCGCCAACGCTGCTTCATATTGTACCCTCAAACTCTCGACCGTGTTCAATTCCGCTCTATGCGCAGCCACGAGCTCATTTGCCTTTTGAATCTTGGTGGCCAAATCATTCCTGAGCTGATTCGAATCGAGCATTGCGTCGTAAAACTTGGCAAAGTGACTCATGAATGCATCTCGATCCCGGTCGAATTGATTGGTATAACCACCTGGAGGAATGGGGATACTTCGTCCAGGTGGAGGATAGGGGTAATACGGGTGTCGTGGGCGACTGGTGGATTCTGGTCGTGCCGGATAGTATATCCGTTCGGAATTGGGTGACTGATTTCGACTGTCCGGACGCTGATAAGGTGGGATATGGAGCGAAGGGGGTACTCCCTGATTGGACGGTCCGACTATTCGTTGTTGAGATTGCATGCTCCGAGACGATCCAGGCTGAGCGCTCATGGGCTGATATCCTTTCCTGCCTCCATTCGCATTGCTTTCGATAGCATGCAGCGTGTCACCTTCTGCACCGTCCCGCCGAACGCGACGCCTCTCCATATCGTAAAACGAGTTGCCGTGAATGTCATAGCCTGCAGAGTCCCTGATTTCTTGTTCTTGCTCGAAGTCTGACGTTGCTTGAGGTTCGTTCTCGGACAACCCTTCGAATCGACCCACCGGAGCGGTCTGTGAAAGCCAACGCCGAATGAGAATTGCCAAAGCATTGTGCATGTCATGTGTCGAAAACTTACTCTCAGACCATCTCTAACACTGCTCCTGTCCCCTGTACCAATTTTCATGCCTCTGACCTTTTCCTTGACCTTTTCACTTCTTTTCAATCTTCCGTCACGACCATGGTCGCTTTCATGCCTGACTCCACCGCTTTCCCCTGACGTGGTTGATGGCGTGGGAATGTACGTCAATAGAGTAGGCAACACACCCGCCGACGGAGGAGGTCCCTCCCCAGGGCGATCCAATACGGCAGGCACCAAGCCTTGCTTGCGTTGTTGAATCAAAGAGCGCTGGGCATCCTTGATAACCATAGAGTTGCGGAACTGGGTAAGATAGAAAACACCGTTGACGCTGTCAGTTGTCGTGCATTGCTAAACGCAACCACACTGATAATTTCACTTACAGCATCCCGAGTGACCTTGTCTGCCTGGTGGAGTGGGAATCCGGAAACCACGGGACTAACCATGCCCGAGTTCCGCATGCTACTCATCATTCCGGCCGAGGGTGGAGGAAGTTCTCGGTTTCCTGAAGACATTTCAAGAGGTGGCGGTCTCCGGGGTCTATCGGCCCGCTTGTTCCCACTTGTCCGCCGTTGTGAAGTATTATGTAGTACGGGAGGTCCCAACAGAATCTCTTTGATCTTGTCTCGAGGAAACCCGGGAATATCAGGCGGCCGACTCAGAGGAGGGCGTCCCATTCTCCTCTTTTTTGTCAGTCGTGCCGCAGGCTCCTCACTGGCATCGTGGTTGGATTGTAAAATAATAGCTCAGTGAGTTTGGAAGCGCAGGACCAACAGCATGAGTAAAAAAAAACAGCTCACGTTTTGCCTTCTGCTGCTGTTGCTGCCGATTTCCTCTTTGACTTGGTCTTACTGGCCGTACTGGCTTTCTTGTCGTCTTGCGGCTTGCTCGTGCTTGCTACGGGGGCGACTTCATCCAACTCGTCGACTTCCTCTGCCAAATCCATGTCCAAATCCACGCTACCATCCTCTTCGTCCTCATCTTCTGCATCCGTCGGCTGTGAAGCTCCTTTACGTCGACTGGAAGATGCCTTTGAGTTTGCCTTGGAAGTCAGGTGGATCCGGGGCAAGACTCTCTCGCCTGGTAGAGGTTCACGCTCGATTTCTTCCTCGTCCAAATCGTCGTCTCCCATCTCTTCATCCGACGTGTAGTACTCGGCGGGATTTTCATGACGACCATTGTTGCGACTTGTCGTGTTGTTGGGAGGCTGGGAATCTGATGCTCTTTGGTGAGGATGGACGGGTTGTGTCGGAGGATAGGGGCTACTTTTGGCGTCGCGACTGTCTGTTGCCCATTGCTTTCTCTGCATGCCACTCGAGGCGTGACTAGAGTAGTGCGAGCTCCAGTCTCCCGCCATGGTGTTCAAGTGTGGTTTGTTGGTTTATGAAAAAGTTGCTGAATGGCCGATCCACAACGAATGGGCAGTCGCAAGTCGATCTTTTGGGTAGGAAATGGTTTGAAGCTAAAGTTGCGAGAGCAGTCAATAGGTCGTCCTCGTCGCGTTTCGAGCTCTGGCGGCCACGGCGTTTGTCAAAAAGAAAAAAAGAGCAGACTGTATTGAGTGAAGAGACGAGGGGGTGGACCGACTGCCAAAGAGGTATAGTTCAAGAGAGTGTATGTCCAAATCCAGTGCCGAAAAGGGTCAAAGAGGGTTGCACGCAATAAAGTCACAGAAGCTTGAACGCGAGCACTACTCGGGATTACGGGTTAGCGTGCTTGCTTGAGACCAAACAAAAACGGGGCAAGACCTGCTGGGTGTTGACGCTGACCGCCTGGGTTGCGAGTCGAACTGGTCAAGTGCTGGAGAGCAAAGGGTGTCGACGTCCCGTACGAGAGAGAAACAAGATGGTATTCCCTGTTGGACACGTTCTCGTGCATGCTTTTAGGCCAAACACACAAGTCACTTGGAGCGAGCGAAGGACCTTGAATTCGCGCTTGCAGCAAGGCGGCGGCGGCGTTTTCCGTGTTTCAACACGTTGGACCGACAAGCAATATTGCCATGGACTCTTTGTACAATACATGCAATACATTCAGTCAATGACGAGAGATATCAGACCCAGCATGTCCACTATACCGTCCTGTTTCTTACGGTCACATCGGACGGTCCATCTCACTTGCCAACATGTACGCGAGGTGCAAAACTGGTCAACGATGGTGCGATGGTGGTTGACGCACGCCATGACGCTGCTGGCATGCTGCATTCTGTTTCGGGACCTTGTCAAAACTTTATACATGCTTTTATTGTTCAACATACCTGCTCTAGCAGACACTACGCCATTCTCACAGGTCGTATCCACCGGCGAAGACGCAGGGGTGATCATCAACCCAAGTCGTGGAACGCCGGGACGTAACAGGATCCTCTGCAGTCCCGCTAGCGAGTGTGGTTGATCCTCTTTCCATCAACCAAAACGGATGGACATGATTCGAGTCCAGGTTACACGCACGCACGATGCACAGAACAGCATTTCAACAGTCCAAAGACAAAACTTGACAATTATCTGCACAAATCCATGATTTGCTGCGCGCTCGAGTGCACCACACACGCACGTATCAACGCAACCATCTGAACCAAATCTACATGTAATGGTATCGCGCAAATGTACAAAACGTGTCAATCATCGTCTCTCTACATGACGGTTATTTTCTTCAACACAGTTGTCTTGTTGCAGCGTGTATACGTGTACAACAGACCCTGTCCTATCTTGCCTTGTCTCTCTCTCTCTCTATTCATGCGCCTTCTTCTTCTTTTCCTTTTGTTCTTCTTCTTCGAAATCCTTGACGTTGGTCTCGTTGCCGTCCTTGTGACTCTTGGCTGCTTCCTGCTCTTCAAACTCTTTTGCGCTCACGCCCTCCTTTTCCTTGTCATCATCCTTTTTCTCTCCTTGACCATCACCACCACTAGCTTGAGGCTTTTCGTCGTTTTCGTCTCGACCATGGGGAAGCATCTTCTCCTCATCCTCAACTTGCACTTCTTCATCTTCCTCTTCTTCCAGCGTGTGCCAAGCACGGGATCGCTCGACTGCTCGTTCCCAACCCCTGACATTCTTGAGACGCTTGGCTTCTGGCCATTGAGGCTCAAAGTACATGGCTTCTTGCATATTGACTTCAGACAGGGTCTCAGGCTTGGTCAAATCCCAGCCAAACATGCCTGTCGCGTGTCCTGCGAGCAATGCGGATCCCAACGCAGTGGATTCTCGCATATGAGGTCGGCAAACTTTGAAACCTCCGATATCAGCTTGAATTTGCATGGCCAAGTCCGAGTTGGTGACACCCCCGTCGACCTTGAGCTCTTCCAATCGGACCCCACTTTCCCGTTCAATCACGTCCAAGACAGCTCGGGATTGGTAACACATGGCTTCCAAGGTAGCACGCGCAATGTGAGAGGCAGTCGAGTATTGCGTCAGACCGACAATCATACCACCGGCGTTGGGGTCCCAGTATCTGAAAAAGGGAAAACGAAAACAGCAATGAATAATCAAAGACGACATTGAACCAAGCACCGCCAAAATCACTCACGGAGCCAACAAACCGCTGAAAGCAGTGACAAAGTATACCCCACCCGTGTCCTCGACGTGGGAACACAAGGCATCCATTTCGCTCGACTCATTGATCAAACCGACCTGGTCACGCAACCACTTGATGGCCGAACCAGCCACGGCAATAGAGCCCTCCAAGGCATACGTTGGCGGTTGGTCCTCACCTAACCGGTAGGCGACAGTGGAAATCAGACCGTGGCTACTTCGAACAACATCGGGACCGGTATTGAACAAGACAAAGGATCCGGTTCCGTACGTGTTCTTGGCTTGGCCCTTGGAGAGACACTTGTTTCCAACCAAGGCTGCTTGTTGGTCACCGACCATTCCAGCCACTGGGACGTCTTTGAGAGGTCCAGACTTGACTTTGCCATAGACTTGAGAGGACGAGACGATCTTGGGCAAGATTGATTTTTTAAGACCAAAGAACTCGATCAAGGGGTCGCACCAGTCCATTGTCTTGAGTGACATGAGCAATGTTCGAGAAGCGTTGGTGCAGTCGATCAAGTGTTCACCACCATCCTCGGCACCCGTAAGGTTCTGTGTATGAATCAACCATCAGCGACCAGTCTTTTTTTTGCATGTAAAAGAGATCTGTGCTACTACTCACGTATAACAGCCAACTGTCAACTGTACCAAACGCCAATCGGTCCTCCTCGTAAGCCTTTTTGACTTCTGGATGATGGACCACGAGCCACTTGAGCTTGATGGCAGAAAAGTAGGTAGACAAGGGCAAACCGGTACTAAAACGACACAGGTACATTAGTCAACTTGAACCACATGCTCGCCGGCGCAAAAAGCACAGAGGGAGAGCAACCTACATGTCAACCAATGCTTCCTTGCCCTTTTTTCTTCTCTTTTCGCCGCTAATGGCAACGTCGGTCAAGACGGTGGGAGTAGGCAAATCTTCTTGGAGGTCCTCGAGCTTATCCTTGATTTCCTTGTTCTTGACAGGGTCATCACTCAATCCTAGTCCTTGCTTGAGCTTTTCGGCCAATGGCTTGACGGAAATGTTTTCAGAAAAGAATGAGCTGGAAACCTCTTCTTCTCCCTCGCCAAACGGAAGACCCTCCTCATCCAACTTTTTCTGGAATTCCCGAACGGTAGTGACTGTTCGAGCATCATCCCAAACAACTGTCTTGCACAATGGCTTTCCCGTCTTCTTGTCCCAACAGACGACCGTTTCTCTCTGGTTGGTGATACCAATGCACTTGATGTCGCTAGCCGAGAATCCCATAAACTCCATCTTTTCAATGGCCTGAGTGATACACTCGTTCATGGAATCAACCAAATCGTACGGCTCGTGTTCGTGCCAACCTGGGTGAGGGTAGTATTGCTTGAATTCCATTTGATGTTCTGTGATAATCTTGGCGTATTCGTCAAACACAATAAATCGAGTCGAGGTCGTTCCACAATCAATGGTTCCGATGAATTGACCACTCTTTTTGGGCCTCTGTGCGCTCATGATATCACTAAAGCCTCGTCCACCCTCACGGTTTGGGGTCCCGGCAAAAGAAGATTTCCTAGACGAAGCCGCCGAACGGGTCTTGGCAGACATCAACGGAAGTGTGGGTGAACCAGCTCGGGAGAGCAAGGAAGGTGCGCCTGTTGAATCGATAGCACCTTCCTGCCAATCCGCAGAGTCCCTCCTTCGAACAATAGCAGGTCGAGGTCCGGATTGGTGAGGATGGGCAAACGAGCCCCGTCGAGAGGGAGGAGCACTCGAGAACGGACTCGTGGTAGGAGAGCCTTCATCTAGGGCAGTGAACGTTCCGAATCCAAACGGATTGGAGGACATGCCACCGCTGTTTTGTCGAAGAGGTGTGGGCGCATGAACGGCTGGCTGCTCGGTAGACAGCGAAGGACGAGGGTGATTTTCATTCTCAGCGAGCTGCTTTTCGAGTCGCTTGACCGAGGTTTTCCTCTGAAGATTGGACATGGTTGCAGAGACCGCTCTCTTTTCTTTTGCTTTTTTGTCTTTTTGTTTGCAAGTGAGAGTTGACGCTGTTGTAATGTGTGAATCACAAGGTGGTAGTTACCAATCCCAAGTTGGCCAGTAATCATCCAGCTGGATTTGCTCGTTCTCTCTCTCGTTTTTACATGGACGAGACTTAACCGGGGCAGCGTCCACGGATGACGTTTTGGTTGAATAGCGGGCCGAACCGAGGGTGAACCGCCTGGGCGCCGCGCCGGGGTAATGACCACGGACATGGGGCAAAAGTGCTTGTTCAACGAGGAAATCACGTGTTTTGAATGCAAAGAGACTGCGAAGACGCGTCTGCCACATGAAAAAAGTGACTTGCCAGCTCAGTCGCTATCGCTCGGTTCAGTCTCTTCCGTACGTCATTATCACCTTTTCAGTTGGCGTCTTTTCAGGGCTCGGCCGTGCTTGCTTTCTAGAGGGAATCGCTCGTCTTTGGGCTTGTCAATGGCGTGAAAAAGTCGTCGGTGCTGCCGAGCGAGTCGGGTCGAACGAGGGGCCATGATGATGACTGGAACGCTGGAAACAACATGTCGTGGTCAAAGCAGCATCATTGGAATCGAGGTGGCTGTTGAGTGTCAACAGTGGCCCAACTTGTGCAGCACGCCAACCTACGACGGCACGACATGGTGCACGGTGCTATGGTGGTTCATGCGTTCATGCTCCATGTATTTTGCACAAACCACGAAAATGCACAAGATTCCCTACTCTTTACAAAATCGAAATAGTCTGCAGTTTCCTGTATCGAGACTCGAAGCGCACTGTCCATTGGATGCCAACTATTGATACAGTCATCTTACACTCCAGGGATATCGTTGAGGGTATACGTTGTGCGTGTATGTCCGGGTGTTTTAAGGTGCAAGGGTGCTTGATGCAGTATAGGCAGGCTGTAAAGAACAGCCTAGTATGAAAAGATGTAGCCTTTTTTGCCAAATGGATAGACCACCACGGCGGCGGCAAACAGCCCAATTGCCAATCCAATCGCGGTTTGCACCCTAATGACACCAAAAGCAGACCAGTCAGTCCTGATCATGAAAAGTCAACCGTCTAGGAGAGACGGCTCTGAAGCTTACATTCGAATAGCAATGACAACGGTACTGCTGATTTGGGCCTGGTCACCACTCGAATCGTCACCCCCAGATGCCTGAGCAAGTCCTCCAGCAGCAGCCACTGCGTTGGGTACCGCGAGGAGAATGCCCACGACCATTGAAGGAAAAGCACTTCCACGGCCGACCCGGCTGTACAGGTTTCCCAAAAGCCCAATCGTGAATGCTTGAACGCAAGATGCGATATCACTTCGATCCGGTAGTTGCTGTCACACGAGAGAGGAAAAAATGAGCAAGATTCCCCTCATCCCAACACAAACTTGTGTCTACTTACTGGTTTGACAAAATAATTGACCAAGTAACCCAAGCTCGCGACCAGGGTACTGACCACCATGTCCCTGCTCTTCCAGTCTTGTCCAAACCACAAGGCCAAAGAAAAGGCAAAGACGGGCACAATGATGAACAGACTCCAATCAGGTGGCGGATTGTACCACCACCAATCTGCATACGCAGGATTGCGGTAACAAGAGACTTCGCCTGTCTCACTTGTAGATGCAGTACCGTTCATAAATGTAAAAGTGCCTGCAACAAAAAAGAGAGACAAGGGTTGTTTCATGAGATCACTGAATGGTGCTACAACACAAATAGAAAAAAACAGAATCCTTACCATTTTGAAATGTATTGTCAAATGCTGTATTATTACTGGTGAAGCTTCCCATGACTGTCATGGTTTGCAACAACGACCCTGAACTATCAGTGCTACCCGCCCCCGAGCCTGCCTGCTGGACACCCGTCGCGTCCATGATTTGCGTCCCAATCGACAAGGCAAACGACAAGAACAGCGTGTAGACAATCGCATAGACCATTCGGATGGCGCCCGCCGCAACATTTCGTGATCCGAGTTCCAAGGCGCCCAAACAAATCGGCCATCCAGGCAAGATAATAATAATGGCGGCTGATGCTATACTTGAATAGCAAAAGTACCCCGTCGATCCTAGTCCTCGGGCAATAAATGAAATGAGACCGGCAGCTGCTAGTTCAAACACATTGTTCATGACTCTGTGGCGCCCCAAGACGCCCAGAAGCGTCCCGTTGAGGATGAGACCGACGAGACCGGCGAAAAGTCCGTCCACAAATGAACCACTGAATGCGACCATGGCTCCAGTGGTGGAGATGAGGAACCCAGCGACCACCATGATCAACCAATGATATTGACCACTCTGCCAAGAAAACAAAAAGGTTCCAGTAGTGCATGGCACAAAAAAGTCAGATTTTGTGGCCTTGATTCTCAATCAGACACACCACACGGCATCAACTCACCCTTTTGAGAATCCTTCTCAACGCTCTGGTACCACTTGTCACTGAAATCACATCGTGAACGACCAGCCGATAGACCTTGTGGACCAAACTGAGCCGGTACAAGTCGAGCGAGCCCGCGGGTCGCAGCAAAAGGACGTCTGAGGATTTGGTATCCTGATCGCGAAACGTGAGGATAAGGATGGCGGGAAGGTAGATGAAGGAAAATTTGACTTGGAGAGCATCAGACGTCGCTTCGAGCCATCCCTCTACACTATGGGTCGGTGCTCCGAAGCTGCAAAACAAGTCGCAGGCCACAAATGCAATCAGTCGCAAGACAAGGAAACAGGTAAAAACCACAACAACATACTTGATGAGTGCTTTGGCAAGGTTCACTACAAAGTCCTGCCTTTGCAATGTTTCCGTCGGATGCCTCGTGATTCGAATCTCCTTTTGTCTCCGCTTTCCTCGCATGGGCTTTTTGCGCACTTGATCGTCGGCTTTGCGCATCGCCTTTTCAGTGACATCTGCTCTCGTTTTCTTGGACAAGCCACCGACTTTTTCATCCTCGTCTTCAAGCATATCACTGACAATATCTTCCACCTTGTGAATATACTCTTCTCGGGGGTTGCTATATTCCGAAAGTTTTCGAAGGCCTCGGTTGGTTTCAGACTCCTTGCCTGATGCAGGTGCGATTTTGGAAAGCGTAGGGCTAGCAATCCCAGCGAGACCTTGTGTGGTAATGATGAGTGCTGCAATGGATCTGTATTGCCCAGTGTGGTCAATGTCAATGTCATCTTCACCCCTAAAAAACGCAAAGACTGTATCGAGAGCTGAACTCCATGCCTGGGCTAATCCAAGTCGAGTACTGGGTTCGACGGCATCGGCAACATTTTTTCTTCCTGCTGGAATATAAGGAGCGTCGAGATCCTTTTTCATATGTTTTCGTTGTCGTTGATGTTCCGTTTCCATGTTTGACCTGATGGAAGACAACTCGCTGTGATGGGTATGGGTGGGTCCAAAGACATGAGATTCCAACAGTTCATCATTCTGTATGGATGATCGGGGTGAGGACCCTTCGCCACGATTGTTGGCTTCGGTGTCCTCTGACCGTCCTGTCTCTTGAACTCGCGAATCACTGGGATTCTCAGAAGTGGCCAGGTTGGCGTCCGCATCATCCTTGGCGTCCTTTTCCGATTGGAGGTTTCCAGCACCCTTGTCGACTCGAGGCTTATCTGTATCATGGTTTGAGCGATCTGACGACTGGCTTTCCCTGTGATCCTCTCGAGAGGACCTGTCAAACATTCCACTCCAACCAGACATGCTCGAGCGACCACTCCTGACACTTGACGCGGAATCCCGTCGAAAAAGAGCATTGTGTGACCATCGTCGTTTCTTGCGTTTGCTGTTATTCTTGCGCCTGCTTCCAAACCGACGAAATGGCCCCTCATTGGCCTCCCCCTTTTCTGCCTTGTCCCCCCCGCTTCCACCTCTTCTCAGCTTACGGTCTCCTTGGGAGAGCCCGAGCATTCCTACGAAAGCGCTTCCAAGCCCCGAGCTACGTATTTCATCCTCATCGGTCGATTCGCCTGTTGTCATCCCATCTGAAGAATCAGAGTAGACTAGATCATCCGGTGACCTTTGGTTCCTGTGTCTTGATCTTTCTCTACTTTTCGGTCGTTGACGTTGCGTCGTTTGCATGGGCATGTCTGCGACGTCCGTTTCATACCAATCATCACGGACATGACTCGGGTCCACACTGCTTCGGCTCCTCTGAGAGGACCTTCGTCTGCCTCGTACTTCCGGACTTGAAGCTCTTGATGTTCTCGGTGTGTCCTCTTGGTCCGAGACTGCAGTTTCGTCTTCAGCCCACTGTTGCCACATGTGATCGTTTCGCATCGACCTCCTGGCATCTTGTCGCTCCTTTTGAGACCTCCTATCTCTCTCCTCTTGTTCGTTTTCCACAATCAAATGACTTGCTAGTCGCCTCCGTGGCGAAGACCGATAAGTGCCCCCGGGCAACTGATGTTGTAATGTTCTCTCTGAAGGCCAGTGGACCTTGCGAGCCAGCGGGATCCTGCGAGCATTGTGCTTGACATCCTGCTGACCTTGCTCGTCTCGAGTGGTGGCGAGTTCGACCGATGTGTCCGACTTTGTTTCAGCGACGTCGTGGTCATGTTCTTCTTGCTCTTCAGCCACTGGATCTGAATGATGAGAATCTTTCCGTTGCTCCATTGCTTTTGGCGGAATTCAAACCAATGTCTATGGCACCTAACCCACTGCAACAAAGCTATAAGAGTTGACGATACACGATAGGGTGGAATGGCACAAGGACAGGTCGAGCTCCACTTGCAGTGTACATTTTGGCTGACAGGCCGTGTTGGTAGCAACTTTTGAATGTTCATCCGAGAGAGTGAGCAGCTTTTGGAATCTGAGGCGGAGGTCAAATCCACAGAGCCACCCCCCCCCCCCCCCATGACGTAGAGGCGTGGTGAGCACGCAGGGCACGAAGTTTCTCGTTTTCGAGGTCGCGAGACTGTCAGAGGATGATAAGCAGACACGTGATGTACACGAGCCATGAATTCCAGTTGGGTAGTTTCGAAAACCTGCTGGACGCAAGCAGCAGTCAGTCAGCGACACACTACTACTCTCTCCCCAGCCAGTCAGGTTTGGCCAGTTTTGCCTGGCGGCGGTGTCGAGAAGAACTTGTAGTAGTGGCAAACGAAGAGCACTGCGAAAGCGATGAAACGTACTCTTCTACTCCGAACTTTCCATCTGTCCTCATGCTCTCTCAGCCTCTCGGCAGTGGTCGTCGCTGTCTTGTCGGCCATTATTCGTGGCCACAGCAGCCCAAGCATCGCAACAAAACACAGCAGTGTCGCAGTTCGAGATATTATGGCCGAGAGCAACTCTGCATAAGAAGCAAAGCGGGTCTCCTTCTCCCATCCTTCCGACCGCTTGCAAGCCAACAAGTGGTTCGCATATGACCTTTGCTTGTGCTATGACCTTTGCTTGTGCAAGGACGATTCAAACGTTGATGATTCATGTTGCACACTTTCCATGACAAGTTTCCACGGTTTCAAGTGCCGAGCAACCGGTTTACAACCATTTGGAAAGAAAATCAAGGTGAGGGGGATGGATGTTTTGCACTTTTGCATGTTTCACGCAGCGAGCGACTTGTCGTCGTCAGTTCGTCATCACGCACGCACGAATCTCACGAAATAATGCTAGACGAGTCAAAGCTGCAATACATTGCGGGCCCAAACTCGGTTGAGAGAGAATCGCAAATTCCAAAGCTCAAAGCTCGATACTATGACGGGTTTTGTGAAACTGTATTGGTATTCGATTTGCCAATCTTGACTAGTGGAACACGACGACTCTTTGAGGTATCACAAAGTGTGGTACCTCGTATCGATGTGAGCCATGCAACCTTGAGACTTGAATCAACAGTCAAACAACACAGAACTTGTTGAAAGAGAGCTCCAGGCTATGTCGTTTTGGCGATGTCTGGAGAAAACCTTTGATGACAAGACTGGAGAAGCTCTTTGTTTGATAACTTTGAAATCGTAAATAGATGGGCGTGCGGTGAAATGCTGCATGCTCCCGGATCCGCGGCTGGGCGTTTCTACGTTCACATCACAAGATACAGCGACGAAACTATTGTACTGTTGTAAAACTTGAAAACTCAGTACCACTCAAAAAATGGGAATCTTTCAAACAACAGCGCTGTGCTACTTTTTCATTGTCGCGAGAAAAGTCTCTGTGATCAGGCTCACAATGCAAGGGGTGCGAGACCTGGTGTGAGACCTGACCCCGACCTTTCAACTTTGTTTGAGCTGAGTAAAAGTAGGTTGAAACTTCACCAGACTACCCAAACTGTTCCAAGAAGGCCACACTGCAGTTTGTGCTTTCTATTAGCACGTCGCAGCGTAATCGGTGTCGCTTCATCATTGGTCTGCGTGTGCGTGATCCGCTGGTCGCGATCGCTCGCGACACCACCACCTGTATTCTTCATTCTATGTGATAATTGCATGCATGCGCTCATACGTGGCAAGGTCGAGTCCTATGGCACATATGCTCACATAATTATTAGCACTAGCCTAGAGCTAGCTACAACTCTGAATTACACCATATGATATACAATTGCAAACTTTCACAAAGGATCGCGATGAGAGGGGGCGCACAAAGACATGGACTGGAGAGCATATAGCCCACTGTCGCAATGATCGGGACGGTGGTTGCAGCCATCAACAAGCACAGGTCCATCCTGGGGGAGCATCGTCATCCTCTAGCTGAACATTTCCATTTTGTGCTCTTGTTCGATAGGCTGGATCCGAGGACCACAATGAGGGCGTTTCTGTAATCTATGGCACCGAGTTGTAATCAGGTCAGGGAGGAATTGAGTTGAAGTATGGCATATCGAGATCACTTACCTTGATCACCAGCTCCGAGAAAGCGTCTATCACCCTCGTGTTCTTCTTGGCAGATGTCTCTGTGCAGGTGACGATGTCCTTGGCGGGTCAATTATTCCGATGCTTGGATGGCCCCTGACTGTCCCTATTGACTCACCTAAAAACAAACACCCCTTGGCGTTGGCGTACTTTTCGCCTTCTTCAGTCGAGACTTCTCGTGCATTTCGACTTGTTGATCCTTCTTCTACGTCCAGCTTATTTCCTACAATCATCTTGACCACTTCTGGCGATGTGTAGATTTGCAGTTCTCGGAACCACGAGTCCAACGCCAAGAATGAAGCTCGTGAGGACACATCGTATACTGTCAGAGAATCGCAAGGTCGTCATTGATTGAGAACCAGTGGTGATGGCAGAAGGGAGAAGGCTTACCCAAAATTACCCCTTGTGCTCCCCGATAATAACTGCTGGTCAGTGTACGGAACCTTTCTTGTCCGGCAGTATCCTTTAGGTAAGATAAGGAAGCAAAGAGAAAGTGAGTTACGGTTGTCAAATCACACAGAAAAATATCAGCTGTCTCACCCAAATCGAGAGCTTGTACTTGCGACCCTCTACTTCCAGCTGTTTCACTTTGAAATCAACTCCGATCGTCGCGGTAGTTTCATCTTCCTGAATAAAGTATGTGAGATATTGCGAATAGACCAAGCCAGAATGTAAATGCTCCTCACCGACAGAAAGTCATCGTCTGTGAACCGTAATAGCAGAGATGATTTGCCTAGAGTGGAATGTTATCAGCTGACAATGCCATTCGAGAGCCATTGTTCCTTGTGCTGACTGACCCACGGACGAATTGCCTATCAGGAGTAACTTGAGATTTGAAGGGTATTCACGCTGTTCCGTCATGTTTGATAGGTCCAACAATCGGTCAATCTATTTGACAACTAAAAGAGACCACTACTGGGGTTGTTTTTGATGGCGGCGATACCTGATGACGACTGCTCCTACTGTTCAGATTATGTTATCTGAAATTGCATAACGCAGGCAGGCGAGATATGATATGCATTCTCGCGTTCGGTGGCCGGGTCAGAATACGGCGAAATGTTGGGGTGAGAGAGAATGACGGTAATTGACCCAAAGCCGGTGACTTGTGCGAGTTTTCAGTGGATTTTCAAGAGTCTGGTCTGATTGAAGAGTGGCATTTACTACTGGAGTAGTTCTTATCTCTTCCAGTTTTGCAACCATGGTTCATCAAGTAGTTCATGCGTTTGGCAAGGCAGTCGGTGAGTCCGGCTTTCAGATGCCTGTCAGATTGATCCGGCAAGGTGCCAGACTTTCAAACGACTGATGCCTGGCTTGTAACAGTCATCGATATGCCTCTTCCCGCTCTCTTTCTGGCATTGATTGGAGCGGCCGCTCTCGCCAAATTTGCGGTCACGTTCATCATGTTCTTCGCTGAGACCTACTGCTTCTCCGGCATGAGTGTGAGCATGACGTCTTAGGGGTTGCCAGTCATCCATTTTTTCATTCGACACTGACAATCATCTTCCTGAACAGGTCAAAAGCTTTGGTGTAAAGCAAGGTAGCTGGGCGGTTGTCACTGGTTCCACCTCTGGTATCGGCGAAGCATTCGCCAAGCAACTTGCCAGGGCTGGCTACAACATTTGTCTGATCGGGCGAAATGCGCAAGCATTGCAAACGATGGGCGAGGAGATCCGAGCCAAATTCCCAACCGTCAAGACTCAACACTTTTCTGTTGATTTCAGTCGTGCTGATGCAAAGGCTTTCGATGAGTACAAGCAATGGCTTTCCCAGCCTAACGTCAAGGTCGGCATTTTGGTCAACAATGCTGGTGTCTCCCACAACATGCCGGTCCCATTTGCCGAAACAGACATTGAGGAGATGGAAAACATTCTCCAGGTCGTAAGTGATCCAGTCTGCCGACTCATAGTTGAATAGCTCCTCATCAGTATCGACATTTGCAGAACATTCACTCGACCCTCAAAATGACCCGGGCAACTCTCCCGCATATTCTCGCAAAGAACAAGGAAACTAAATCCAAGGCTCTGGTCCTCAACATTGGTTCTTTCGCTGCCACTGCTCCATCGCCTTTGCTCGCTACCTACTCCGGCTCAAAAGCCTTCCTTGCCACTTGGACCAAAGCTCTCGCTGAAGAAGTCAAGGCTCAGGGTGTCGTAGTCCGCCTCGTTCTTCCCGGCTTTGTTGTCTCCAAAATGTCCAAGATCAGGAAGCCATCCGCCATGGCTCCCACTGCCAACAACTTTGTCTACCAAACGTTGGGATCTATTGGACTCAACAGGGGCGCTCAAGGCAGGGTTCACGAATCCACCCCTTTCTGGACCCATGCGCTAATGGACTACACCGTTAGCTTCATCCCAGAGTCAATCGTCCTCTGGTACAACCTTCGTGCGTTTGAGTTGTGTTTCCGTTTATCGCCTTTTCAGCTGAAGTTGACGAGATTCTTGTTGCACAGGTCTACACAAGGACATTCGCAAGCGTGCTCTCCGCAAGGCCGAGCGCGAAAAGCTCAAGGCTCAATGAGTGACTTGATACACATCGAGGCCAAGCATTTGATTGTTCGTATGCATTGCGCTTATCAAATCTGCCTTGAGCGTCTAGTAGTCCTTGCATAAAAAATGCAATAGAAGTTGCCAAAGACCCGATAGGCATGGCACCGCCACAAAATATTCACGCTATGTATCAATGCGAATTCAATAGCGTACTTTTAACAAGAATCTAGATCTGGAACATGATGCATGATACAAGCTTTGGTATGCGAAAACAACACATGCGACTACTGTACAACTCGTCATTGCAACCCAAACTAATCAGAAAGACCTTGTCGAGTGAGAATCCATGCTTGATGTCGTATTCACACCGAAGCGGCTTGCTCCAACTCTCTTCGTGCACGTAGATCCACATGTTCGTCAAACAAGTCAAACGGCCTGACGCCGACCAATCCGCGCACCACTTCATGCAACTCGTCCAACGAAGCTAAAAGATTGGCGAGCGCAACGGTAACTGTAAAGTAGACAGCCGTTTGAGGGCTCTGTGTGGGGGGTTAGAGGATCAATAGAGAATGTAAACGAGATGAGCGTTCGTGGGCTTTTTCGAGAGCAATTTCGTTCCGCCGAAAACATGAACTCTGGCGCATTACTCACATGCATAGAATTCCAATTGACCAACGCTCGGTGACGTTCATTCCCAGGACGACTGTACTGAATGTGCAAACTTGTAATGCGCTCAGACAGGGCGATAGAGGTCGGCATGGGCGAACCGCTCCTCAAGGCGTTTGATATCAGCGCAAAGAGTGCCAAAGTGTCGGCGACCTGGAGAAACAATATGGACCACAAAGACGACGAGTATCAGTAAGGGGTCGTTGTCTTTCCATAACCTTTACCAGATGGGACGTCTTTGCGTGACTTACCAGAGAAGGCTCGAAATAGGGCGTTTCGAGCAACCTTCTTGCACAATGGGGAGAGACTTGGGTACACGCATTGCCTAGTAATCCCAACTCTCCCACCATGTGTCGCAAGAGAACAAAGATGCGGTGGTATGATTTCTTTGGCCAAGCACCGCGAAAACTGGGTTCGAATGCTGCACTGGCAAGTTGAGGTTCGGCCGCGCTCAATCGACCCTGTCAGTACCCGAGGGAAAAGAAATACAAAAGATTATCAAGGCGAGATCGAAAGCAAGATCTGACCAACATGGCGGACTGACCACAATCTTGAGGAGCTTGGTGCGGTACCGCGCAACTCGCTCATCCATGTCATGCTCATCGTGCAACGACCCTTCGCTCTTGGCCTCGATCAAAAACTCCCTCATTTCGACCATGTACAGCTCGGACAGGCGGTCGATGATCTTGGCAGCTCTCGTCCGGACAATCTTTCTCGCCGATGAAGGTTTGGGGAATAGGCTGATGATGAATGCCGCGGTGAATCCAATGACGACGAGTAAAACTCGTTTCCAAGCGACATGAACGCCGACACCCGAATTAGAGACCATGACGAGGTGTGAATCGATCCAGGAATACCCCACGATAAGGGTTGTCGTGGCGGCCATCATCAGAATGAAACCAAACCAAATATCCGTTGGTTTGGTGATGATTCGCCAGAATACGACGGGAGAAACGAAGACGACCATGGCAGCCGTGGTCCCGTATGGGTTACTTCCTTTGGCATTGCCGACGTACCAGATGAGCATGCCCAAGACAAGGCCAGCACAAGAGCCCCCGAAACGGGTCAGAAATCCCAAGACAAGGTCTCCGCTGTATATGCTCAGACCTGTCACTGCCATGATTCTGGGTAACAAATGAAGCAGACAAGATTAGGCCGGCTGAAACAAAGTTTTCTCTTGGCTGTAGAAAAATCCAGCATCCGACTCACTGTGCCCAAAGTGACCTAAAAATGTGACAGTTGGACCCAACGTCAGCTCGACACCCAAAAACACAAAACAGTAGATACAACATCTCACTGACCTGTTTGAATACGCAAAATAGGTCGAACTCTGCACGATCATGGGCACCCATAATGCAATGGACACCAATCCTGTTTTGAGCGCAAAAAGACCTCGAGGGGAGCTGAGCCAATTCCAAACGATGGACCATTTTCTCATGATTCGTTGCAGACGATTGTGAGGTGGCAATGCATCCAATTCAGGCCTGTACAATCGTTGTCGGCGAGCTTGACGTTTTTGCTTTCTCAATTCTTTGGCCTTTCGCTTTTCCTCCTTTTTGGGGTCATTATCGTCGTGAGGCTCATCCTCTTCATCCTCGTCCTCGTCTGAAGACATGTGGTCAAGTGAGGGGCGTTCAGATCCGGTTGGACTATCGTCGCGCTGGTCGCTGCCCATGCCCATTCCCATCGCGTTGAGATTATCATCATCCTGCAACGCCATTTTCTTTATGGGATTGATTGCTGTAGGCCATTGGAACCGATTGGTAGGTGACCGAATCTCAATTTCGACACCGGTCTGCAAAAAGTCAATGAGACATGTGACATAGCTCGTCAAGGTGGTGATGAACACAAAGCAAGCGGCAAGAGGTTCGATGGATAACACGGGTTGGTGACGCTCCACGGGATGCATCGTTTCAAGGTCAAATTTGTAATTTCCGGTCTCTTCGTCAAACAGATAGCGAAACTTTTCCAAGATCTTGAAATGCTCTGATTGCTTGAATCTTGAGAGTGCGTCTCGGAGGTTGTTGAGATTGGTCACTCGCCTTCTTAACCCATCCTGTGCTGTTTCACCTTCAGGGTACATGTTCTTTTTGGAAGCCCATCTGCGGTGATTGACCCAGTCCAACCAGTCAGTGAAGTCAGTGAGGGCGACTTGACTGGCTGTCATGACGGGCTTGGAACTCTCTCTGAGAATCGGCAACAAGTCTTGCAGTCGGTGCCCGCGCTCGCGTTCTTTGCCAGCTGTATATTCCTGATATTCAAATTCTCGATGGCGACGCTGAGAAAAGCCTTGTGCAGCTGTTTGGTCCTCGCCATTGCGAATAACGTCCTCCTGTGTAGGCCCACGCTCAGGACGATTCTGAAGTAGGGCCTGGAAGGTGGACAAGCCAATCATCTTGCCCAGCAGTGCCTTGCTCTTGATCAAGAGCGTGGCCAGATCCTTTGCGCTGACTCTACCGCGACTGACTTCGAGCTCGAGCATGGGCAGCTGACCGCTGAGAGCAATAAGCGTATCAGATGCCACTCTGCGGGCTTTGAGTGTCTTCTCGCTGAGCTCTCGTAACTTCTGAGTATCATCGGGGTCCGTGTTGAGGACGAGGGACTGAAGAGCCAAAATTCCGCCTCCTGGTCTCAAGAAACCCTGAGCATACCCGTCCCTGGTATTTGCAATGTAGCAGCAGCGTAAGAAATGGGCGTGGCTCACAACCAAGCTTGAACAGACTTACATGACCATGTGATGGACTGTTTGTGGAAAGATCAAAATGATAGCGGCAATGGCAGTGGCGATGTAGAATGAAGTAGGGATCACAAATTGGTAGGCCAAAGAATAATGCGCGGATGGGAATAGGGGCCCATATGTACAGAGAACAATCTGTCACCATACAAGGCAAGTGAGTGTGGGAATAGAAACGAAGTATGTAAAGCCCGACTCACCAGTAAGATTTGCCCGAAAAGAACACCCAACGTCAACTTTGGCATGACCGCTCTGACTGCTGCCAAAAAGTACATGCCAATGAAAAAGTAAATGGCAAACACGATGGTGCTTCTTGTGTCGAGGAAATCTCCATGAAAGATGAAGCGGGAGAATTGAGCATCGGGGTTGACACCTTGTTCGAGCGAATTTGAAGCTCGTGTAATTTGGTCAGTGAGGAGGATCTGGTCACGGGCACGAAGCGCCGATGCCATGGCGGCTGCGCCCCACGCCCAGGCTACCATCAACCCAAGGATTAACGTCAACATTGCCTGCGATTGGAATGTAAAACAGTGAGTCAGTGAATCTTTCAGATGGAAGTTTGCCGCTGAGAGTGACAATCAAGACTTGCAAACATAAAGGTTGCCAATGGCATGGAAGGCGGGACCATCAGAGCAACGAGGACTAGGATAGCACAAACATCAATATTGGCATTGATTATTGGTGTTTAGCTATATAGTGATGACGCAAAGACTCACTCGAAAAGTAACCGGCTTGGCCCATCGTCTTCAAAGTCTTGTTGGCCACAACGTAGATGACGCACACAAACACGACCACCATGGACCTGAGAAAGTCTTTCCATTTCCGTCGATTTCTAAGATTCCGAGCAAGCGTCTCCGGGAGTTTGTCTATGAAGCCTTGCAGGTGAGAGTTGAAAGTACCCCATGCCGTCTGTTTACCATTCCCAGGCGGCGTCGAGGAAGCTGTCGCAGGTTGCTCCTGCTTTGACTTTTCGACTGTTCCCGTTGTTGGAGCCTGAGTCGAGTCGGTCAAATGACCGCTCATTTCGTCGCTTGCCGGAGCGAGTTTCTCGCGTGATACTGTGCTCTCATCCATCTCGTACAGAGCCAGGTCCTAAATGTCAATCTGGTCCGAGTGCATGGAGCTATATTTTTCCTTGGTAGTGGTGTCCTACTTGGAGATTGGACGATAAGTTGTCCCTGTTGTTCATGACGGAAGAGAATACGACACTCTCGGCATAAACACGCAAGATTGTCTGTCAGGCACAACTCGCTTCTCGCTTCAGTAAGCCGGCGGTATCGAGGCGTTCTGTGCAAAGTGCAAACAGTCAGACTAGCAGTCGTAAACACATGAGATCATGAGAAATGGATGTATCTGTTTGTGTGTGTTGCCTCGAACCATAAGTCGGTCAAAGTGGTACCATTGCCCTACAAGCGTATCTCCGGAAAGTGAGACTGGTCAACGTTTCCCAGCTGAGACTGTATCGACCAAATCATGCCCATCAATGGGCCACGCCTTTAGTCAGGGACCTAATAGCTCTGTAAGTTGATCAAGGGCATACACTCTATGATCTAACAACTGAACAACGGCATGCATAGGGCGGAGATACGAGTCCACCTTCGGGCTATGTGAGGCCTTCGTTTCCAGCATTATATCGATCCGATCTTTTTGGAATCTATTCGGAACCAAAGGATACGGGACAGTTTTTGTACTATACTTCTGGCAAGTATATCTGGAAATCAGCTTGACAGTCTACATCTAATGTGTTTCATTTGCATCGTCTCGCAGATATCTGGAAATTCACATTATATTGGCATCTCATCTTTCACGGCGCAATATTTGGTTTCACCGGCGCCTGGTTTGTCTTTGTCGCTCTGGCATCGCCAACTTCTACTGTTTCAATACGAGGCCCTCCGCAACGAATACACTATGGAGAACGTCCGGATAAAGACGATGAAGCTGAAGAAGGGGTGAATGAAGTGGCTCATGAGTCAAGACACGAACTCGCGGAACCTCATTCCACGGTAGAACACCCTGATTTCAAGTCATTTGATTTTGGAAATGATTCGGACAACATTCCACTACAAGAGCTCACACCTGGGGCCTCTCGATCGACGCCTCGTACCTCTTCAGACCATCCACCCCTACCACGACAAGGTTCGCCGGATCAAACGATCATTCGGGAGCCTGCACCAAGACATCGGCAAGTTCCATTGCCACACTTTCTCCAGAGCCCCTCGGGGTATGGGGGACCTGGATCTGCCTCACATATATCACAGGACCGGCCACGATCTGATGAGCACGAGTTTCAGCATGCAGGTGATCATGATGCAAACCGGGCAAACCCAACACCTCACTCTGAGCCGGATGTCGCGCCCCTTCATTCTCCCACCTCAGCTCCTGCCGAGAGCATACACGACCGATCGTATCATATCAGGTTCAACGAGACTCAACGTGTGCCGTCACCTCCGAAACGAAAAACTTCACCTCTCAAGCCCAATCCACTTCACTCGTCCCGCAATCGACGTCGTGCACCGGTCACACTGGGCGTCATACCCCTCTTTTTGCTTTTGATTTGGGGCACGGCGAGTGCACTCGTGATGAGTACAATCATTGGATTTGCTCTCAGCGCGACGTATAACACAGCTGGGTTTGAGATGAATACGTGAGTCTCGTGCTTTGAGAATTCGGATCCGTGTTTGAGCTCATGCTTTGTGTTTGAGGGAACAGGTGGATTCCATTCTTGTGGTCTGTCATTGAAGCATGTCTGGTTGTCATCTCGTGAGTTTGCTTGACTGAAATCGAGGGCGAGCATGGTATGACAGAGTCTCACTCGCTTCGTTTGCAGGTCATATTCGACCTTTGTGTCAATCATGTGAGCGAAATCATAATGTGTACTTATTTTTTTGTAAAAAAAAGGTTGTATTGTCTCTCTCTCTCTCTCTTGGATCTTTATTCGCCCATTTGAGTCATAGTGAACAAGAATGCTTCGGACAGTCAAAGGCTTGATACAAAGACAAGCACATGATTTTGATGGTCGAGACATGCAAGGTCTTTCAAGATACACGTCGGACGCGAGCAAAGTCTTTTTACGGTGTGATCTGTAAAATGACCGTTGGAATCGACTGTTCGTTCTGCAGGACAAGTCGAAGCTCCATGATGCAGCAGTTGAAGATCGAGAGCCAATCTGTCGGTCCGAGAGATGCCAGGCCTCGAATAACCCTCGATGTTCAATAAGGTCAATTTATGAATAAACGCGTCATTTGGCGCTAATCGCGTCACGTTGAATGGTGTTCGCAATGATCAAAAGTTGCAAAGAACAAAGAGACAAGTTGCCTCTCTCTACCAGTATCAGCCAAACCATTCAGCGGTCAATGAGGCATATCACCTAGGAACGACTGGTTGGAATAGATAAACCATGGTCGCCCTTGACCAATCAGATCAACAAGTGGCGCCGTTGAACAAGGTCGCAGCGAGCGTCCATCACCTTCTCGACTACCTTGAAACGAATCCACATTCTAAACCAATCAGGGAACTCTTGGGCGAGCCGGTCTTGTTGAGTCTACTCGACAGCCTCGCCCATTGCTTGACGGTGGACTTGTGGATCTCTGAGCATGCTCGCGAGTTGTTGGACGCTGCGGATGGCAATGAACAAGTTGACAATGACATGATCGCTGACTTGGAGAAGCTGAGTGACCCCGGGAACATCAAACATATGTATTGGAGTGCGACTACATTGTTCAAGTTTTCTGTGAGCTGCTTTGTTGAGAACGGTTCCAGACATACATTGATTGACCACGTGTTGTTTGATAGCTCATCAACGACCTCCTTGCAAGGGTGCTTGAATCGGACCTTGAGGGATCTCGAATAGACCATCACGAAAAAGCCTCACGAGTACACCAATTTTTAAGAACTTTGGAACAATGGTCGCATCACCCAGAAGACCTGCAATATGATGACGAGTCTCTGCACAAGAGAGTCCTCGGCGTCACCCTACGTGCCCGTTTGCAGCGATATTATGAAGCCTACCGAACCGCTTTTGAGGTTTGGCAATCGAGTGGAGTGTTTGATACCCACAACGAGGAGCTCGCGAAAACGGAGGACAACATGGATCGACCTATCAAAACAGCAAGGACCATCATCAAGCGCGTGACCCGGCGTCAGGATCTGTTGAATCGACTCGCTGAGCAATGGAATGCTTTGCCCTCTGAGCTGCCCTCAAGTTCACATGAAGTAGCAAATAGACAATCGACGAATCGTCATCGATCGCCAGCTCCTCATTCAAGGGTTGCCGTGGATACAGCGGACAAACATGGTCAGATTACAGGTGCAAAGGATGACTTGCAAACCATTATGGATGAGTTGGAAGCGGACTTGCAAGAGATTGCTCAGAAGACGAATGAAAAAATTCCTTTGATTTCTGCTTCAAAACGGGCGACCGCAAGTACTGATGGATCGCAGCCCGCGCAAACAGGTCGGGAACGAGTGATAGTCGAAGGCTCGCATGAACACCGGGCGGTACCCATCTCGAGTAATAGGCCCACGACGTCCCGATCCCGAGTTGAGAGACGAGAACATGAAGACGAACCCATGCCAATGGTCGATGAGACCCCGACCGCAGTTCCTTCTTTCCGCAGAGCGAATCAAGTCAGATTGGAGCGGGCAGCACAAGGTCCGCCTGCACGTCTTCGACAGAGCATGCTAGGTGGCAATGACACCAGCCGACCGGTCGCTTCAATAGAATCCAATGACGAGCTTCCACATCTCTCCGAAGCTCAACCCCGCTTCAGCACACGTCTAACCTCAGGTCATGAGGCTCAAGACTTTGAACCCTCGCCCAGAGCCTCAAACAGGGGCACCACCCATGATCCCACAGCATTACCACGCAGACAGCCTCCGCTTTCGCACATTGTCTCACAACCGTCACAACCATCTCCACGACGCTCTTCTGGACCGGCAATGAACAGCCCAAGTCAAGGCACGTCTCAAAACCCCAGCAGCTGGTCTCAACGGGGTTTCAAACTGGCTGCTTCTACCCTCAGCTTCAGTGTTCCCTTGCCGTTTCTCAGGGAAGGTACCCTCCTCAGAGTCAATGCTGAAGGTGTTGCTCAGATTGTGGTTCCAGATGATCAAGACGCCATGGACCACGAGGATGAATGCAGCAACGGTGAACGCAGCACGGGGCAACATGTCGATCAAGAGCACGATCTGAGCATGACTGATATAGGAGATGAGTATGTTGAGAATGGGTTCCGTTCATCCCGTTCAAGAATAATGGCCAGTCACCATGCGACTCCAAGTACGTCCCAACACTTGATAAATTCGCCTAGACTACCAACGTCTCAAGGCTCAGCGCGCCGTGTTACACTGGATTTCGCACCAAACGACTTGTCGGATCGATACGATTCGCCCGAATCACGGTCATTTGAACAAGATACCAAACGCCCATTCAAGCAACCTCCATCATCTAGCGTCCGAACACTTTCAACGCCATTTGATGCCACATCCAAAATGACGCCAGGATCATCCGCTTCACCCAAGATTCGATCCCGTCCAGCAGCTGGGCGGGCATTCAAGGACCTTGCTTATGGTCGCCCACCACGCCCCAGAGCAGCAACGACCCATCGAGCCAGTGTTGGGGGCACGTCGTTGGCACCGCGTGGATCTATCAGTACACCTATCCAGCATTTTAATGATCGAAAGGTTCAGAGTGAGAGAGCGGCGAGACGGACTACAGTGGAGGACTCCTCTTCAAGAATTGCTCAGCGACGACCTGAGCAGATTTTTGCCCTCAGTGAGGATGACCGGTAGCGTCTCAGGTGCTCTTTGATACGTATGTACCAAGTCTTTGTGACACATGGATAGCAAATAATGAAAGCTATTGGAATATTTGCCCTTTTCCATCAACGGATGCTGTCCACTAGGCGACACGTTGGAATTCAAAGCAACCCTAATGAGCAAGGCTACCCGGTGCCGAGCTCAACCTTTGATTTCACTAGAGACAAGACAATCTGTGCGACTTCAGCTCTCGGTTTCAAGACTCTCGAGTGGGCTAGTTGAATATGCTTGAAAGGTTGAATGAGACGCGTTTCAAATGGGGTGAGTGACTTTAGGCAATATGAAACGCGGTTGGTGCTCACTTCCTTTCGTCTTGATACAAACGCCTCCTTTTGCCACATTCCTCATGATAGCTTTTCAGTGAGCCTGATAGGCAACGCTGAGAGAACCAGAGTTGTGGTGGTGATGATAATAAACTGCAAACTTGATGCACATCTTCAGCACAAGACTGACTGGACCTTGACTGCTTGACTCATTGGTACACCATCCCATACCCCCGCCCAGTTCAGTCACAATGGCAACGCATGCATTTGAACAAGCCCAAGCTCCAACGTATAAACAACCTCTCAAACTCTTGACGTCTTGGATAGACCTGTCTCCTCCGTTGGCTTACTCTGATCGGTCTCGCCGGTTGAGTTTTCGTTCCGTCTTCAATCCGCTAGCTGAGCCAGACGGAAATGTAATGGATCATACGAGGAAACATGGTAGTAGGTGTGTTCGTCAGAGGGCCCACGATTCACTCGAAAAGGGCTTGCAGCAAGGTCGTCGTTGTCGAACCAATAGCCTCGTATCAATCACTCCTCGAGGGACGTTGCCTTGCTCGTCTCCCCTGACGGTTCAAGCACCTTTGGACTTTATGTCAACCGACACTACAAGCTGTCACGTTCGAGCACGAACGGTCTCGTTGAACGAGCCCGTTACCCCTCTAGCCCTCCCCCAAGAACGTCCACGTTCATTTGTGACATCAAGCGATCCTCCGTCTAAAAGACCGGTTCCAAGACGATCCACTACCATATCGACTGATTCTTCCGGAAGTAGCAGTGGCGGTTCTTTACCCCCTCCTCGAGCATCGACTCAACATCCCATGTCTCTCTCAGCAAGTCCCGTCATGTCGCCGCTCGAGGTGAACATGTCTGGTGTGAGCACCAAGCAGGCCCAGGGCGAACCTGGCGTTATGGGCATTCAATCTCTTGGTCACGAAATGCGATCATCTCTTGCCGAACCCCAAGTTTACAAGGTCGATGCATATAGGGTCAATTCGTCGAATACGCAGGAAAAGACCCTTGGAAATCCAGTCTGCTGGCACGCAAAGCTCTGGTTACCACCTCAACACGCTGGCGTGCAGAGGCTGGCAACATCAGCCAATGGTGAAGCCCTTCGTCCAGGTCACAAGCGATATCAATCGGATTCCATGCTGGTGGGGCGACCCATCCCTGATACTCAATCAAGTGACCAAACGCTCAACGCCCTCCATTCAGACCGCCATCGCTATGCTCGCTCGACTCGACCGTTTTCGGCTTTCCGAGCACCTCCCGCTCCGCCCCCACCACCACTACCATCGAGGAGCAACAGCCTACGACCAACGACAAGCCGGTCCAGGACACCGATCCCGTATTCAATGAACCCAACCGCGTCCTCCCCTACCACGACCACCACCACTCCGACAATGCTTTCACGACAGAGTTCGGTCGAGACATTATCAATCTCACGGGCGACTTCACCATTAACGACAGCCACGGGCCAAGGTCGAGAACCTCGACGACCATCAAACGTGACAATGAGGAGGGTGATGGACCGAGAGAGTTCACCTTTGGGCTTGTCGGATCAAAACAGGCGCGGTTCACCTCGGCCCCAACGAACGAGGAGTCTTTCCACTGTGAGCAAATGGACCGAGAATCGGACTGGTTCTGGTGGTCAGAGATCTTGTAGCCCAGCGCATACTCGAGGGAAACAATCAAGCATCGTAGACATGCAGTGTACACTTGACTCGAGGGAAAAGGAGGATACCGACGATGACGATGACCTCGACGAGGTCCTCATCAGTTTCGAAGAAATGTAGAAATGAACATGTCTGGCTACGAGTTTTGTTTCATCATGTCATCGAATGTATACGCTGCATGGTATCGCTAGAGCTGTGTATAACACCCAAAAGGGGGCCAAGGGAAAGCCCCCTCACGTCAATGAAGCGTGATGCCGGAATAAAGAGAAAAGGCGCGGCTGTATTATTCCAACTTGGAAACGGGAGCCTTGGACTGCTTGAGCGCAACCAACTTTTCGACTGCAACGTCCAAAGCCATGGTTTCACTTCGACCCTTGACCGTCTCATCCCTCGATCGAATGTTGACGGATCGGTTGGTCTCCTCGTCCTCGCCGACAACTGGAACAAGGATTCAGCAAATAAGACGCGTCACACATGGTTAGCACTGACTCGAGAGAACAAATAATTTGTAAAAACTTACCCAAGATAAAGTTCCAACGGGCGACTTCGGCGTTGAGAATCTTCTTTTTGAGGGTTTCTGACGAGACGTCGGCCTCGGCAAAGATACCTTGGTCCCACAACTTTTTGGCGACCTCGCTGGCATACTCTTTCTGTGAATCGCGCAGGGGGAAAACAAGGAAACATGTCAGGACACGCACATACAAGGCAACGAAAGCAGAGTACGTACAAAGGGAGGAGCAACAGGGATCACAATCACCTGCCTAGGGCTCAACCAGAATGGCCAGTTTCCGGCACAGTGTTCGGTCAAGACTCCAATGAATCGCTCAATGGAACCGAGCAGGGCTCGGTGAATCATGACAGGTCGAGTGTCGACTCCTTCGACCTGCTCGGGACCGTTGTAGGTGAGGTTGAATCGCTCAGGAAGGTTAAAGTCGAGCTGGTTTTTGAACATGATATATAAGCAAGCCGGGTAGTGTTTAGCGGCAAATATTATGGACTCTCACCTGGATAGTGGCACACTGGAACTCTCGCTTCAACGCATCGGTCAATGAGATATCAATCTTGGGTCCGTAAAAGGCACCGTCCCCTTCGTTCAACTTCCAAGTGCCTGGTGCGACCTTGTCCAATACCGCCTTCAACTGAGCCTCAGCCTTGTCCCAGATAGCCACGTCTCCAATAAATTTCTCTGGGTTTCTTGTCGAGAGACCGACCTTGAACTCCATACCAAACTTGACGTAGATGGCATCCATAAAGTCAAAGATGCCGGCAATTTCAGACTCGATCTGGTCCGGGGTACAGAAAATGTGAGCATCATCTTGTACGAATCGCCTGACTCTTGTCAATCCACTCAAGGCACCACTGGCTTCATTTCGGTGCAAAACACCAAACTCGGCCATTCGGATAGGAAGCTCCTTGTAACTCCTTTCTCGGGCGTCAAAGATCAAACAGTGTCCAGGGCAGTTCATGGGCTTGACGGCGAATTCTTCCTTGTCAACGGACATGCCGAACATGTCGTCGGCGTAGTTTTGCCAGTGACCTGAAGTCTTCCAGAGTTTTGAGTTGTAAATGTTGGGGGAACCGACCTCGGTGTATCCTCGCTTGTGGTATTCTGATCGGATGAACTCCATCAAGGTGTTGTAAATTCGCATACCCATGGGCAAGAAGAATGCACTACCAGGGGAGAGCTCATGGAACATGAAGAGTTCTTGCTGCTTTCCAATCTTTCGGTGATCCCGTTTCTCAGCTTCCTCGATGAACTTTTTGTACTCGGTCATTTGCTTGTTGTCGGGGAACGAAATTCCGTACAATCGCTGCAAAGTGTCATTCTTGGCGTCAGCCAAAAAGTAGGACGACGAGTTTTTCGTGATGGCCAGAGACTTGATTCGACCAGTGTGAGGGACGTGAGGGCCTCGGCAGAAATCAATGAGAGGTCCACATCGGTATACGGTAGAGCTGGTTCCATCAGGCACTTGGTTCTGAATGTAATGCTGCTTGTAGCTGTTGTAGGCAAACATTTCAAGAAGAGCCTCTTTGGGAAGCTCAAGCCTTTCAAACGGTTGCTTTTCCTTGACAGCAATCTTGCAGACGTTTTCAATGTTGGGATAGTCGGCAGGAGTGATGGGTCGGTTGTCCTTGAGTCTCATTTCGTAAAAGAACCCACCCGCCTCTTGAGGAGGTCCGTATCCGAGACAACAATCGTCCAAGTGTCGCTCACACGCCTCTCCCAAGACGTGTGCGGACGAGTGCCAAAAGACTTGACGAGCTTCGTAGTTGTTGTCGGGCGAGTCAAAGTCAAGAATGGCGAGATCACAAGACTCTTCGATGGGTCGGTGGAGATCCCAGAGAACACCGTTGACTTTGGAAATGACTGCTTTCTCAGCGAGAGATTTCGAGAGGGATGCAGCAATCTGCATGGGGGTGGTCTCCCATGATGTGGCTTTGACTGTGTTGCCGTTGGGAAGAGTGACCGTGATTTCCTCACGAGGCATGGCTAAAAGGATAACACGCAACTGAACTCAATGGACTGAACAATGAACAAAAATCAAGACAATCCTTACCAGCAACCTTGTCATCGTAAATCTTCTTGTACTTGTCAAAAATGGCATGTCTTGATGCAAAGAATTCAGGAGGAGGGCTCAACTCAAGCTTCGAGTTGGCTTGGGCCTGAGGCTTGGGCTTCTTTTCCTTTTTTTGTCCATTGGGCTTTTGCTGCTGATCCTTTTGAGCGACTTGAGCGGCTTCATTCGCAGGATGAGCGTTGGCGGTTGAGCTCACGGGGTGGAGAGCCGGGTTGGCAGCTGGAGTCTCTGCAGAGCTAGACATGGCAAAACGCTGAATACGTGCGACCGGTGATGGAGAGGGGATGGATCTTGGTCTCAGCTGTGCTCTTGCGATTCGGTAAGCTACTGAACGCATACACAAGATGACTGACAAGTGACCAAGAAATGACTTGAACAAGGTGAGAAATCAGGTCCTCCATAGTATATTACAAGGGGACTTTGACTATCAATTAAATCTTTCCAACAAAGAAAGCAGCTTTTGAATGACGTGTATTTTGGAGACACATTGTAAACAAACAGCAGCAGATAGCCGAGAGACCTCTTTCTTATCGTCATTCAGTCTGTCAGTCATGTCTTTGAGTAAAGTGGTCATATTGGCGATTGGAATACTGTCTGAGACTCAGCACGACCCAATTCAAGGCACTTGTGGTGAGTTTATGGACTTTTCTGACCAACAGACTTGGCCAACTGGCTGCATGCCTTCCCTGCCAAGATTGAGATCGGAGAAGGCCGAGATCTCTCGAGTAAAGCAAGTGACAACTGACCAAGACATGCATTCGCAAGACACAGTCACCTCCCATTCATCTTGATCACCTTGACACTCTCCACAAGCATGACCTACCAGGCAAAGTTTGGTTCCTTCTTTGACATGGCCAAGTCAACAGCCTCGATGGCGGGTGACAGGGCTGGAACGCTATTCAAGGCGGGTCAGGCGCAGTGGGAACAGCAATTGCAAGCCAGACAAGCAGCATCTACATCCGGACCAAAGAATGGCCGCTCCGAGTCCGAATCCTCAGGACCTTTTGAATCTACCACTTCACAGGATTCATCACACCCTTCAAACGGCAACAGTGAACAGCAACCTCCTCAGATGCCTCGAACCATGTCCAATTACATGATGCAATTGGATAGCAAGCTCGTGTTTGATCTCCCGGCAGAATGCGACAAGGCAGCCAAAATTCTTGGAGGGTTCATGTATACTCATCCACCAGATACCGAAGCCGGGAAACGAATTCTCAATGTGATACCCAACGAAGTCGTCAGGCGGGCCAAGGGATTTGCAGTGTTTACCGTGCTCAAAGGCAAGTTTATCAAGCATGATTTGATTGCAATGGTTTCATAAAAGACTGATCCTTTGAAACATGTGTAGCTGGCTTTTTGTTTTCGGGAAAAGTGGGGTCTGGTTTGGTGGTCGCTCGTCTACCAGATGGTAGTTGGAGTGCACCTAGTTGTATTGCCACAGGAGGAGTAGGCTGGGGTTTTCAGGCCGGAGCAGGTATGTCTTGTTACCTCGGACTCTCGTTATTCCATTCGCCTCCATTCGCTGAAATAATTACTTTACTGGCCTTTGACACTCAGATCTGACAGAAGTGGTAGTCGTTCTCAATTCTGACGCGGCCGTACAAGCATTCAGTCAAGGCGGGAACTTGACCATTGGAGGCACCATCTCTGCGACAGCAGGTCCAGTAGGCACGGGAGCCCAACTCAATGCCGCTCTCCAGCACCCCGCACCCATGTTTAGCTATACGAGATCAACAGGCCTGTTTGCAGGAGTCTCGATCGAAGGGACCATCTTGATTGAGCGCAAAGAGACCAACAAGGCATTTTACGGATCCGCCATTTCTGCATCTGCCATTCTGAGCGGGCAAATTCCCCCGCCTGACCGAGCCAATGCCATGTATGAAGTCATTGAAGCGGCTGAAGAAGTGGGGGCGATGATGTATGAGCGAGGCGAAGTGCAGTTTGATTCGGGCGATTGGTTGGACGAGGAGGCACCAGGACAATCACATCAGCCAACAAAAGAGCAGACGGCGGACACTGTTCATGGTGCCCGCTCCAACATCGCCGAGGGGTCAAAGGATTGAGATGTGTGCGTGTGTATATATCACTGTGGATTGTACATATTACAAACAAGAGCTGCTCCGATCATTGTGATATCGTTGAGCGTTGAGACCTTTCTCCACCTCGACTGCCTAGGATGTCCGATCGACACTCGTACCGAGGCCGAACGGAGATGACTCGTGTTATCTCTCTTATCAAGCTGGTGCTGGAACAATGCTTTTACACTCGCTCAAAGCGGATCAAGTGGCCGAGCCATAACAGCATATCTACCGTTGCTTTCAGCCAGGCATCCGCAAGCAAACCGCCAGGTTGCCAGCAGATCGCCATCGCCATGGCCGGGCTAGCTTTCCACTCGTCCAGAGCGCTCTAGCATGATGTATTCAGCAATCTAGCAGGATGAATTGAAGAGTGGATTGATCGATTCAGTACACGGCAAACCTCGTACACCGACGGATTGCTTCGGAGACTTGCTTGCTAAGGACTCGAGCCCGGCGGGTGTTGACTGACTAGCGCGAGAGCGGGGATAAATCGTCTTCTCTCAATGCCGCTAGCTATCTCAACACTCCGTTTTTCGTTTGGCTGTTGGGTGTATCGCCGTGCCTGTGCGAGACCAGCGGCGGCCTTTGGGGAGGGGCGCAGGCCAGCTCGGGCAGGGCAGAAAAAGAGAGGAAAAAACACGTTGGGTAGTGAACATGTGTTCAAACGTTGTTGTCCATCGGATCCTCACGTCTCGCACGTCTCCCTGCAAGAATACGTCACGACGAATTTTGGGTTCGTGGTAGCGGGAAATTTTGAGACCTTTGAACCACCCTGAGTTATCCGACAGATCGCGGCAGAGGACGCTCTAGAGGACGGGTGGGGATGCGGGCAGACTAATCTCTGTCGCTTTGTCTCTCCCAGATATATTCCTCATTCCATCTTGTCTGCTTCCTACTCTAATCTGTTCCTCACTCAACTTGTACCTCGTCTCTGTCTGCGTATAATCATTCTACTCTACTTTTATCACACCAGCACAACTGCAACCACAAACAAAACACAAAGTAACAATGGGCTCCCAAGTCTCCGTCGTTCGCATTTCCTCTGTCGGCCACGGTCTCGCATACAGCACCACCGTCCCTCGAGGCGAACTCCCTCGGTCGACGATCAACTCGCTCGAAGAGTTGGGTTACGGTCGCTGCAAAATTGAAGAAAAGACGGTGGTGAATTTCTTGGCCAACAATCAAGAGGCCGAACGACAACACAAGTTGGCACTCGAGTTGATTCGAAAATCTGTACCCAAGGATATGCGAGATCAGCTCAAAATGGAGTTGAAACCTTCACGGGTCAAGAAACTGCAAGCTGCTGCCGCATAAACAATTCAAAACTCTCCTTTGGCACTTGATTCCAGTTGCCACTCAAATTTTACTCGCTTCACGAGAAACGCCGCGATTGATTCCAAGTGGTGAGTTTTTGCCTCCCCTTTTTGTGTGTTTTACTACCATCCAAGCTGATCACTTTCAACCGCTCATCTTCTTTCAGGAATCATTCAATGACCCTATGCAGAAAATGAAACCCCTACGACCTTCCAACGACTTGTACCTATACCCTGTACTCGAGCACAAACACCGGACACACACACCAGACACCACTCTTTCGCCCATCATCCCATCACAATGGATCTCCGCGCCATCTACAAGGCAAATCAGTGACACCGTCCTGCTCTTTTATCAAAAAAACATGGCGAACCAGAGTGGCGGTAGTGGTGGAGGGACACACTCTTGCTACTATCAACAAGACAAGTTTCATACGTGGAAATTTCAAGACCATTGTCAAGTGTGTCCCACTGCGAACCAATTCCTCCCTAATATCGACTGCATAATGCGACCAAGCTCCTTTCCTCTCTCTTTCTCCCCCACGAACTATCACACCTCGGCTAGGCTAAAGAAAACGCAATCAACCCAGCTCAAGAACAATTATTCACTTTTCGACTTTGTCATGACCTGATCCTCCCCCTAGATGCGAGAACGTGTATATCATAAAACTAGGATCTATTTCAACATCATCTCCCTTTTCGTTCCTCTATCGTCCGAAAAGAATACGGTTGGGACGCGTGTCCACGAGCACTCATCAGCAGGAGAATGTACCCAAACCTTGTCTCATGTTTGCATACTAATTGATACAGTGTTGATTGTTTTTGCAGCGCGACAAGAAGAGTTGTCCATCTATTATGAAGCAACGAGGCTTATAGAGTGTAGCATCGTCCGTACCGGTCCTCCCCACAAAAAACCGTTGGCAACCTAGTTCTTCATCTCGAGGTGCTCGCCATCGAGCTTCACATCATCGCTGGTCAGAATGCAATCAATTGAGGGACGAAGGTGTCAGCATGCAAGTAGGCTCTTGAGCGTGCAAGTGAGGAGAGAAGGAAATTCTGTGCATGAAAGGCCTTACCGAGCATTGAGCAAAGAAAGGTAAATGTTCCAAGCGATACCACAACTGGATTGGAACTAGAGACGAGAAAGTAGCAACAAGATTAGCGCAACCGGGTTAAGGCGTAAGAACCTGTAAAGCGGGGAAAACTTGCAGGAATTCGCCAGCTAGATTGTGCGAGAAATGACCAAAAAAAGGACATGAGCTGCATGAACCAACTCGATCAAACAAAAAAAGGTAAGCACTCACGCAAGAGGCATCAACCTGAAATTGACAAGCTGCACAGCAGGCCAAACCTTGTAGTTTGCAATCAACGCAGCTACAGGGGCGCAATGTTACAAGACACAGTGACAGGAAAGGCAGGTTAGCAGACACAATCACATGCCCATTCCAGTGTCAAAGATCACGTACGAGTGTACATCTGTTGTGCACAAGAGCATCACATATTTGACGTCGATTTCGTTAGTCCCAACGCCACGATTCGCTCTCGGACCAACCAACACTCACGTCGCTGAATTTTTCCTTGACGCCGTCGAAATTACGACCTTCCATGAAACCCATTGCACCTACAAAGACAGCGAGCTAGCGATCCAAAATCAAGGCGACATGACGGACAAGATCAGCCAGATGCTAGGGCGTTCGCTCGTTTATCTTGACCCGACTTACACCAAAGGGAGCCCTTTTTGATGGGTTTCGAACACACCAGCATCGAGTACGACGATCAGCCCGTCTCGTTCCAAGACCTACACGCATTACCATATTCGACACTCACAAGATTACCTGATCCATAAGCACTCGCTTGACTGTCTGAACGCCAGGGCTACTTCCGGGAACACGCAGCGGAATCGTCGTTTCCAGAAACTTCATCCATGCACCTACGAGCGGACCCATGGCTACTCCGAATGCGGCGAAGCGAAGAGTACGGAGAGGATCGTATTGGATCGGAGGTTCATACGCGGGGTCGTCGCGGGAGAGTGTTGGTTTTGCAAGCTGTGTAGGTGGGGAGAGGGAAGCATAGAAAGGAAGCGAGTTGTAAGCTTGCTAATCCAGACAGGATAGGAGGGGGATGTTGCAACACTCACCAACATTTGCGACGATTGTGCCTATCGTCGGGATGTACAAGCAAAATGGCCTAAGCAGTGCTGCCTCTCTTTTTTTTCATCTCATCTGTCAATACATCAAGGACTTACGACTAGGTCAGCGATACTGTTCAATGTTCCGTTGGCTACCATGAGTGTCGTGTTGGGGTTCTTTTCAAATTGTCTGTATTATTGTTCAAACCAAGCCCGAGGGGTGAATCGTCGAGTCCAAGGGAGAAACAGACAGACAAGGCGAGTCAGCAGGAGCAAAGCCAGTGGATTAGACAGACATCGCGACTGACGCATTGTAAAATCGGCCAAACTGGCCGATAAGACCTGGAACGGGCATGATAGTGTAGATAACAAAGTCGATTGACGTTAGGTCCGAAAGAATTGAAAAGACTCGAGGTTCAAAACAGTCGTCGATAAATGTGTGGCTTTGTTGAAAAGTGGAGGCGGCGTCATGGAGCAGATTTGTGAGCAGCGAGATGATGATGTCATCTAGTAATTCTAGTCGAATGGTCAAACTGCCAATGAGCAGTCAGAGGTGTTGTACATTCGATGCAGTCAATAGGAGACCTGACATGTGTCTTTTGCAATCACAGCCGAGCAGGATGAATGTCGTTGTGGCCATTGCCGCACAGTGGGATTGCAGCCGAGTGTCTATACAATACAGCTACTCTTCATCACTAGACTCATCTCCATCATCATCCTCTCCTTCATCTCCGAGCCCATCAACAAACGTGCGACTGGTCTCAAGTACAAGGCTGCCCCCACCTTGAACCACGACATCCCATCCTTCTGGACTTAATGACACTTGCTTGCGTGGGTAAGACGTGTAAATCTCAATGACTCGGGCTGTAGAGTTGGAGAGTTGACTGGCGGTGTAAGGGTCAATGAATCCGTGAGGCGGTGTGGCTGGATCTGCTCCATCTTCGTCTTTGGGTGGAGCTAGGAGGCTCTCAGCCCAATGGAACAAATCAAGAGTACCCAAAGTGTCGTCCTTGTAAAACGCCTTGACGTGCCGGGAAGGAGCAGCCGCGCCCGACTTTGCTCTCGAGGACGCGGCAGCCAGACGAATCTGAACTCTGATGGCTTTGCCCGATTTAATCTCTTCAGAAGAGGGTTCATCCTTGGGTGATTTATTTTCAAACGTATGGCGAAGGTATCGTCGCCACGAAACTAAATCTTGCTTCTCCTGCTCCTGTTTTTCTTTTCGTTCTTGCAACTCTCGTTCTCTCCTGCTCTTTTCCTCCCGTTCTCGACGAGAGGCCAAGATCTTGTCTCGATCCCGTTGAGCCGATTCTTGGGCTCGCCTGTCTTGCTCCTCTCTCAGTCGCCTCGTTTCCGCCGCTACAATCTGATCGCGCCTCAGGCGATTGAGGAAAGGTTGACTTCGAGGAATCAAGGTTGAGTCGAGGAGATGAAGGACCGACGCAAGGGATGTTGTAGAGGATGGTGGACCAGATATGGACGTCAGAATTTGCAAGCGAGGCGTACCAGTGGATACAGAAGAAGATGTCGTTGTGGCTGAGTTGGAGGAAGTGGGTAATAAAGCAAAGAAAGTAAAGGATGGATAAGTAGTGATTTGAAGTGTTTGAGCGACTGCAATGGCAAAACTACAATCAGCCGACTGCTGTCATGCAATGAATGACACCACCACTAACCTTGATACGCTTCTCGCTCTCGAACATCCCCTCCCCAAATTTTGACATCTTTTTCCCTCAAGACTCGCCCAAACTCTTCACTGAGCAAGACCTCTCTCTTGAATTGCTCGTCATCTTCGTGCTCGCCACAACACAAGACAACGGCCCCCAACTTCAGGTCAGACCTGATCATTCGAAGAAAAGATTTGTAACCGCCTCGGTAAAAATCAGGAATCTGATCAGAGTCGAGGGGAGTCGGGGTGTAATCCTCCCTGAGAGATTGTACAAATGGTTTGGTGGATGATGGCGGGGGTAACCGAGCATGTGTGGAAGGAGGGAGAAGTAGGCGAGGAAGCACTGAAAGCACCGAATTTGGAATGATGGTCTTGGCTGTGAAACCAGATACGTTATATCAGTTCAAATATCACAATGGACTGCATCAAGAGAACGGGACTCACCTAGAATGAACCAGAATCCCAACAATATGCGAAGGACGAACCGAATGGGCCAAAACAGGCCATAAATGGTCCCCAGTCCGAGTCTAGCAACAAGCGGAGTTGATTGATGGCGCAGGCTAGGTGTTGGCGGTGATGAGGGAGGGTATGAGCTTGACGATTGTCGACGAACAGATCTCGGTCTGGTATCGAGGATATCATCAGATGGTGTTCGGCGGGGTTGCTGCGCGGTTGTACGTTGCGCAAGACCTCCCGAGTAATGGAGATCAATAGCTCGCTGGACGACAATTAGCAAAATTGCATCAACGAGCCGCCCGCTGAATAACCACCATGTCAGACTACGTTGCCCACCTCGATATTCCAATCACTCGCCCTCAACAACTCTTCACAGCTCGTCCTTCCAATCGTCCCTTCAGCCGCGGTGATGGCAACCATCTGCTCGACTTTTTCCTGGCGATCCACTGCATCTTGACTCATGGTCCCTTTTTGTTTGACCACCACACAGAGTGGAATGCTGTGATGTGTGGGTTTGTGTGCAGCCTTGTCGAGGAATGTAATCCCTATTCCTCACTTACCCCTATCTCAGCCCTCCTACCTCCTAGCGCCAGTCATTGCCTCGGTGGAAGCCGTGGAGATTCAATAATTTGCTTCCGACGAGGGTGATGACGAGTGACAAAGTCTTTGGATTAGATGCACTATGGATGTGATAGCAAAGTCACCCATGTTGGTAACGTTGGTGGGACGAGTATAAGCTGTACAAGAAGAGGCCCAGAACTCCGCTTCACGACACCATGTCTGTCTTCCAGCAAGCTTTTCATAGTGTGCCGCCGGTCACACGGTTTATGCTCGTTTCCATTGTTCTTGTCACTGGGTAAGTGGAGATTCAAGGCTATATCGAACGCTCGGCTGGTATCACTGATTACATTGACAAATTCTTACAGATCTGTTTTATTACAGCAAGTTTCCTTTAGAACTGCAAGTACTTTTGTTGCCTCTTTGCACGAACATGAGCTCGCCTCGCTCACGTCTGTCTCTCCCATGCTTGTAGATCTATCTCTCATGGAGTCAAATCATCCATTCTTATGAAGTCTGGAGACCATGGACCGCATTCTTTTACGTAGGCGGTGGGTTCCCTGCCATCTACGACTTTTTCCTGATATTCCGCAACGGAAGCAGTCTGGAAGAAAAGACATAGTAAGTCGTCTCATTTTCCCCACAGGAATCGACGTGGAGCCCAATGCGATGCTTTGCTCTTTTTACCCTGCAGTCTCGGTCGGACAGCTGAATATGCTTGGGCCAATATCATGATTGCAATTTTTATCATGGTCAGTCTTTGCCGTCGACTGAACCGAGTGTTCATCCGAGGTCAGTTGACTGACATTCCGTACTGGACATCACTTGACAGCTTCTCGGGTTTCCGTTGAACTTGGTGTACTTGTTCCGGTCACTCTTGCACGCTCAAAACTACCTCTGGTGTCGAGCCAATCCGACCATGGCCGTCAGTCTGTTTGGATTGCTGACCATTCCCGTACCCTGTGAGTCGGCTTCTTCCATCTATCACAGTCAATTTCTTGTTTGCCACCACGCAGTTCACTCATCATCCACTTGACACGCCTCCCAGACTACCCTGCAGCCCTGATTGGCCTCGACTTTATTCTTGGTGGCCCAATGAAGGCCATTGGCGGCGGTGTCGGTCTCCTCGCTGGGCATACATGGTGGTTCTTATCCACCTACCTCCCGTCACACCCCAACTCACGACTTCGGAGAGCGAACCCATTACGAGCTCCGGCCTGGTTCAAGGGGCTGTTTGGAAAGGAAGACTTGACGCAAACGGTTCGAGGACAAGGCTTTGAGTTTAGACGTGGCGGAATGGGTGCTGGCGTACGGCGCGAGGACGGTGGCAGTAGCGCCACGACGACTTCTCACAATTGGGGAAGTGGAGGGCAAAAGTTGGGCGGAGGAGGTTTGTAAATGAGAACAGCTTGTATGTCATCAAGTGGACAAGGCAAATCAATTCATTTTGTGTTGTCTCATTCAATGCACAGGGATACATGACAATTTCTTTTGGGGAGAGGCGGGGTATACTTTTGTCACTACTGCGTTATGGTTTCTCTATTGCACATCAACGACAACCTTTCCGAGTCCCTTTCCACCTCCCTGGTTACCAGCCAACAAGTCCAAAAAGGCCTGAGGGACCTTTTCGATTCCGTCATACTTGACTTCGGCAAACTTGATCTCCTTGTTGGCCAATGCCTTGGGGACCGTGGCGTAAAACTCTTCGGCGTACTGAGGCTCAATGTCACTGACAATGAAACCATTGATTTGCAATCGCTTGGATACGATTTGGAACAAGTTTCGGATTCCGTCCGACTTTCCATTGTACGAAGAGATCCAACCACAGACAATGATGCGTCCGTTTTGTGCCATGTGTTCGAGCTCGGCTTCGAATCCTTGACCTCCGACGTTGACCCAGTTGACGTTGATACCGTCGGGAGCCTCCTTGGCAAAGATCTCAGAGGCATTGTCAGTCTTGTCTGTGAAAGGAAAAAAGAATCGAGGGGTCAGCCGCAGAGTCACAGTAAAAGACATGCCGTACATGGGCACTCACAGTTGAAGACGACATCAGCTCCAATGTCCTTGCAGAACTGAATCTTTTCGTCGGATCCAGCCGAGGTGATGACCTTGAGTCCGTTCTTTTTGGCAACTTGGATCACCATTTGTCCAACAGGGCCACTTCCAGCACTGACATAGGCGACCTTGCCCGAGTTGTCGCCGTCATTGCAGCCAGCAAAGTGCTTCCAAGCCATGTAAGCGGTCTTTCCGGGCATACCGGCGGCACCAATGTAGGCACTCCAAGGCAGGCCTTCCTTGTTCTCAAGGATACGGAGCTCGGGACCTCCAGTGTGCTTTCGGTAAAAGTCGTCCTGCTCTTGAGTGGGGGCCGCTCGCTTGATGTAGGTAGAGTAGGCTGTTCAAAAGGGTAAATGTACACATGAGTAAGTGCAAACTACAGTGTAATTGAGTATCACGAGACAATGACTCACGCATGGTTCCGTAAACGTGAGCTCCCTGGGGGAATCGAGAAGACTTTGACTTGAGTACCTCGGCAATAGCGAATCCCTCAATACTGCAGGTACACCAGGCCAAGAGTCAGCACATGCAAGCTGTTTCAGCGTTGACAATGAAAAACACTCACGGAGATCCGACCTTGAAGGGAGGAACATAGGACTTGGTGTTTCCCCTCATCCTGCCTCGCATATAAGGGTCAAGAGAGACCGTGAGCAGCTTCAAGAGGATTTCGTCGTTTTGGAGGTCGGCATCGACATCAATCTTTTCGTCAGTGACGACCTTGAAGGTGTCGAGAGTGGCCTCGCCCTCAGGAATGGCGTTGAAGAGAACCTTGGTGTTTTGAACGGGAGACATGGTGCGTGCGTGTGTATGTGTGTGTGTTTTTGGCAAAAAGTTGTGATTTAATCTTGTGTACTGCAATGCAAAGCTCAATCTCTTGGCCACTGCTGCTACAACCTGTGCTCCTCTATATAGCAATCCAGCGCCACACAAAACTAGCAAATTCTTGCTTGGTGGAGGCAACCTGCCCGGGCATCGATTCCCGGATTTCAGCGCTTCGGCTATTGCAGACACGACGTCATCGGTCATCGGTCACTTCATGAGTAATCCTCTTGTCAGCTTTAGTCAAGGATCTTGACAAATGGCTAGATGATGGTCTTGCTTCACTACTGGTTTGAATACGAGTGTACGAGTACAACTTGGCAGGTCAAAAGATTGTAAAGCAGTCTCGACTACGCGGTCAACTACAAGTCATTTATCTTGACACACAGGGTGTACCATGCTCTATACATTGTCTATATCGAGCTCACCGTCCTAGCTTGTGCAATCCTCCACACATCCTCTACAGCTCGTTCGAGTTCGTTTGACCAAGCTTGATCATCTTTTTTAACGACCTTGGTCCTGACCTCTGGGCTGTCAATCTCCGGCTGCTCGAGTAACCGCTCGACATCAGAATCATCAGTGAGCGGGATTGGTGTCCTCTCAAGCCCGAGTCGGTCTTCCATCTCCGTCACAATAGCACTTCGGGGCCGGCCTGCTACAAAGGTAATGTACGGTAGGTCGGGGTAGATTGCAGTGTACAGCTTGTTCAAATGGGCCAGTCTGTATGGCCGTGTGTCATGCACCACGCACAAAGAGACAATTGACAATCAGCATGACAGATTGGGTCAAGCGCGTTGTTCCAATACCGGGGTGCGCCCCTCACCTCTTCAATACTGCCGGTGGCGTGTGCAAAGTGTTCTTCTGTTCACGACTGCTCAACTGACTTAGTCCGGCCACTTCACCAATCAACGGATGTCCACTGATCAGCGCCTCCTTTTGCGTATTGTCCCACGACTGTGTCTCCTCTTGCCCAGCTCTCAACACTTGGTCATGGCTTTCCAGAGGGGCCGAGAGTCGTTGCAACCGTTCGTACACGTGAGGAACGAGAACACGGTGGAGGATATCGGATGGTTCGAGGACCAAGGAAAAGAAGGCATCGAGCTGTGATGGGTCGGCTGTGAGAGATGACAAGGGTGGGATACTTGCTTTTGGTTTTTCACCACCGAACAAGACGAGAGGTGGGCGTGGCATCAGTGCTTGGATCTTGTAAAAGACGGGATCACTTGACACATGGACTCGCCTGATTGGGACGAATCCTTGTTCACCCCGGCAGAAGGCAGAGACAAACTCATTTTGGGCAGAAGAATAATTTCCAGAAAGTCGGCTGTGAACGATGGCACTCGAAGGACCCAAGCAGAGGCCACGACTCACGTCGATGTTATCTTCCATGTTCTTATCCATGTTGATAGACAATCCATCTTGTCACGTGAGCAAGATAGCAATCATCTTGCAACCCAGCAGGTGTGCTATGTGCTACATGTAGGTGTCACCCCGCACCACATCAAATGGTTCATGATTTCTGGTCCATCATCATGCTCTTATAGAGTTTTACATTATTGCGCACATGTCGAGGTTGACCGGCTTCCCAAAGATCAACTTTTTCAAAAGCGTTTCCAACCAGACAGTCACGGTATACATCTTCCGCGGCTTATTCACGTTGGAACAACCGAAGAATGAGGTACCAAGCGGCTCCAATGAATCGAAAGGCTTTCAGATAAAATCAAGTTAGATGCAAACTCTATTGCTGCGAGTTGATAATCGGACTTACCTGCTAGACCTGCGACAGAGTATAGCAGGAAACCCATATAAGTGGAAGAGGTGGGGCTGCCAGCTGTACTCGTCGTTCTGCAAAAACAAAGAGTCGCCGCATCAGTCTTCAACTCTAATGACACGACGGTGCACGCCCAAGCTTACAAGATACCAGCACATAGCGCTCCATTGGATAGCACCCACACCATCAAGACGTTGGTTCGGAATGTCTACAGTGCAGTGCAGCGCCGGCCTTGTCAGTGACCAACGTCTTCAATCATCATATTTGGATCCAAAGACCTACCTTGTAATAATCTTCCTGCTTTTGCTCGGGTGATCGGGTGGGCTTGATCTTGGGCATGGGCTCCGCGAGGAGCTTGAGCTCATCAGCATAGAGATCATTGATATCTTTGGCCTCGGTAGGAACAGCCAAGATGACTTCATCCTTTTTAGCCCCTTTGCCACTAGCAGCTGAACCCAAATCCATGTCCACCTTGTCGGACCCTTTGGTCCCCCAAGATACATCGTGAACGTTACTGAAGGCGTAAACGCTGTAGAAACAAATGAACAGCATGAGTGACCTCTTCATGTCAACATGATGCAATCTATGGCCATTTGACTGACTTGAGAACGTTGATATATGATGGAGCAAGCTATAGAAACCTTGCGTCAGCACATGCAAGCTATGCCCTCCATCTGTAGACAGTCGACTCACGAAAAGGTACTGGATAAAGGAGGTGACTGATAAAGCACATACATGGTCAGACTCCTCGATCTTTGTCATGCAAGAACCAGCTTCGCTCAAGAACGACTCACTCATGTGCCATGGATCAAACGCCATCAGCGATGAGACAATATAAAGGCCGTACGTGACTGCCAATGACATGACGATATTCCTAAACGTCTTGTTGGCCAAGAATTCGTCGGCCGTGACAGTGCCATCAGCTTGGATGGACTGGATGCCCTTGACGGCCAACCAAACTGCACGAGCGTGTTCGCGGAGTCAGTGGACATTGGCTTTCTATCGTGACAAGACAAATGCGAGAAGAGCGCTCACCTGCGGCGAAGATCATGTATCCTGTAATGCAAGCAAAACCAACCATGGCGGTTGTATAGGCGACTTTTGATCTGAGAGTCGCAATGCACACCGTCAGCGACGATTTATCAAGACGTCACGAATGCTGTACTCACCCCGCTGGACGGTTTCCCATTGACATTAAAAAGCACATGACCAGCAAGGCCAAGTAAATGTAATTAAGGGTGTACCGAATATACCTGAAAGCTTTGCCATACGTTTCCAGTGATTGTGCCAAGACATACTGTCGAGGTGTCAAAGATAAGCACGCCATCGAGGCACCCCACTCGGCCCTCACATCTCAGCCAAAACTGATCAACGTACGAAAGCAATGTAGTAATTTCCCTGTACGTGGCCAGGTCATTTGCAAAGATGAGTCTTGAACTCTTCCAAACAAAGAGCAGTATTATGGAATCCACTTACGATTGAGAACCAAGCAAAGACAATGCTGAAAGTTTCTACAGGGCAAACAATGGCGTTGAGACTAGGCATCGACTCTGAGCCACTCAGACGTCTACTCACGATACAACATTTCGATATGCAAAAAGAGCTTGCGGCCAAACGAATGTCTGTTCCAGCAGCGCAACACTCCCCCAACCATCAGCTCTCGCCTATGTAGTTATGGACATTAGCGACTCACGACGACCGATAGATATAACCAAAATGTACAATGGAAAAGATGGCAGCGAAAAACGATCCGTTCAGCCATCGTCGACGCTGCGCCACGAGCTCAGGGACCTGTTGAGAATCATTGAGAGTCAGTCGTCGAAACGCTCTTGTCTTGAAATAATGGAAATGTTCGTACTCCGTCCGGGACGTCCGTGATAGCTCTAGCAGATTTGACATAGTGCAAAATCCAATTGCTATTCCGCTTGGAAACCAGCTCCCAGCAAAGAATACGATCTGTCACAGTGATCAAACGTGGTCAGTGCCATCACTACAACACGACCCAAGGCTGAGCGACTCACCCTCGGCAAGATACATGTTGGCAGTGCTGCGATCGAGTTTGGTAAAAGCACAGTCAGTCCGGTAGCCTCACCCTGTTTCTCAAAGTCAAAACACGCACAAGATACCAGCATCCGATCCATGCATTGTTTCTCCCAAAAAGTATTGTTTGAGAGGGCCATTACCTGCGGCGTCATTTTCCAGAGCCTTGTAGCGATAAGCAGAGAAAGCACCAGGCCTTTTTGAAACGGAAGCAGAAACAATCAGACGTCTCCTTTGTTCCTTTGATGACCAACAGTGCTAGTGACTACCTACAGCACTTGGATATATCTGTTCAAGGTGCCAAGTCAGCATGCGTCAAACAAGACTCGGCAACAGAGTCGAGCAGATAAGCTTACCCAAAGACCGACTCGAGAGGCTTGTCAAGAATATTACTCAATTTGTATTCGACTTGGAAAGGTCAAGGGGTCAGCCATGAGCGCATGAGCCGCTCCTCCCTTATGGCGCTAAAACCCAACTCACAGTTTTGCGCGGCGACCAATGGGTTGATCAAGTTCCTCCAATATTTGCCCTTTAAAGCGACAATTTCTCCACAGGCTCCTCCGCAATTTGGCTTGAGATCAAACGTCTTCCATAAATGGTAGATAGACGTTGGGGCTGGATCTGTTCCTACATCCAACAAGACGCAAACACTGTTGGCAAAGTACGTCAGCTTTGGGGAGCTCTGATTGAAGAATGGGGAAATTGAGACTCACTTTGGCTGCAAAATCGGCCCAAAAGCACTGATCACAAAAAGGTCTACCGTCAGCAAATGTTTTCAAGATGACTCTTCTATCCAGATATTCTCACTTGAAGAACCATCTATGACTGTTGATCTTTTTGGCATTGTTTTCCTAGACAGCAAAAATGTTAGTCTCGACGGTTGCTCTTCTGAATCAACCTTGATCGCCCACCTTGACACAAAGAATCATCTGAACTGGAGCCCATTTCTTCCCTGGTACCACTTGATGTTTTGAATTGATGTGCACTGATTGAATGCAACTACAGTGAGATGAACAGTTCGATCGACCAGGTGAATTCATCACATCAAACTTACACTGAGTGGTATATTCATACACGTGCGCTTTCTGTGATTCGCAGTATCATGTCAGGTCCGACGCTCGCCTGAGCCAAGCTCGAGACTTACAACAGGTTTGCCATTCACGACATTCTTTGCTAGACCCTCTTGGTAGACACCGAGCGACGCCAGCATCGCTCGAGTTCGAGGGTTGAAAATCTTTCGACCGTCAACGACCACACACACGACGACCTATATACAAGCACGATGAGTGAACCTATTTCAGTGGTTTCATGCAAACCAACTTTTTCTCACCTTTTTCCAGCCATCGTCTTTCCAGATGGGACTCCGGTCACGTTCATTGAGGTGTGCAATGTTGGCCATGACACCCCTCATGGTACGGGCAAACAGCACCTCGTCTTCATTGTACATGGTAATAACGATGAAGATTTCCGTCTTTCGCGTGGGCTCGTAGAGTTGTTTTTGCCGGAGGGTATACTGTTCTGCCTGTTTAATTCATGATTTTGCGATATCACTTGTCAGCATGGTTCATCGGAAAACATTGTGGTTTGCACGAACCATGAAATTATCCGGCTCGCAAGTAACTGCTGTGTACCTCATCAGCGAGAACTCTTGTTCCTTTCGATGAGCGACTGGACAAAGGTCAAGTAGCGCAGATGGGACTGGGCACTCCAACACCAAATTTCCTCGGAACAGCCTAATGAGAGCAATTCGTATTGTTTCAGACTACTGCTTCCGAGCGTCATGGTCGCCATTACACTCACTGGACTCGCTTGGTGGTCTTGAGACGTCTCAACACTCTGTCAGGTGCCGGCCCGTACCGCATGGTGATGGGTTCATTGGGATTTTGATATGCCCGACCATTCTCACTTGCTGGTCCTCCTTGAAATGGGGCTCCATAACGGCTATCCCCAGTCTGTTGTCTGAGCAGAGGCTCGTCTCCCATATCGGCTCCTGGAGTGATCCGGCCGTCGTTGGAAGGATGGGGCGAAAAAGGACGGGCAAAACCGTTCCACCCTTGCATTTGTGAGTCTTGAGATATGCCAGACATTTGGGAGCTAGAGTGGTGTAACATGGGTGGAGGCGAGGTCATTCGAGGGTCTGGAAGATAGGCCGAAGTGGGTGGACCAGCTGAAGGAGCCGAAGTGATGACAGGTGGTTGACCCCATGTCTGTGGTTGATAGGGCGCTGGCGACGTATATCGTTGCACAGGCGCATATCCACTGGTCGGTCCAGCCGACGATGGGAATATGTCACCAGGCCCAGGTGGTGGAGGTGCGTATCCGGACATTGAGCTCTGTGGAGGTTGTTGGTAGTCCATACCAAAACTTGAAGGTGGAGGCGCAAGATTCGAGCTCGGATCTGGGTATGAGTTGTACGGATCTGAATTGTGTGAAGCATGCTGCCGGTAACTACGGTCGTTGAAAGGGTCCTGGCCATAGGGCTGTCGGGATAATCATTGTGAGTAGGAATGCTGCTGCTTGCGACGAGGGAAGAAAGCGGAAGTGCAACTCACAGCCGAGGCTCCTGGTGGAGGAGGAGGTGGTGGTGGATAGCTCATATTGCCAGAGTTCAAGAATGATAGCTACCGACCAGTGTCTGAACCTAGTGACGACTTGAATGTGTAGTCTTTCCCCGTCAAACGTTGACAAGAGCCCCTATTAGGTCAATGCAAGAGCCCCTATTCCCTTGTCAGTGAGATGTGATGCATGGATGGCTTAACTCGCTGCCTGCCTGCTAGGCTGCTGCCCAGTCTTTTGTTTCACGCGTTTCAAGCCAAGAGTCGCCTACAAGTACGCGTCTTTCGACTAGAACACAACCACCTCGGTCATACATCTCTCCTCCTTGCTCAACCACTTGAACAAGAGCACTCGGTAACTCGAGAATAAACCATTCAGACTATTGACCCAGGTCGACCCATGCTCAAAGCAGATGCTGTAGTATCTGTGTGCCACTTGCACCTATACCGCCCATTCGCGTGACGGCTGTGTCCACCAACTTTAAACTCAGATGACGATCACCGAGGTCAAGTCCTGTCCAGTCTGCCGTGCCCGCGACATTCAAAAGCGTGTAAAGGGTCCAACGGGTATTCTTGTTTGCATGTCGAGTTTGATAGTCTTGTGTATAGCTTGACGATTCCAAGCAGTCTCGCAACGATACCAGCGGTCTGCACCCATGATGAAAAAAGTTGATTGCAATAGCCTGCTGTTCCCCGAGTAAAGTCAGCTCGATTGCTTGCTTGCTGCTGCTGCTGCTGCTGTGCCCGCTCGAATAGACAGCAGAGAGACGCCTGCGCGGCGCTGAAATGCTGAAAACCTGCTCAACGACTGCTGACCTCTCTACCATTCCTCAACATCACACCAGTCTGTCAAAGCCTGAGAAACCAAAAGATCCGTCTGGCTCGATATGCACCAAGCTTGTGAGTCATGGCCGGTCAAGGAGACTCGCAGCGAGGAGGCAGAGGTGTCCCAAGATTCGTGAGGCGAAGTCGACCCTTGTTTTGCAAGTGGAGCTGACAATTCCCTTTTTGTGTGTGATAACCTGACATTCGTATTGAACCGTCTCGGACATTGTTAGATCGACATTCGGCAGAACGACCGTCCGAATTGACAGATGAGCAGCTGCATACTTTCAGCACCAGTATCTATGATATTCATGCTGGTGTACAGGAGGATGTCCAAGGTGTGTTTCCGACGAATGTGGCATCATTTTGTATTGAATCCATTCACACTCGCTCATCTTCTGCGGACTCGACACAGATCGACAGCCATTACTAGACTCTTTTGGCGGAGTCGAAGAGCACCCACAGACTCATATCGAACCCTTGCCTACCCATGTGACAGTCAACAACTCTGAAGCTGTCCCAACTGAGGAGGGACGGTACCACGAGTCGTTTACCGAACACGATCCTCATGCCATCCAAGCAATCGATACGACCACATATGGTCAAGATATATCCCTGGGTCAGGCCCACAAGCTCGCTGCCGCTACTGGTCACGAACCATCCGTCCCGGAGATGAATGTCGACCAACTTCGTGCTGAAGTCAAACGACTACGTGATCACGTCAGGAAGCTCGAAAAGACGGATGGAGCCATGGCAGCAGCAGCGGCAGAGACGTTGGGTCAACTGGCCGCCATGACCTTTCCCAATGGTCCCGCCGGAATTCTGGATCCATCAGGCGTCGGCGCTGAGCAGCAGGTCATGGAAGCCGAGAGCTCCTCGATGGCGAGTGCTCGGCAAGCAAAGCACGACGTCTTGTCGTTGGACAGCCACGATGACAGTCCTACCGCAGACGCTCCACAAGAATCATCTGCTTCTCTTGATTACACGTTTCAGGAGCCAGGGCGCAGAGGTAGAAAACGCAAGAATCATGAAGAGCAAGGTAGTGATCAGAGGCGAAGCGTTCCCGTGAGCGATACCACTGGTAAAAGACTGGTTCTGAGGGAGAGGACCGATCAATTGGCGGTGCGTGTTGTTTTGTGTCACCACTCCTTGTGCGATTCGGTATTGGGCTAATTGACTTGATGAATACAGAGAGAGATTAGACGCAAAGTGAGTTTAAGCCGAAACGTGAGGTTTTTAACGTCCTTGACGATGTGTGCTGTTAATACAGATGCGGGTGAGCTGGGGTCAACCACCTGACGAACAAGGACTGTTACCCGGTCCGGACAAGGGCGGCCCTGACTGGCTCAAAGGTCATCGTCATTCGGACAATATTGCTGTAAGTCGAGACCTTGTCTTGACAGGTTACTTGCCGAGAGACGTCTCTAACATGTCTCGTTACAGTATCAAAACCACATAGCCAGTCTGGTCCTGCACGATATTCATACCAACGAACATCCGACGCCTATCCCATACTCTCAACAGACGTACGAGGCGTGCAAGGTTAATATGTTTCCAGCCAGATACATGTCGGATCGCGCAATGGCTGACATGGAGTCTCACCGCAGAGCGCTGCTGGGACAGCATTTCTCAATTTTGCCAAACGATACGCTGCTCAGACTGACGTTACCGCAAAAGCTAAAGGAGCTCGGGACAACAAGAGGGGAAGAAGGTGGGCTAGAAAGGACTTGGTAAGATTCATCAGATCTCGTCTATCGAACCCTTGCCTCGCCAGTCTTATCTCTCGGCGATGATAGAAACAAAAGAAACGTTCCAAGGCCGCTGCTCGAATGGAAGAGTCAATCAATCAGAGCTTGTTGTGAGTGCCTAGTCTCGAATTTTACCCACCTCGAGCAGAACATTCAACGACAGCCACTGGACAGGGTGATGGACTTTATGTCTTCTGAAGACTCATCTGAAGGGGAAGATTCTGGTTTACCCCCCGGTGAATGGAACCGGTTGGCTGACATGGCCAGAACAGATGTCCATGGAAAAGTGCTAGTCGACGAAAAGGTGTTGGAAGTCAAAACACCTAGGTGGAGAAGTGAAGAGGTGAGTGACCAATGTCACGATGAAGCATCATTGACTTTGTTGACGGGTCAAAACGGTTTGACAGCTCCAATTGCTGTATGATCGAATCGACGCTGCAGCACAACAAATTGTGACCGAGGCCAAAGGCAGGGGTCATGCGGCCACACCTCTACACCGATTCAAACTCGACCCACTCCGACTGAAACGACCGCCCACCAGTACGGAGTCGTGGATGTTGATGGGGGGCGTCTTGCCGGACGAATCTACTCTGCCGGCCGTCAAGCGGGGAAAAATAGGAAGGCCCAAGGGAAGGAAGAATCGCGTGCGGGCCGGGGATGATGGAGATAGACGTGTAGCGCCTCAGCAGGTTGGACATCAAGCTGAAGAGCACCTTGATACTGTCAAGGACTATATCATGTCGTCTCACGAGCAACAACAAGCGCCAACGGATGGTCGACTAAACCACCATCACCAACATCAACACCAGAGCAAAGAGGACGCGAGCCAGCAAGACAAGATGGACGACGACGATACGGGAATCGTAGCGTTGCCCACGGCAACGGCCGACTCTTTGATTGACTCTACGTTGCCCCCGCAGCATCATGCACAACCACCGCTTCATCCCGCTCAGACCCAGCGTCTAGGTCCCGAGCAGTCGGCGTCATCAGATTTAGATCTGGTGAGTATGAGCATGATGGACCCTTCGTCGACCATGAATCAGGTCGACACCACCTCTGCCCATGAACACGACATGTGGTCTCGAGGGCATGGTGTTCTTGAAGGTGTAGATGACTCTGAACGGCACAAGGCTTTGACAGCGGACAGGACGGCCACGCAATCTGAGCAGCAGCAGATGGAAGGGGATATGACGGATACTCGGGCTGATCTTCAGGCATACCTGATGCGGTTCTCTGCTACCTCTGGAACATGACCTGCTCAATGACAGAAACAAAGACGGGGCAAGACCTTGTAGACTCGTATCACGTTGTTGTAATGTCCATGAGATGAAGTCTGTGCGATAGTCGGCCCATAGTTGGCCACGAAAGTACATTTGTTGACAATTCCGCACTATTACGTGTCTTGACTGGAGATACTGTAGATACTTGTAAGAAGCATACAGTAAGAACTCGCACTACAATCTATACCATCAAAACGGCAGGAGCACTGGCCATTGCTATCTCCTTGTTGACCTTGCAGCCAGCTCGATACTTTTCACTTTGACTTGCAGCTTTCGACCATGGCGGCCCCGACTCATGGCGGTCTATCGGTGAGTGAATTGAAAACCAAAAGTCGACAGGGCCCCATGTCTCACTCGGATTCTATACGGCTATCATAGCAATGGAGACATTTCAACTTTTTCAAACAGACAGAGATCAAGGACGCACAGGACGTTGATAACCCTCCTCAGCAGCTCAAAGTAAGTACACAACAATAGACTGGGACCGTGGGCAGTTTGAAAGACAAAACTTGAGGCCCTCTCGTTACTGATGAATTGAATGATGATACCAGGCACTGACTCCGCCCTACACATTCACAAGTCCTCACCCGCAATCTCCTCTTGCTTCCAATGTTAGCTGTATCCTATGCAACGACCGGGGATGTATCACTCTATTGGATGACCGTTTCGAGGAAAAGGTGACATGGCAAGCGTGGAACGTTGACGGATCTCCTGCTCATGTCGCCGAGCAAAGCAGTTCATACAGTATAGGGATCAACCCATTGGCTGGCAAGGGAAAGCAAACGCCGCGAAGAGAAAAGGGTTTGATGTTGATCGAAGTGGGAGGTGTATTGATTGGGATCGGAGTATGTTTCCTTGTCTCCTCCTGTCTTGAGGTGATAGACAGCGATACTTGATGCTGATGCTGATGCTCTCCATCAACCTTTAATTGATCTATCTAGGAGGATGACTCCCCCACTCAGTCTCAGTTCCCAATACTTCGGATATGGAATTTGATGAAGACTGATTCAAATACGAATGAACCACTTTTGATCAAGAATGTGCGGATAGGGACAGGTGGAAGGGGATATCCGGTAAGACGTGCCACATTTTGCTCAAGGCTTGATCACCCGGATTGCTCATTCTTGTTGCGACGTGGGTCCAGGTCTCAACTCTTGCAGTCACTCCGACACTTGACTACCTAGCGATAGGCCTAGTATCCGGTCAAGTCTTGCTATACAGACATTTGTTGCAATCATTGATTGCCACGCCCATAGCGCATTCGACCTTTCCCAAAGCCAGAACAGCATGGGAGGGCACCGCTGCCGAACCCATCACCGGTCTCGGCCTGACCAGTGCAGACACGAATGGACATCACCACCTCTCCGCCACGTCTGGTATCATTGAAAACGCCAATATCATCTTGTCAGCCAAAGCAGCTGCCAACAGCTCTGTAGGGCTTTTCATCCTTACGACCAATCGGACAGTGGTGATCCCCGTGATCACTGGAAGAGGATCTGAGCCCAAGCTTCTCGAGGAAAATGGTGCATCGTTGGGGTGCTCGACCATGAGTAGCGACTATCAAGAGTTTATTGTCGGAAGAGATGAAGGTTTGAGTGTTTATGGGATCGAGGGACGGGGAGCCAATTATCCTTATGAGGGTGGGTGTGATCCCTCCGACGATGATTGTCTTTTTCGGCACGAGGACTGACCACTTGCGATACTTTAGGCTCAAAGTTGGCCATTCGCAGCCTAGGCAATTCCCTGATCATCATCTCTCCATTCTCGACACCGGCGACAACCAATCGTTCAAGCAACATACGGAAATTGGCATCATCGATTGTCCCTGCAGCTCAATTTGAGTCTGCCCGCGTTAGTGTCTTTGACCTCGAGAACAAACTGGTTTCCATGAACAATGTCGTCAGCACGGGTGTCAGAGGAGTCTTGCCCTCTGGCTCCTCGGCGTTTTACGTCCTGGATGGAAGCGGAAAAGTATGTATCAAGAAGAACCTGGTCTTGGCAGTAGTCGCGACCGCACACGTCTAAGGCTGACCTTCGCCTTGCTTCTTGCACAGGTATTCAAGAATTCAGAAATACCACTCACAGAGAAGCTCGAGGCTCTATACCACAAGTATCTCTTCCAACTCGCAATCTCCATGGCCAAAGCAGAGGGTATGGACGAAGCTGAGTTGTCCGACATTTACCTTCGTTATGGTGATCACCTCTACAGCAAGGGTGATTTTGATGGAGCAATGGTGCAATACATTCGCACGCTGGGTTATGTCCAACCAAGTCATGTAATTCGCAAAGTAAGTTTGAGTGCATACTCCATTTGAAATTCATTTTCCTGACGGTCTTTTTTGCGTGCATCAATAGTTTCTTGATGCGCATCGAACCCTCTATCTCACTTTGTACCTCGAAGAATTGCACAAACAAGGTCTCGCGACGACTGACCACACGACACTGTTACTCAACTGTTACACCAAGAATTTGGACAAGGCTCGACTGGACGCTTTTATCAAAGTCGAGACCAAGAAATTCAGTCCCGATACTTTACCATTCGATCTGGACACCGCCATCAGAGTCTGTAGGCAGGCAGGGTTCTTTGAACATGCATTATATCTTGCAAAGCAATACAAGAGACATCAAGAGTACTTTAGCATACAATTTGGCGACTTGAACGATGTGGACGCAGCTTTCGCCTACTTGCGAAGCCTACCATGCAAAGCGGTGAGTGTAGCCTCTGATTTTGTGTACGTTATTGAAGAGCCCGTTCTGAAGGTGTTGTCTTCTCAAAGGCTGGCGAGATTATCTCGCCGCACGTCAAAGCGTTGCTCCAACGGTCATCCCAAGCCACGACTGAACTGTTGATAGACTTGTGCTCAGGTTGGGGTATTGATACGAACGGCTCTAGCCATGCAAAAGGTGAGCAACTGTTTGGATTTTGGAAACCGAGCGTCATACTGATCCAAGGGTTTCTGAATGTATGAACAGGGATGGCAGAGTCGACCACCTCGGAGAAACCTGATCCTCGGCAGTTCTTTTCCGACTTTGTCGACCACTTGGACAGCTTTGCGATTTTCCTTGAAGCCGTAGCTGACCGGAGATGGGATCAACGACTTGATGTAGAGACGAAGGTGACACCCAACACGGTACATGTTCGCGAAGCGCCACTGCCTCTTGAAGCCCCTGCGTCCCAATATGACTCTGAGTCCCAAGTCGCCCAGCAGCAGGCGGTTTGGAACACCCTGCTCGAAGTATACCTCACCAAGGCCCGGTTAGATCAACCCGATCAATCCTCGGTCTTCAAAGACAAGGCACAGGCACTCGTAAGCGAGATTGGACGCATCCCGGTAGACCCCGTGCACGCCATGATGCTTTGCTCATCATTCGGGTTTGAAACGGGACTGATACGTCTGTGGGATCGCCTGGGAATGTTTGAGGACATTATGCGATTTTGGATGCAACAGCCCTTGACTGATGATAGCTCGGGTGGCTCGAGGACTAAAACTTGGGATGGACGGACAGCCTCGGAAAGCATGCTGTACTACCTCAATATCTACGGCCCGTCTCATTTGCACCTCTATCCACTCGTCCTCCGACACATCACATCATCCTCAGTAATACTCGAGCAACATGGGCAAGATGTGCAAGACATCCTTGACATCATCGATTCTGAGCGTATCATGCCACCACTTGCCGTTATACAGCTGTTGAGTCGAAACCAAGTAACGACGATTGGTGTGGTCAAGTCTTGGCTCAAATCAAGGATTGCAGATACGAGACAAGATATCAGTTCGGTAAGTCCGATCAGCGGAATCTGAATGTCACTTGTATGTGAATTGATGTTCCGGAGCCATTCACTCTGCAGGACAAGCAACTGGTCAAATCGTATTGGAAGGAAACAGACGAAAAGCTCAAGGAACTGGCAAACTTGTCAGACATCAATCAGCCTCAAGTCTTCCAAGTAACACGATGTGCTTCGTGTGGCGGGCAGTTGGATCTACCGAGCGTACATTTCATGTGCAAGCATAGTTATCACCAGAGGTACGTTCCTACATGGTCTTCTGTTTGCTTCTGAAGCTGACGACTTTGGTGGCTACTCGCAAACTTAGGTGCTTGTCCGATATCGACCCTGAATGCCCTGCATGTGCCAAACAATACGCCGTCATGCGGGAAATTCGGAAAAACCAAGAGAGTCTGGGTGACCGACACGACTTGTTCCTTGCCGAGGTCGGTGATGCGACTGATGGCTTTGCGGTAATTGCTGCAGCGTACGGCAGGGGCTTACTGAACAGACGGGTCGCCGATGAAGATACGACAGATGTCTAAGTCGTGGTTGCGAATCACAGAGTATATCGGCAGAAGTTGTACATGACATATGATCTTGAGATCAGACAATGGATCGACAGAGTATTTCCAGCTAGTCTTGGTAACACGACAAGACTGTCATCTATTCTGCGAATTGATTTCGGAGCTCAAGGTATCTCTGCCTCCGTGGAGGGTCGATCCGCTCAAGGATGACTAGCCGATCTATGGCTTGCGATTTGATGCGTGCTCTTGTCGACACTTCGAGTGAGTGCTGGAGCCGAAGCGTAGAATAATGCACCAGCGATTCCAATGGCCCTGTGTAAAACGAAACAAAAGAATGTGGGGATTTGTGAATGAGCGGTACACACAGATAAACTAGGGTATCAATGGGAGGCTTACATTTAGCTTCAGGCTCAGCTTCTACGAGTTGCTCGATCTGATCAATCTCCCTAACCAAGACCTCCTCGTCTTGACCTGGCAAATGGGGATATGAACATATCTGATGAGCTGAGGATGCTCCCGTCTGCTGTTGACTGGGCTCATCGCACGTACCGTCACCAATTAGCCAGCGGTGGTACAGCCACCCTGACTGGTCTGCTGGGTCTGTCCACAGTGCCTGTGTCACCAATTCAAATTCTTGATCGTGGATCACGCAACAAGATGTGCAAGGATAAATTGAACTTGTTCGACCAGCATTGTGGCCACCAATGCAAACTCACCCTGTTCTTTTGATGTGCCAACCTGCTCAGGGGACATACTTCTCCAAAGAGTAGGTAACACTTTTGTTCTCTGATGCCATGCTGAAAAGTTTGAAAAGTTGGATTCAATCTTCTTCTTGGTATACTTGAGTTCGGCTTCAAGGCTTTGCTTATCGGAAACGGTGTGCGATGGAGATGATGCGATAATATACCGCCTATAATCCCACGCATGGACTATTGAACAGCCCCAAGGCGAAGCAACAATGTTCCGTTTAGAGTGTGAGGGCGCTTCGATCCTGGTATGACAAGGGTGATTAAAACTCACAGTTTCGAGCATCCGCTTCGAGCATCCTTTCCACAAGCAAGAGCTCCGTATTCCACGCCTTTTTCTTCCAATCATTTGTATCCCCGGGCCCCCCTGGTGTCTGCTCTAGTAACCACTTGCGGTGCGTCCATATCCAGTAGACCTTGGGGTGTGTCTTTAGATGGGCCGTCGTGAATGCTAAATCTTGTTTGAGCAAATCATATCGTTCTTCTGGCGAACTGTCATTACAAAATGGTATAAGAGATGGATGACCACATTCGTCAAGTGAGAGAAATGGGTACCTCACATGTTGCCAAGCTTTCCTTTGAGTAGAATCGTGCGCCGGTAGTTCCAAATGGTATAAAACTCTGGGTTTATTTCGAGGACCTTGGTCGTGAGATCAAAAGCATCCTGAGAATGGTCGCATTTGGATTTCTTGCAACACGGAATCCCCCTTGTCAGAGCTATGCAACCAACATGAGGAGCTGGTAGGAATGACCTACCAGGTCAAGGCACTGGGTGACAAGGTCTCGATAGATGCCAATTGTTTGGGCTTCTTCCTGTTTTCGAGCTTCCTGAGCTTGTGCACTGAGTCGAGACCGTTTGATACCGTGCTTTTGAAGACAGTCAGGATCGAAATTCTTTCCTGCAGGCTGGTCAGTGACTTACCATGTTTCCTGCTGTCAGCAACGTATGACCCAGAAGTCGGGGAGAGGGGAACTGAGTACTTCTTTTTGTTGATAGGTTGAGGTCGTTAGGTCGTTATGACGCTATGACGAAGCACATGATATTCAAACGCTATAGCTACTGTAGGGTACAAAATAGTCAACGTTCGAACTCTGTTTACTATAGTGATTGCATTCGATCCATCGCCCCTTCAACACATCCTGGCGGAACCTGGGAGACCTCCAGGACCGGGGCACGTCAGGGGCCAGAGTGCGGAAAAGAACCATGACAGGAGATCCGATCAAAGGTCAGATTCAACAAAACTGCCTCCAATTGGAAGCACTATGCCGTTCCATCGATGCATTCACTGAACAAGATCAGGCTGGTTCCAACTCTTACAACCCACCCATCATCGATCGTCATGAGAGCTACACAGAAGACGGGACTTCTGGTCTGTCCCGTTTCAAGGCACTCTGTGTCAAGGAACTCTCATTTCTCAAAAAGGTCAGTCAGTCCTCATGCTCAATAGCGGTAGACATTGATTGTGCAAAAGACTCATTAGTTACATTCAGCTCAATGACAGGGCGGACCCTCCAGGTGGGAATCTTTCGACCAACACGCCGTTCCTGTTGTCCGTTTGGAAAGAAGTCTTGGCCGCTCCCAAGCCCATCGTAGCAGTATGCCCTGTATTTCACTTCCCAACGGGCAAACCCGTCAAGGTAGACGTTGTCTCCGACAATGGACGGCTCTGGCATAAGATCAATACGTGAGTGTATGGCGCAAGACTGTGCTCCATTCTTGGTCGAGGACGGCTGACTTATGTTGTTTCAGATAGCTCGACCCATGAAAGACTGACAGGCCAAGTGCTCGTGGACCACTGTCCATCTGATTCGGATGATGAGAATGGACATGATACGGCGAACAACATCTCACCATTCAATCCAATCACCAAGCAGTGCTACATGTTGGAGAGAGCGGCGGACTGTAACCTATTACCGTCCAACGACACTCCTCGAATTCTGTACAGGTTCTCTCGGTTGACATGCCCAGCCCCACCATCACCATCAACAAATGGGATACCAGAAACATACCGAGCGATTGAGGACTTGGGTATCGATTTACAGTTTGGGGATCCCTATGCAGAAGATGAGTTACCGGTCACTGGAACGATACCACCACTCTGTCCCACCACCGACGTGAATCTCGATTTGAGTCTATTGATAGCACTCATTTCCGACATTTCCCATGCACCCTTGCCTACCAATGACCAGGAAGCTGCCCAACGTTTTCATGCTCTGCCACGACCATGGAAGATAACTGAAGCCATCCGTGTCAACGACGACGATCGACAGTCGACTTTGGGGTCTTTGCCAGACAAAGGTGCCGTGCAACACGTTCGAGCTCTGGGAGAACAATTGAACCAGGAAATGCACAATCAACTCGTCCTCGAACTTACCGAGGCCCTTGGAACGGCTACCTGTGATTCTTCCGTCGTCCGATTCTACACAACAAGAGAAGCCATGGAGAGATGCCGAGAGATCATTCGCAAGATTGCTGGACCAGGGGAAGCAGCAAGAGCCGCTGTCATGTTTGCCGATCCACAAGAGGATCAGACGGCACCACCACCACCAACCTTGGAGAGCGATGCCTTTTGGCTAGGGTCGCGGCATCAAGGCATTCAAGGGCCTCTGGCCCATTTCAAGGTCCACATTTTGGACGACAAACCCATGACGACTTGTCAATCTCACCATGCTCATTCATTTGCTTCGCGGCTTGTGAGGACATGCCACCGTCTCCTCGATCCAAAAGATCAACCCACACAATCGTCGACCTCCTCGTATACGCCAGAACAACGCCGACGCATCAACAAGGGCAAATCACCGCTTACCCGAAGCGCGCTCAAACTGCAGACCAATGGCTCACCCCACAACTCGACCCCTATCAAGGTCCCGTCTTCACACACCATCCGCAGCATGCTCATGGGAGCACAACACGGCATGACAACGATTACAGCCAATCGAATGAGCGTCAAGCAAATTATCAGGAACATGAGCGGCCTGCAAGGATTATCGAGTCGAGCAGACTTGCAAGACTCGTCGGGTTTGATGGATGCTGATTCTGCCACCGCTGCTGCGTTTATGGTAGTTGATCCCAAGACTTTGGCGGAACAAAAGAGACTAGACTGTCCTCGTGCGCAGTCTTTACCTCGAGATGCACATGTCGCTGTGTTGTGGACGACCAACCCGAGAAGTCTAGCCGAGACCATGAAAAGTGAATAAGCAGAATGAAACCATCACCTCGCATCGCATGTCATTACAAATCACTCTTGCTATCAATGTCCCATGAAACATTATGCATCATTTTCGTGTGATGAGAACTCGACACTGCCAGAACCATTGTAAAACGCAGTCAGACACACTCGAAATCAGGTATACAGTTTGGGATGTCGTCATTTCTCGTACAACCAGCCATTCTACTTGTTGGCTTTTCGGGCAGAGTACAAACGTTCTCGGCATTCTGTTTTCTGTTGTTACAACTTGTTCCGACCGGCCATGGGTTTGGCCATGGCTCGTAGTTCTCGTCGAAGAATCTTTCCTGTCGCGCTGTAGCAACCGGGAGAGAAAACAATGCGGCTGTCAGTGCATGCAGTAAATAATGCAACGTTAACAAGGAGCAAGCTCTCACCTCTTGGGAATCGCATCAATGGGTACCACACCTCCACGAAGACGTTTATGATTCGCCACCTGCTTGGCCAACCATTCACCGATATCCCTGACGATTTCAACTTCGACTTGTTTAGAAATTCCCTTGGCGAGCACAACGTAGGCTCTTGGGAGTTCAGTTGCTTGTTCCTCGGACCAGACACCAATGACGGCAACGTCTTCGATTCTAGGGTGGGTCAAGAGGATTGCCTCGAGATCAGCGGGAGCGACTTGGAAACCCTTGTACTTGATGAGTTCCTTGACACGATCGACGATGCTGAGCGAGGGCAAACATTTCCCAGACAATCGTCAACTTTGTGTCAAACGATTTTCAGAAAAAAAAAATGTTTCGCAGAGCAACTCACTAGATGAATCCATCCTCGTCAATTTGGGCACTATCACCCGTCTTCAACCATCCTGGTTGCCCCTCAATAAATGTCTCGCGCGTCGCCCTCTCATTGTTCCAGTAACCCCTCATGATTGTCGTCCCCTTCATGCACAACTCGCCGACTTGACCCTTGGGCACATCGTTCCCATCAAGATCAATCAATCTGACCTGAAGGACAGGGTACGGCGTTCCAATCGAGCCCGATTTCGCCAATGAAAGGCCAGGTTTGAGTGCCGTCGCTACGCCCGTGGTTTCCGTCAATCCATAGCCCTGAGTGACCGCGAGTCCCTTTGCCTTTTCACCTCCAAGCTTGGTCAGTCTTTCAATGACTCGAAGCGTGAGCCCCTTGCCGAGTGGGGCGGCGGCGGACATGAGCATTCGGAGAGACGTTAGATCGTACTTTTCGACCAATGGGTTTTGAGCGAGGTGGATGAGAATCGGGGGTACGACCATGCCGAGGGTCACTCTGTACTTGGAGACGGCGTTGAAAAAGGTCTCGGGGGTGAATTTGGGAAGGACAACCGTAGGAACGCCTTCGAGAATAGGGGCGAGGAGGATTCTATCAAGCAATATAGTGTGAGCGCAAGGTCCACGTTGACAAGACGGCTGAAAGTGAAGCTTACTGCAACAGTCCATAAATGTCTGGTGCCACCAAGCAAAACAAAGGACATTAGTTGCTGAGACGAGGGGCTCAAAACGGCTGGCAGCCTAGAGTACTCACGGAAAAAGGGCAAGACTGCCATGTAAACATCGACCTTGGGGTCGACAGGGTATTGAATGACAAACAATGAAGCAACATGATTGGCGTTCTTGTGAGTGGTCATGACACCCTTGGACTTTCCGGTCTGCAAAAATTGCAAAAATTGGCATAAAAGGCGTCAGCATACCCTTTTTCTTTTGACACATGCAAAGGACGACTCGAGGGTGACGTACGGTACCAGAACTGTAACAAAGAATCGCGGTTGCATCTTCTATACTCCCTGGCGCTGAAGTACTTTGCGAAGGCGCTCCTGGAGGGGGATCAGGCTTTCCGTCCACAAACAGAGTGTGATACGTCGGGAACAACGGTACAGCGTTTTGGTCGTTTTGGTCCAATGGCGGACAAGCCGAGTAGATGGCAATGTCCTTGACCGGAAGACCTTCCTCTTTCAAAATGACCAAGGCGGATTCGAGCACGGGTGCGAGCGAAGGGTGGACAAAAATGACAAACGGCAAACTGTCTCGGATTTGATGAGCCAGTTCGTCTGTCAGGTAGGAAGCATTGGCAAGAGAAGTAATGCAATGGGCGGCCTGAATTCCCATGAAAATGACCGGATAATCGACCGAGTTGGGAGAAAAGAGGAGCGCCACAGGGTCAACGGGCTTGCCATTTCGAGGTGGATACAGGTCTTGTGCTTTTCTTCTTAGCTTGTCGACTCCATGGGACAATCGAATGGCATCGTTTCGCAACTGAGCTCGGGTCAGAATGCGTCCAGTGATTCCGTCGATAAAGGCCGGTGTACGAGGATCATGTACGGATTGCGCCGGCAAAAGATGGTCGAAAATGGTCGTATCACGAGCTGGTAAAGCCGGACATTTATCGGGAGAGCTGTACAAGATGGAGTTGGACATATTGTTGCGGAGAATAGTGGCACAGAGACACACACACTCACTGAGCACGAATGAGACAACACGACTTGAGCTTTATGTAGGTTGGTGGGGTAGTGCGGGGGTGTCGTCCGGGGAATTGTTTCAATCGGCCGGCCGTTCGTACCGACGCGGGGTCTCCACCGGTTTAAGCAGAGAGTTAAGCGGGGTTTAAGCAATCTTAAGAATTGTTACTGGCACTAGGCTGGATGGATTCGCTTCCGTTGGACCGACCACCGACGGTTTTAGTACGTACAAGCGAGACCGGCCGAATCCTAAAGAGCGACTGCACAAAGAAGAGTCACATGCTCCAACATGCCGCCAAAGAGATCGCTACTTTTTGCCGGACTAGAGTGCGACGAAACAAGGAATCGCCACAAAAGTCAACAAGAAAGGTTCAACGTCGGCCATGTCCGTAAACGATGCGCGATAACTGATATACTGATAAGGCGGCGCCTGGCTTTTTAAGGTCTTGCTAATCGCGGAAGCAATTGCATAAAATAGTTTGACAAGTATATCTCGCTTTGATGTCCCTTGAGCCACCTACACACCACTCGCACAACCACACCCACTCGACAGTGATCTCTCTGACCAGTTTGACATATCCCACATCAACACAAAAAATGTCTGCAACATCCGTCAAGGTCCCTGAATACGTCACCTCAGTTGGCAAATGGCTCGAAGATGAAGCCAATGTTGCTTTGGTAGAAAAGCTCCAGAAGCGTACGTGTATAAATCACATTGTGCTGCCCAAAGTATCACACTCGGTCGACTAACAACGCTGCTTCCCCAACCTCGACTCACTCCATTCAGTCACACATGCAAGAGATGTACTGCTTCGTCAAGAAGAAGTGGTCAACTACTTGGACTTTCAAAAGAAGCTTCGACCCCAAGTTGGCAAGATTCCTCACTTTTGGCCTTACACCTTGAACACCTCGACGACAGTCGCTTCCAACTGCGCCTTTGAAAAGGACATTGATGCATTAAACTACTTGACCGACATTGAATGGGTCGTTGACCCTCGGGACTATAGACCTTACGACCTCATCTTTGTAAGTCTCCCCTGGCTTGTCTGTTATCAGTTCACATACGTACTCACTGCTGCTCGCTTTCTTTATGGTGTTACAACAGCACTTTGCCGAAAACCCATACTTTACCAACAAGACACTGACCAAGTCCTTTGTCCTCCAAACTGGACCCAAGCAAGGTTTGACCGCGTCTGAGCTCATCGGACGGCCCAAACCTGATGGAGTCGGTGCGTTGCCCGAAGAACTTGTTGCTGCCATCAACGAGGTCCAGACGGCCGAAGAGAGGGAAGCCAAGCACACGATTGAACCCGCTCCTCAAGGTGAAGCGTGGGACCTCGAAACCGTCAAAAAGAGCCTTGCCGATGAGAACCTTGTCGAGCAACTCGCCACTTTTAATGATTCCGAAGACTTGTTCGGTCTCGTAAGTTCTTCATTCATTAGCCTTGTCTCTTCAGTCTTTCTTCTCGTACCAACGCCTCCCCCCACCTTTTGTTTCTGCTCACAGCCCATGGCGATTGATTGGAAGTCCAAAGAGGTCGACCTCTGCAGCTTGATGCCCCGTTTCGGGCAAACCGAGGAGGGACTTGATGTTGAGGACCTCGAGGGTGATGGCGGCAGTTTCTTTTATGCCTTTGAAGAACCCCACGATGCCGATGGTCTCATGGCCATCATTGCCACTGATATCGTTCCCAACTGTATTCAATACTTTTTCAACGAAGGTGGGTGTCGTCTCTGTCTCTCTTTTGTGGTTTTTTTTTTTTTTCCCTGGATGCACTTGAAAATGGGAAAAAACTCATTTGTAATCTTGCACGTCATGACTCGTACAGGAGGCGACTGTGAGCAAGCCGAAGAAGACATGGACGATGACTCGGACGACGACGATGCAGAGATTGACCTCGAGGACTCTGAAGATGAAGCCGATGCTGCTGAAGCCCAACCTGCCAAGAAAAAGGCCAAGTTGGCATAGACTCTTTGAATTTCTCCGCCCTTGGAACGCCCGTTTGATCTTGTAACAAAAGACGCCATGCTTTAGGAAGCCGCTTTTTATGGATGTTTTGGTGTTACTCTTTGTCCGGCCTTGAACTGCTCAAATCACATAAGATTGTCATCATCGTACATGACCACAAGACCATTGAAATCAAGCCAGTCCCAAATTCCATCCGCTGCACAAGAGTTTACAAGGTCACTTCGACCGAAATATCAATCGTAATATCAGGCAAAAAGTCTCCTTCTGTGAATTCGACTTCCACATCCAAGCTCGCCTTGACACTGATCCTTTCTTTAGGTAAACACTTGGGCACGCGGACGGTAAAATGGACTTGATCGTCTGGGTATTCCTTGCCTGCTGTCAATCCGGCTTGAGAGGTACAGTAGGCTGCATATGTGCGAGGACGTTCGGGATGGCTGCTCAAAGGTGTCCGTCCAAAGGTCGAGCAAGGTGTGAGAGTGATAATGGGTCAATAGTCGATTGGTTTGGGGAGAGCTCGAGAGAAAAAGGACTCACGTAAGTTCCATGATTTCAGTGGCGAGCTTGAGCGCCAAAATGTTTTGAAACGAGACCAATTTAGCATCTCGGTATTCTACGTCGGATTGAAACAAGGTGTTTCACCACCGGCGTTCACGTTATTAGTTGGTACACATCACGCTTCCCTATAGTTGAAAAGGTAAAACTCACGTTCAGGTAACCCTTTTCGGACGGTCGATGCTAGGGAGTGAGCTTTTTGCTGGGAAAACCCTTGATACCGCAACATGCTGCAAAACCCGTGAATTCCAATATTCGGTCTCGGGTCCGGTACCGCAGGCGTCAAGCCATGCTCGTCGGCCACCACAAAGGCACTGTCAAAAAACATGACCATGTTGGTTTCATCGCGAGCTTGTCAGTGAGTGACCATGGGCGGAGATGAGATCGAGGCACACTCACTCGGCCAAGCCTCGAAACTCGCTGATCAGCTGGCTGAAACTGCTCTTATCGGCTGTACCTCCCTTGTGGCTTGCATTCCATCGGGTCAATAGGGCATCAAGATGGTTTTGAGGTACCGTACGGCGAGCCAGTCCTTGAGATTGCTGCTTGCCACCGAGCTTGTGCCTTACAGAGTGAGGTGCCATGTGAGTCTCGAACTTTGCTCTGATTGCGGTTCAAGCTGATAAGACTCACTCTACGAGCTGAGAAAAGCGAGCGGCAGCGGTGGCGAGTCTCTTGTCGATGGTAAAAGGGTGGATAGAGGTCGAGCCAGCCTGTGTCAATAACTTTTCCAGACTGTCATGACAAGTACGAGAAACCCAAACAATCGCATAAGTCGATAAGGGTGCTTTCCTTGTAAACATGATTGGAAAAGGACTGGTCACCTTTGAATCTCGTCATTCTCGGCAGTCTCAAATTCCGTCCAAGGAGTCGCGACGCTGGAAATCGATTCAGGTCAGCTCCATCGCACCGAATCTTGCCTTGAGCCACAACAAAGGTTTTGTCCTACACAATCACTTCGCAAGGGTAGTCTGGCATGGGTCCACCATCTTCAGGTTGGACGATCATCATATCGCTTCCAGGAGGGCGACCTGCAGTGCTGAAATCCGATGACATGGTGGGCTAGAACAATAGTGTGGAATAGCAACAGCAGTAAGATGTTTGTGTGTTGCTAGCAACCACCTCGACTCGAGAATCCAAACGATCTCAGGATGCCTGTTATATCTTTTGACATGTATTCAACTGAGATGGCCACCGCCACCATGTCGCCGTACAAACTCGGCAGGTGACTCTGCCAGATCCGCACAGATCAGTGAGATATCCCAAGCACATACAAACAGTGTGTGCAAGTAGTGGGTCTGCTGCTCTGTGCGTATCCCAAGTCCAAAGAATACATTCACTCGAGATGACCAAGTCGATGAGATGAACAGATGATAAAGTACGAGAGAGAGAGAGAACAAGGAACGATCTCGTGTTTCAGTTTGATCCCGCGCATTCTAGATTTCACGACGACGTTGACCATCTCATCGATCTCGACTCGAGTTATAGAGCATCTATCCAGCCAGCCAGTCAACATAGACAGGGCAAAGGTGAATCTCGGTAGTGTTGCTTGTATGCAGGGGATCACAGGCCATATAGGTATGGATTCTATCTGCAGTCTGCGTGATTCATCTTGTCAGACCACGTTTGAACTTGTCCTTGGTTGTCCCATACAAGGCAGATCCAACGACATACTAGCTGCTCGGCCAAACACTCTGGCTGAGCCCCGTCTACTTGCTCATGCTTCTCTGTCAGCCACTTGATTGGTTCGTCGCTCAACATTCAGTTTCCTCCCCTGGCTTCTTTTCGGGAACGGTTTGAATGATCCGAGCTGGGTTATTGTGTTATGACCTGACTCCCGAGCCGATACGAAGACGGAGGGAACTCGGGCGGAGGAGACGGTCGGGTCTGGTAGAACAAGAAGAACGGCGATAGTCCGTTCAGGGGTACGAGTTCGCTGTCGTCGAGGTTCGCCGACGGGGGAAGGGCTAGACTCGATAGGGGAAACGGGACGGTGGAGATTGTAGAGATTGTATCGTATAACGTATGATAATAATCCCTTGACCTCAGTCAAGGGTACAAAGGAGGGCATTGCTCGTCTGAGCTCTATAAGTACAAACACGTCGCGTACGAAGTGGCTATATAGCAAGACGCGACGCGAAGAGGGGGCTGGAAGGTGTACGAGGAGAAGTTGGACTAACTAGTCCAAGGTCGAGTCGTGACATATTGCCTGCTGCCACGGTCCGTGGAGGTTTGTTTCTGGTGACAACGGACCCAGCCCCAACGATGGAGTCTCTACCCATGGTGATCACACACATGCTCGTTCTCACTCATGCGCTCACCATTTTGATTTGGATGGGGTTGCAGATCTTGGCACTCGCCTTTGTTCCCATCTGAGCCGATGGCTTGTACAGCTGCATTTGCTTGCTAAGTCAAGTGAGGGTCCCTCCTCTCAACATGTCTCGAAATGGTCTGGGGTCTGCGTCTGTCATAAAGGTTGTATATCAAGTGATTGGATGGAGTTGAATCCACTCAAGGGTACAGCAGGGATTTAGACTGGCTTTTTCCTGGCAAAGGTAATCATACACGCAGAGAATGAGTCTTGTCTCCCGAATAACAGATCGTCCATTGGTGTCACACCATGAGTGTCCATGTCTTTGATCTGCCGTGCCCAAAGAAGAAGGGTAAAAAAACCTTTCAAAAGGATTGTCTTGACGACCGGTGAGGCCGTATCAAGATTTGCCAATCATCGATAACTGCGTCAGGAGAGGAGAGCACAGCACAAATGATCACCAGAGGTCTTAAGTCGTCGGCATTCATCCCACCCCCATCAAACAGCACTGTTCTCCTTTCTTGAAACTCCACGAGGTGCAACCTTTGGCAGAGCGTTTTCCCTCTCCGTGACCCATCTTTCCCTCCTTTGGCACTCGGTCTCGCCTCCTTGCGGTCTGACTGGAATCGTCCTCACTACTCGACCCGGATTACCCACCACGACACTGCGAGGTGGGACATTCTTGGTGACGACTGTACCAGCCCCTATCGTGGATCCGGCTCCTATAGTGACACCGCCGAGCACGGTCACGTTGCCTCCCAGCCAACAATTGTCCTCTGGAAAGCCAAACAGTTGAATGTCGGCGTCGGATGCATGGTTTTGAGAGGAGAATACGTGTGACTCACCAATGACGATGGGCGTGGCCCACTCGAAATCAGTCAGTCGCTCTTCTGGGTCCACCGGATGATCCTGTTTGGGTATTAGACATACGACTTGATCAGTTTCAATGTACACTGGATTGAACCACAGTCCTCGAAAACATGCACGAACAGGAGTGTAAAAGTTGCACGACGGTCCAATCATGCATCCATTGCCGATAGTGACTGTAGTCGGACAATGTTTCAGCGACCACTTGAACACATAAACTGACTGCCAGGCCGAATAAGCCACTTACTAGGGGCAATGTCTAGAATGACTGCATTGGGTCCGATATGAACCTTGTCGCCTATCCAAAGGTTGGATATCTAGGAACCCCACACACAAGCAAATTCACTCAACAAAATCTCGTATGGCGAGTCCCTTTAAGGCCATGTAAACGTGAGAGACTCACATGTTTAATGTAAACCGGGTTGGCAACATACGAGGTGCCTTGTTCGCCCATGTTGGCTGCCCATTGCTTGTAAAGAGCCATACGCTTGTCCCCATCCGACTCTGCATTGATGACGGCAACCTTTTCCCTCGCTGCTTGTTCTCGGTAGCGGACATATGGGTCGAGAGCGTAGTAAGGTCGGCCACCAAGCATGGCTTCAAAGGCTGAGCGGTCAGCGTCTGCCATGTTATCGAGCGTCTGATTGGGGTTTGGCTCGAGCTACCGGGATTCGCTTGGTGCTGCTACGAAAGGGTAGGGTCCCGTCGTTTGTGGTCGAGAGTGGTGGTATTCATATATTGACCGACACCTGTGTTTCCCAAACTACCTTTGAGGTAGATCATTGCATACAGGAATACCGCAAGAGGCAACTAGTACGGTCCGTGAGTCCCGTGGAATTCGACATGGCAAGTTTGAGCGAGGTGGATCAAGCAAAGGGCAACGACACGAGGTTGAGCCCCTTGCTGATGGAGACAAGCGGCAAGCTATCTTGAAACGTTGGATCTCAAGTTTGAACGTTGGACAACAAACTGAGCAGTAGATGGCGAGCTTTTGTGTATGCTTGTGGACTCTGCTCTCTAATTGTACAAGTGTTGAAGCACTCGAGTGATGGTATCGATGATGTCACCAACATTCCCAATGAAGATTGATGACGATCAAGTCAAGTCTCCTCGACAAGCATATATCACTGCCTTTACAGAAACAAGACCCACTACTACTTGCCCCATCTTCCTGTCAACTCCCTCTCTTCGACCCACTTGTTCCGTTTCTCGCTATCCGTTGCTTCTCCCTCTTGTTTGACAGGAATGGTCCTGATCACTCTTGCCGGGTTGCCCATCACCAAACTCCGAGGCGGGACGTCTTTGGTCACAACTGATCCTGCCCCAATCGTTGAGCCAGCGCCAATGGTGACGCCGCCCAAGACAGTGACGTTTCCTCCGAGCCAACAGTCATCCTCTGGATGCGGATCAAGATTGGGGTGAACACTCTGTTACTTCACGATTTTTTTACGCACCATGGCTACTCACCGACAACGATAGGAGTGGCCCACTGTGCAGCGGTCCTCCTCTCCTCGGGATCAAGGGGATGTGACTGTCATCAGCCATCAAGGCAATGATCGGCGTGATCAGGTCAGTCATGTGGAGTGGTTCACCCTGTGAAGTTGGAGGCCCAACGTACTGGGGTGTAGAAATGACATGAAGGCCCTATGAGGCAGTTGTTGCCAATCTTGACTAGAGGACCACAAATGAGGTTCGAGTTGGGGCATCTTCAAAAAGAAAGTAAGACAATGGCAACCAGAGGACTCACTCGAAGCAACGTCTAGAAACTCGGCGTTCGGGCCCACATAAACATTGTCCCCGACCGTGAGGTTGAACAACTGTCGATTGCCATGAGCTGTATTCTTCTTCCGGTCATTTTTTGCTATACAAGGTCCCACTCACATATTCAATGAAGACGGGATTCGAGATCCATGCATCCCCCTTGGGCCCCAGATGAGCCCACTTTTTCCACAATGCCATACGTTTCGAGCCATCGTTTTCTGCCACAATGTCTGCAAGTCTGGCGCTCCCGAGCTTCAGCTGTTGTTGCACATAGGGATCCATGGGGGAATAGGCGCGACGTTTGAGCATGTCCTGGAAGACTCTAGTATCGGAGCTTGTCATGTTTGAATTTGAACAGATGGTGTCGTGAGCTAAAGAAGAGGTCGAGGTTGAGCAGTGAAAATGATTATGGTTCCAGCCTTTTTCCTCGTAGAGATTCAATTCTGTTCTTGTACGTGTCACTGCTGGTACACATTGCGGGAGAATGGCGACATTTTTTTGGGTCAAAGGAGGTTCATTCCATGATAGACCGTAGATCCTTTCTTGAGCTGCACGGAGTGATTTAATGGAAGCTTTTTGATGGTGAAGCACTGTCGAGAGAGATTTCATTTTGAAGGGAGGTCACAGTCGTTTCAAGCAGTCCAATCTGTGGACTGAAAGATCTGGCAGTCCCGTCGAGGCACCTAGAGAGTGGTGACCAACTGACCATGCCAGTAGTATGCCGGCCTGGTGTGAACCTTGAAAGGCTGGTAAACTGATTCGTTCTCACGACCTCGCCAGCGAAGAGTCTGAACACTGGAAAGTCCCATGGAGTGAACTTGACGGCTTGACGCAAAGTGGCAATGTGCATTTTACCCCGTGTCATCTGTCATGTACTCGAGTACCCATTCTTGCCTGGTAGTTGGAACATGTGGGTCTAGCGGAATGCAAGGTCGGTCGGTCACCATTGCCTTGATATCAAAGCGGTCGACATTGACCATTGGTGTGGTGTTCCATGAGATGCGAAAAGGTCAGATACTGACGACGAATAGTACTGTGCAGTCGTGGAGTATCGACAAGGAGGGAGTTGCCCATTCGTCGAAGCATTCCATTTCGCTTCGGTCATCGGCGATTGTCGCGGTTTCCTGCCTTGATCATTTGGCATGTCGCTTGAGCAAAACCAAGTACTGTAGCTAAAGGTCTTTACGGTCATTTGAGCCGAGTTTTCCTGGCCTGGAGTTCAAGACGACAAAAGTTGGACGTCGGTCTCTTTCTGGATCTAGAGGTCATTTTTCTCGACAATCTTCTACATCTATGCGCATATGGCCTCTCACTTGAATCGCCTACGCCTACACGGTCTACATGTTACAAGCTACATGCTACAATGCATTGTGGTCATAGTCGCTCTCGATTACATACAAAAACATGATGCAATGGGTATGCGAGAAAAGGCCAAAGAGTTCGTGCAACGACCTAAAAGCTCTACTTGCCCCACCTCCCCTGTTTTTCTCGTTCAGTCACCCACTTTTCCCTCTTTTCACTTTCAGTTTCCTCGCCCTCCTTTCTAACGGGAATGGTCTTGACCACTCTGCCCGGGTTTCCAACGACAACACTCCGAGGTGGAACATCTTTGGTAACAACGGCACCTGCGCCAATTGTTGATCCCGCACCGATCGTCACACCTCCGAGAATGGTGACGTTGCCTCCTAGCCAGCAGTCGTCCTCTGTGACAAATGATAGGATGGCGGCATGTCCGGTCAGTGTCAGATGCAAAGTGGCAAGGATGGACCATGACTAACCAATGACGATTGGTGTCGCCCATTCAACCTCTGTCTTTCTTTCTTCAGGGTCGAGGGGATGTCCCTGGAAATGGTAAATCATAAAGTATCAGCACAGCAACACGATGACGACTCTCGAGGGACACGACCAGTCGAATCTCAAAAGACAGCAGCCAGATAAGAGGAAAGACTAACGGGTGCGTAGAAGCGACACGAGGGGCCAATCTGGCAACCGTTTCCGATTTTGACTGTGCAAGTCCAGAACATCAGCATACCATATCATGACAAACGCGTCGATGAGAAAGGACTGACTTGGGACCACATCCAGGAACTCTGCATTGGGCCCAATATAACATCCATCTCCGATAGTGAGGTTAAACATCTGCCATACCAAAGAGTTGTTCAGATGAGTGAGTGGTCGCGCCTCAAGATACCGGCCTCTCAGAAGACTCACGTATTCCATAAACACGGGATTACAAACCCGGGAATTATTCTTGGGACCCATGTTGGCCCATTTTTGGTACAGTTCCATCCTCTTATCAGCATCGTGCTCGGCATTAACTTGTGCGACCTTGTCTCTTCCAATTTGAGCTTGATATTGAACGTGAGGGTCGGAAGCTACGTAGGGCCGACCACTGATCATGGCCTTGAATACGGAAGGGTTAGCGTCTGCCATGTTGCGGCAAGTTCAGTGACGAGGTGCAGAGGTATGCAAGTGTTCTTGGACCCCAAGAACAAGTGATATGACCCCCTAGACAATTGTGATTTACGACATATATAAAGAGAATATAATTGCCGCTGAGCCGCCGGGGCGTTTGTCGGACGCCGATCCACTTCGGCGTTTGTCCTGGGTTTTCGATGAGCAAGTCATTTCCACCTAGTGTCTACGTACTCAGCAGGAAGATAACAGCACTCAAAGACGAGCTCACCTCTCAATGTCTGCAGAGCCTGCAAGTAAGCCAGTGAGAAGAGTGACATGTGATGTATGCCGCAAACGCAAGGTCAGTCGATTCCCATTTTCAAGCGTCTGGGCCTTGGCGGAAAAATTTAGACTCACCGTCGAGATTTTCGACTCGTCTATCAGATCAAATGTGTCAGAGAGGATGATGACGCTGCTCCGCCTACACACCCACTAGTACCATGTCAGGGTTGCAAGACCATTGAAGTAGAATGCACTTTCCTCCACGTCTATAAACGTCCAGGCCGACCAAATGGATTTAACTCGGGTCAGAAGCGCAAAAGTACGGTCGATCTCGAGACCAGTCATTCGGGACCATCAGGATCTGGATCAGGGACGGAAGGTCGTCCATCGAGTCACCAAAGCTACCGAAGACCAAGATTGAGCTCACCAGACTCATACCGCCATCAAGACGGTCGCCAGCTGGCAACCCAATCTCAACCATTCCCCGAATTTGCGTCTCATCACCGCCATCACGACACTGGTCTCCGGGATACCTATCATGAAAACGGATACCCCCTTGCCGAGTCCAGTCAACGGCTTGCGCAGGACTCGTGCTATCCTCCTTACCCCGACAACAAGCTTGACAGTTTTTCTGAAAGAGTCGCAGACCACTCGCAAGCCGCCATGCCCCGTGGACAACCGGGACCTTACTTTGCTCACCCGGCCTACCCTCCCCACGACACCGCCGGCCCTTCGACAGTCAATCCCATGAGCATGGGGACAGTCATTTCTCCGCCTGGGCCGTCGCAACCGTTCGATTCTGGTGGTTCACAGTCTGCTCACTTTCATAATGTCAATCACTCATACCAACCTTCTGCATCTGAGTTACCGGGCCGACCTCAGCTACAAAGATCAGCAACTTCTAGTGGTTCGGTCCCAAGCTACCACTATGCTCCACCTCAAACTGTGGGAGGCGCTCCACAAGCCGCCTTGCAAGAGGCTCCAAGTCCATATAGCGGCGCTCTTTCCGTTCCACTGCCACAGATAGAAGATATCGCGAGCTGGTCAACGATCAGCTTTTTCGTCTCACTGTACTTGAGACACTCTCATGCATTGACGCCAATCGTTCATAAACCAAACATGACCGTGTGCTTGGCTACACGGCTGGATCAAAAGGTAGGTTAGGATGACCTCTAGGGCACGTGTAAACCTGGGAGGCATGACAGCTGACTGCGCTGATCACTCACACAGGACGTCGAATTTCGTGCATTCCTCCTCTCCTTGACATCCTATGTCATTTCCCAATCCCCCAAATCGAGACTCATCACCCATTTTACTCAAGATCAGCTCGAGTCTCTACAAACTCGAACGTACCGAGCATCTCAGCATTTGCAATCGCGACGGTACAAGGAACCCAATCTCGTCCAAGTGGGGACGCTCATGTGTGATTACTTTTTCTGCACATCGACAGGAAGAGTCGCTCGGGCAAGTGCTACCATGGCAGAAGCCATTGCGTTGAGTTATAGGATGGGTATGCATAGTGATGAGAGGACTAGAGCAATAGGGATCGATCACACCGAGGTGCAGCTCAGGAGGAGGACATTTTGGCATTTGTATGCCATTGACAAGTAAGCGAAGCATCTTGTGAACACGCATCTCACACGAGATACTGACGATGATATCTATCCAATAGAACCGAGGCTTCAGCGGGATTTCCATCCTTGATGAATGATACCGAAGGCTTGTGCTCTCTTCCCCTTGAGACAGATGACGAGTACATCACAGCCCAAGGCTCGTTTCCTCAACCACCCTATCGCACTTCGTTCATGGTCGGATTCGTGGCCGTCTCCAAAATCTTCAAAATCATGTCCGAGGTTCTCTTTCGTCATCGCTCAACTCAGCGCCGACTTACCTTGCTAAATCCCAAGTCTACCCCGTATGGCCGCGCCATCAGTCCGACGGCTGATCAAGGTCGTGTCTGGCTGGACAGTATCTGCGAACAAACACCGCAGATTGGAGACGATGGCGTGAACGACAGCGGCGGGTTTGCCGAACTGATCCGCCGAGAGTCAGACTGGATTGTCAATGCTCATGATCGAATTCGTGAGGTCCTCGATGGTTTACCTCCAGACTTGGCGACTCAACGTTTCAATGGCACTGGTGAGACTTTGGAGGAGTCCAATCACTTGACAATAGGGACCACAGCACCCGTGGGTGGAGCTCGAAGTGGCCCCGGCGAGGAACCTTCGGATCTTAAGGCGATATTTGGGATGCAGGTCGCCAATTGCCTCATCACCGCTGCCAGCGTTCAATTTGCTCTTGTAAGTGTCGAGTATCTCGTCAAACACCTCAGAGGGTCATTTCAAAGACATGTTGCTCACTTTTGCAAACGAACAGTACGACTACAAGGCGTTGTTGGATGCTGGTGCAGATACAGTCACCGAGTCTCAGGAACAGACGGCGAGAGAAATGTACAGGCTCTTGTCAAGTATTCCCTTGGATCATCTTGCTGCGAATGGAGAAAGCATGGTACGTCAGTTTCCTTGGATGTGGCTGCTTTACTTTATACTACTGCGTAATAATCGGGTACACTTGGACATTGCAGCGTGGAAAAGTCTTGCGAATCATTTTAGCCCTGCTCAATCGATCTCGCACCCCGGATCAACTGAGCGAAGAAGTCAAGTCGTTTTGGAACATGTACAGCATGATTCAGTTTGTCCAAGTCATGCCGTCGTCCATGGCGGATTCAGTATTACCAAGTCGAGAAGGCACGCCGACTGGAGCACAAAGGTTGGTAGCATGAGGAAACGTGTCGCGTAGGGGAACTGGGGCCAGAATCATTCCCAGCTGTTGTATATGGACCTGAGATCTCACTCATGAACAAGATGGAAAGTGCTTACGATGGGATAAGACGAGCAGAGACTGGGCGAATGTGCTTGAGGAGAATGAACAACTGTTGTAGAATAGCACCACCCCATTATTGATTACATAAGCAAGACGGACGCTAGATTGTCAACCAACATTGAAAGTCCAACCCTCAAGACGATAGTACTGTACACCGTACTATATTGCGATACATGGTCTCTTGCTAGACCCGCGACTCGACACATTGGATAGAATAACTTTGGATCAATTGCCATGTCGTATCCCGATTACGAGAGACAGCCGCTGAGATCGACGCCAGCCATTCCTCCAGAACAAGTCAAGCAAATCCTCGCTCACCTGCCATCGAGTGTTTCTCCGTCCGATACGACGTTACCGGTGCCACCCCTGGAATTTCTCCAAGCCCACTTTGAAGCCATTCCCACGAATCTCTTGATCGCATTCGATGACCCAGTCACCACCAGCCGAGACCGTAGTCGAATCAAACAAGTCAAGGCTCGTAGAATGGCATTTGCCTATGGACCAGATATGGGCATTGGTGGGACAAAGAGTACTCGACTTGATCGAGGAGGCATTCCGCTGGAACCATACAATAAGCCTCGAGAGCTTACGGCACAAGAAGGATGGAGAAGATGGCCGTTGCTGTGGGAGAGCTTGGGCGGGGATCCATTGGGACCAAAGTCTATCAGTAGCACCGCCGAGGATCAACATGATGTAGGGACCGGCCAAGGTACAGGACAACCGGATTCGCCACTTTCATCAAACAGACAAAACAACCAAAAGGCTGGAGAATCTTCGAGCAACACGGGTGGGCCTTCGTGGAGAATGCGGGACGAGTCGGCCTGGGCGACAAGCGCTTTCATGCCATCGACCGATCCCCTCGCCACACCTTCCGAAGCAGCCGAGCATCGTAAGAGTGTACTCCAAGTCAACAAGCTCGGTCACTTTTTGGCTTCGCTCGAAGAAGAACGAGAGTGGGAAGACGTCCGAGACGCCAAGCGGACAGAGAGACGGTTCAATCAGGAGCAAGACGCGAAAAAAGAAGAATTCGAGGATAGCAGCGATGAAGAGGTCGAGGAAGGCGAAGCTGCCGTTGTCATTGAGGTGGATGATGACCAGCAACGGGTGATTGCAAAGTTTGAACGCCGACTTTTGGAGTTGTTCCTGGATGGTCTTGATGTGAGCTCTAGATCCCACCACAGAGCGCCTTGGTGCGAATGGAAGCTGTACACTGACGCTCTCCCCATGGCCTCTCACCAGACCATTCCTTATGGACCGATAGATTTTGAGCCGCCCGTGGTTGAGAACAAGCTAATGGTGCAAGACGAAGAAGATGCATACTTTGACCAGGAAGACGCAGTCGATTTGAGCTCATCTATGAATGATCGACCGGCCAACAGCGGCCTAGCGGAAGGAGAGTATGATTACTGAACCACATCTGGACAGAAAAAATGAGATAAAAAAGTTGGACGGCTTTATGAATATCCCAAGACCTCGAGACTTTCAATCATCATCGACCTGTCGAGTCGTTCCTTTTGCCCATTTTCCCCACACCTCTCCCATTGCCTCCCGCTCTCGAACCCATTTGTCTCTCTTTTCAGCCTCGGTACAACCCCCTTGCTTTCTAACTCCAATGGTCCGAACAACCCTGGCTGGATTGCCCACTGCTACGCTTCGGGGAGGAATGTCTTGAGTTACGGTCGAGCCGGCTCCAATCGTACATCCTGATCCTATCGACACACCACTCAAGATCGTGACGTTGCCGCCAATCCAACAGTCGTCACCTAAGATGTCAGTCGTATGACGATGGGGCCATCAGTCAAAAGGAACGGCGGAAGATTTCTGGATGATGGCTTACCCACGACGATGCTGCTACCCTTTTTCCCATACATGCTCTGATCAGCAGGAACCTCGAAATCGCTCTGTGGTCAAACTTCACTCAGCGAGGGCATCCGTACCGTACTCGATAAGCCTGGGACTCACAGACGCAAAGAATCGACATTTTGGGCCCATCATGCAATTCTTTCCGATGATCACTTTGCAAGATGCCGGATTTGAGTTACTCTTGATCACCAAAGTTGACGAGATCTGCCCAGCACAACTCACGAGGAGCCGAATCCAGAATCTCAATTTTTGGTCCTAGGTAGGACCGCTCGCCCATGGTGACGTTCATGGTCAACGACTAAGGCAGGCAGCAGTCAATTTCATACTCGCGAGTCAGTGCCAGAAGGCTTGACCGCAAAGAATACACGCTGTACTCACACTGCCTGTTGGATTGACATTGAGACCCACGGCCTCGGTAGTGACGAGATGGTTTGACATGGCTACAACTGCTAGGCAAGTGTAGATGAGTGTCGAAAGCAACCCCCAGAAAAAACTCGATCAACAGTCTTATAACGGACGGTCAAAGGGATACAAATTCACTGACTCCATCGCGTTGGCTTTGCAATCGATGTCAAAGGATGGGGGCACTTCAGTCCACACGACTCGCCATCAACATCATCGCAGCATCATACACCAAGGCAACAAAGCAAGGTTCAGACAAAGGCAGGGAGGTAAATCAACTCGATCACCGGTTTTTTGCCATCCTTTGACCCATTGATCGTGTGATCCACCCAGCATGTCTACCCCGATGAAGTATACGGGCATTGCAATGTATTGTTGCTGATAGGATCGCAGTCACCACCTCTCATGTACATTGCATGCCACTACCCGGACAGTCCGACTGCATAGACCTTGTTCACCATGGCCGACGCTTCACCTAAAGCTTTCCAGGATGCTGTCAAGGGCAGAGTCTATCACCCCATGGACCCTCACCACCAGTACCAATGCCAACTTGGATCACAAAGACTGTCCGCCATCGATTCCGAGCAGGACCCTGTCAAGCAAATGGAGCTCATCATGCAAGGGGCCAAGATAGGACCCGGCTCAACTATCGTGACGCCGTTTTACTGGCACCTAGTGCGTTTCTTCGCGTTGAGTCAGCGACCTGTTCAAACAGATTCAAACTGATGTGTGGTGGCTTGCATGTGACAGGGCAACAAGAACCTGACAATTGGAAGCAACACCTCCATTGGGCCTGACGCATCGTTTGTTGACATTGTACCTAGTGAGTGATGTCCTTCAATGCAGCGGACGTTGCCATTGAGACCGCTAATCATTCATACCATGTGACGGGTAGTCACCATTGGCAGTCGTTGTCGTATCGGGGCTGAGCTTGGGCTTTTTACTCCTGTAAGCGGATCTGAGCGTGAGCATCCGTTGCAGCAGCCGTCACTCATCCCAGCTTTGTCTTTGATCTCAATCGAATCGTCACCTCATCAAGGCTCATCCCGTATCGCCAGAAGAACGTGTCGAATCAGGGTTGTGTTGGTGCACACCCATCACCATCGGCAAGTCGACATGTCCTTTATGAAGCAAACATCGATTGACTTGATACCTTTGTGTTTGTAGAAGACGACTGTCATCTGGGTGACAATGTGACTATTGTTGGTGGAGTGACTATTGGAGCTGGATCGACTGTCAAGTCGGACACCGTGTTGACTCGAAATGTACCTCCTGGTAGTGTCGTTGCTGGTAACCCTGCGAGGCTGATCCTGTAGCTATCACTGATCGGATTACCAAATTTCTTTCCTGAATTCGAATTCCACCATCTGTATACACTACTCAGTACTCATAGACTCGACCAGTCTCGATTGTATGTGTCAAGAGTACTACTCTGTTCATAAAATGAATGAATCGCCATCAGCTCGGGGTGAAATTCGGCGAATTGATCGTGCGCGAAATCTTGAAATTTCGTGAATTCACTGGCCAGTGGAATGGTCACTTTGCTTGTTTTGGGGTACATGTTCCTGGCCCTACAAAGGCGGTTCAACCTCTTACGTCCAATTATCCGTCTGAATACTCAACTTGAAGTGATCATGTCCCAGGAACAGCCATCGAAACCTTTGGCCCGGCCATTGCCCGACTCACCAGCTGCTCGGGAGAGTGCTGGCAAGCGACCGAGGTTGGACATGGATGAGGAAGCCATGTTGAACGAGGACACAACGAACAGCCAGCCAGCCCCTTCTTCTCTGACCGAGACCGATACAAATAATACAAGCAACACAGCTCCAACATCGCGTTTCGCTGTGCCCCCATCTACGCTCAAGTTTTGCAATACAGACGGCAAAGTAGGAGAAATTGGTCCCGATGGACAATACCATCTCCGTGAGACGGATGTTGGTATATCACAATACATGGGACCCAAAGAATCAAGCTTCCAAGGGATAGTCAAGCAGAGGTTTGAGGACTTTATGGTCTACGAGGTTGATACCGAGGGCCAGGTCGTACACTTGAAAGATATCAAGGTCCCGGTTGATCCATTTAACCAACCCAAGCAAAAGAAGCCTGAGCCCGAAGCAGATGCATCCATAGAGACACCAGAAGCCTCGAACGGGACGACAGAGACCGCAGGCCAGACTGAACAAGAACCCAAGGAAGAGCAAGTCGAAGACGACACTCCTCAGGATGACGGGTCTGATCTTTCAGAAGCCCTCCGCTTCCCACCGCTTTCCCAATGGAACCACGCAACGACCCGCAAACTTGTCGATCTTCTACCTGAACCGTCCATCGTATCATTGTACGAGCTCTTGAAACAAGGACGGAACCCTCCAAAAGTCGCCGCTCCTCCAGAATCTGAACGGCCTACAGACAATGGATGGGGAGGAATGAAGCGCAAGGATCATGCAAAAGACGAAGAAGAGGCCATGAACGACGAATCCAGTGGTCCAACTGATCATGGCCAAGTTAAAGAACCGCCTCAACAAGAGTCTTCATTTGTGCCTGCTCGAGGGCAAGGTAGAGATCGAGGACGGGGGAGAGGAGGCTTTGGAGGAGGACGACCGGAAAAGCCAAAGGATACTCGACAGGTGCTCTCAGAGGCAAGTCATGACCTATCTCATCCGCGTTTCTCTAACTTGATCGTATAATAACCGATTTCGCTACAGGTGATTACTGACAAGCAAAAGCGGACAGAGTTCCACACGACCATTCGGGAGCTGTTTCCTGCGACCTTTGAGACTGTCGCCCAAGAGGTTCCTGGTCAACTCGGCGCCAGTCGAATAGCCATCAAGTGGACCAAAGCTGGTGGTGTACAGAGAGGAAACCGCAATACTGGAAAACCCAAAGGTGATAGTCATTGAACGTCTGCGTCGTTTGTCCAACTCGACTAACGCCGTACGACTTGTCTTGCAGATGATGATGCCCCCAAGATCCCCAAGTACATTCACTTTAACCTTCAAAAGACCAATCGTGACACCCACGACTGTATTTCGCACATTGCCCGCATCCTCCGCGTTGACTCCCGTCTGATTTCCACATGCGGTACCAAAGATAAGCGAGGGGTCACCGTCCAACGTGTCTGTCTTCAGAGGCGGGGGTTGAAGCTAAACCAAGTCTGGAAATCCATCAATGGGATCAGCAACGGCCGACGAACGATGCATCAAGCGCTCAACGAACGAGGAGAGCGAGGGGTGAGAATTGGGGACCTGTCGTATTCCGACGAATATCTCGAGTTGGGAATGCTAAAGGGTAACCACTTTGGCATCGTGCTACGAAATGTCAAGGCCGCCAAGGCAGAGATCATTGATACCAACCTCGAAAAGATGAAACAAGTTGGGTTTGTCAATTACTATGGTATGCAAAGGTTTGGTACGGCTGCCGTATCCACTCATGCAGTCGGTCTCGCGATCCTCAAGGGAGAATGGAAGGAAGCCGTCGACCTGTTGCTCTCCCGCCGACCTGGTGAACACCCTGATTGTGATGAAGCGAGAAAGGCGTGGTGGGATCAAAACAGTGCCGAAGAAGCATTGAGGTTGATGCCGAGGAGGAACACGGCGGAGAGGGCGATTTGGGAGTTTTGGGCCAGGCCAGGACAAGTCGCCACGAACTACTATGGGGCACTTCTCAACGTGAGTGGTGTGATGTGCGTGTGTGTATGCATCAAGCGACCCAAAGGCTCATGTGTCCATTTGAAAAAAAAAAACGACATTGGCAGATCCCAAGAAACCTCCGACTCATCTATGTCCACGCCTATCAAAGCTACGTGTGGAACCTGATCGTCTCTGAACGTATCAAGATGGATTCTCAGAATACCATGGTGGGAGACTTGGTCTACGCTGATGAAAAGCAGCTCGAGCTGGAAGGCGAAGACGGTACGTCGTGTTCAAGCGAAGGGAAACGATGCAGGGATATCCGTGACACTCATCCCTGACCGCCTACCCTTTTTTGATAGCCCGTCCGAGTGGTCAGACTGGCAACCCCAAGCGTAGCTGGCAAGCGTCTTCAAATGTCGAAGTCAAGGTCCTGACTGAAGCAGACTACCGCGACTACAAGCTCGCAGACGTCGTGATTCCCTTGCCCGGATACGACATCACGTATCCCGAGGGTGCCTTGTTTGAACGATACCAAGCCATTATGAAGGAAGACGGTCTCGATCCATTAAAGATGCGCCGCAATCAAAAGTGTGTCTCCCCCCTTTTTTTCACCCACCTGGCTCATCCGGTCCATCGCTGACATTTGACTCTTTTTGTGTGTGTGCCGCGTGTTCGCTGTCTCCCCAAAGGGAATACTCTCTGGTCGGATCATACCGAAAAATTATCCACCAACCCAAGCACATGTCATGGACTCATTTGAGGTACGACGACCCCAACATCCCGCTCACGCGATCCGACGAAGACGCCTTGCTCGGTCTCGAGTCCCTAGCACCCCATGCCGCCACCACGACCTCTTGCGACTCGCAGGGCGAGGGCGGCGCGTTTGCCGCGTTACGGCTCAACCTGACCTTGGGGACGAGTTCGTATGCGACCATGGCACTTCGAGAGTTGACCAAGCAAGATACGAGTGCGTATCACCAGACGATGTTGACGGCTGAAGCGGACGACCAAAAGGCAAAGCCTGGGAAAGAAGAAACCGAGGCCACGGTCGGTGAGCCGGTCGAGTAGGGGATGTAGAAATCGAGGCTAAATAGGCGGGGTCTTTGTTGAATGTTTTCAAATGTCCACTCGTATACCTCGAGTACAAGATTTCAAATGACTTTGCCAGTTCGCAACGTACACCAACGAGGCGTGACGTGGTGACTGTGTGTGTGACACTGTGTGAGATGTGGACCACTTAAAGTGGCGCTTGATGGGGGTCAGAGTGCTCTTGTAGAGTCATAAACTAGAGGCAACAAGGACAAGGAGTGACATTCAATTGCTTCACCGGTCTAGACACCAGTTTCACATATCGTGACGACTCACTATCGTGTCGTTTTTGAAAGGCAAGCGGAATTTGATCTCTCATGGTGCTGTACAAGGCCAGTCAATGTACACACACACACATACACATACACTCTCTAGTCATCCACCGGCACATAAGAAAATAGAGCTAAACCGTACTTACCTGATCTTGGCCTGGTCCATTTCGATAATGAAGAAACTTGACGGCATGGGCTCAGCTCGATTTCCACCCCGACTCTCGAAATCATCAATACTTTCCAATCGCCCCAGCTGCTCACCCCCTATCATTCCATCCAATCAACAGCGTGAGTAATCTCTTTTTTTGGTTTTCAAAAAGTCACATAAGGCTGCAGAGCCAAGCGCTCACATGGAGAAAAGGCAAGTGATTCTCCCCAACTGGCTCGACTCGAATGGTGAGTTCCTGCTTGCGCCGGTGCGAGAACGTAGACTTGGTACTGAATAGCAATCGCTCGCTGTAGAGTTGATTCTGACATTTAATCTCAATCGATCAAGGGGAGGCCTCGTCTTGATGGCGCACTCACACATAGTACAGCTGTCACCCCAAGCGAGTCAAAGAGCCATATGCAAAGTCATAGAATCAGTCAGGCCGCTCTGGGGAAAGAGCTCTGGGCTGCTCTTGTTTGTGCTCACCCCAGTGATCTTTTCCCGTCTTGAGCGTGAATGCACTGGGAAACACTAGCGTATTCGCGCCCATTTCCACAAGGACCTGGTGCATCTCTGGGAACCGCATATCGTAACAAACCTCTAGACCGACGGGACCGATCCCAGGGCCCATATCGACGGGAGGGACTATTCGGTCCCCCGCCAACATTCGTTCCGATTCTCCGCGCCGCTGGGGACGATGAATCGGTGATGCTGGACCATGTGGGTGATCAGAGCGTGAATCGGACTCGTCTGATGACCCTTGCAAGGCCACGTCAAACAGGTGAATCTGGTCGCAACATGCAGTCCATTCCGCGTTAGGTGTTGTTTTGAACCTTGTTGCATTTGACGAGGGAGAGAGAGAGACTAGTCACCTTGCGGTAGCTTTGCACTGTACGTCCTTGTCCGTCAATCACCACATAGGTATTGTATACTTTGTGTCCTCGTGCGCTTTCGTCCTGTATCGCGAGTGTATCTTGATCGCCAGGTAGCTCGTGTATACCGACAGCGATCCACACGTCTAGTTCTTTCGCTAGCTGTTCAAGACGTGCAACAAATGGGTGATTGTCAAGACGAGCAGACGAGTCGTAGCAAGCTGCCGTGGTCGAAACGATAAAGTCGGAAGCTTCGGGAAGAAAACAAGCCTGTGGGTGTGTGTTTATTTGGACGCATCAGGACATCAGGCCTCGGGCATCATGCAGCTTGGCGACAAACGACCGGGGCAAAAGAACCTCGACCCAGTGTGAAAACAACCTATCGACTGACCTTGGCGCCTGCTGCAACAGCATCCCTAATGACGTCTATGGACACTTTTAAATTCATGCCCACATCCTCGGTAGAGCATATCTGGCAAACAGCGACCTTGGTCGTCGTCGTCGTCGTCGTGCTGCCTTGCATGGGGTGATCCTTTGCCAAGTTGGCAGTAGACTCGAGTCGACAGACTAGTGTGGTGGTAAGATGAGTAGAGTATAGTTGGGAGATTGCTGACAAGTGGTGCTGCTGCTTGATCCATCTCTGCCTTGTTCGGTTCCGGCGGGTTGCAACGTACGGGCCAAGAAATGTTTCCACGCGTGGGGACCCCATCAGCCTTGCTTCTTTATCCTTTCGGCTTCTTCTTCTTCTTTTTTCTTCCTTTCGACCGCAAACGAACAAGAGACTGAATGCATGTGGCTTGGACGGCTTCCTCCTCGCCCCCCGGTTTGTGGCGCAGTCTCACAAAAAAAGTCTTGGAATCTGGGGCTCTGGGGTATTCGAGTTGTGGGACAAGTTTGTACGAAAGACGCTTAGACGCATACGGCCAGAAACGGTCTGGCGGGTTGGACCGTTTGGACCTCTAGTCTGGTGCTTGTTTTGTTACAGTGGCTCACTGGCTGGCTGGCTGGAGCTGTACTACATGTACACGAGTCCTTGTAGGGTTCGTTTCAATGGACAACACTGTACAATGCTTGGAATCTGATGGTTGCAACATGGATGCCATGGATGAATAAATGATGATGTACAATTGAAACGGACACCAAGCCTAGTGCGCTACATTTCAAAAAGAGACTAGTGATGACAACACACCGGGTGTGGATTGAGTGTGTATGTGATAATGCGATACATGGGTGTGATGATTGATGAATAGGGAGGGAGCAACGTCATGTGAAAAGACCTCCTCCCAAGACACGGTTGCTTTCCGACGTGGGAAGCCGTCTTCGCTTGTGGTGGCACTGCTTCATGGTCAATGCACTCGAAGAATCCTCCCGTTCTGATGACCGAGTCGTCGATAGCGTCCCAGTGGGTGAAGAGGCGACGTGTGTGGTGGGGCTACCCTTGAGGACAAACGAAGGCAGTGCTCTGAAAGATGGAGCATTGAGGTTCTTTTTAGATGACCGGCAAGCAGGCGGCAATGAAAAGTAGGATGCAATCGTTCGGGGAGCAGGTGCACTGGTAAACGTTTCGCGAGAGTCGAGCGTCGGTGTAGGTTCTTCTGTTTCTTGTGCTTCTTCTGCTTCATCCTCATCATCGTCATCATCGTGTACCGTCGATGGAAGCTTGCTCATATCAGTCTTGGTCAAGTGATGAGAAGACGTGGTTGCTTCTTCAGGACCAGGTCCATACCAGAGATTCGAGGATCCCAGACCAGGAGATGGTTGACCGAGTGAAGAAAAGGATGATGAGAATGAAGAGTCTGAGCTTCGTCGATAGAGCGAGGGCACCGAGTGTAGCGAGGTTCCCATCTCAAAACCATCTGTGTTTGAGAAACAAATGTCAAGTGAGTCCACGTCGCATTCGACTCGAGTGAAAAAGTCAAGAGCATGTACCTACCAGTATCGGAAACCTCGTGAACGGCGGTACGAACAGGATGATGGTTGTAATGAGACTTTTCAGCACGACCACACGAGATCTCGGTTCCTAGCTTCTGTTCGACCAAGAACAAGCCGAGCAAGTTGTCCCCAACTGCTTGAGCAAAAGCAGCCTCTGAGCGAGGCGTCCATTCGCATGGTTCGTCTCTTGTCACGGGCGCAAAGTCTTCGAGGTCATCCTCCATGGGGAGCGCAACACAGGTAGGTCTGGGCGTTCGGGTAGGCATCTTGTTTGGCGAGAGAATGGATGTAGGATTGTTGTTTTGGTGTGTATGTAAACTACAATTTGGAACAGATGGTCACAGGTGAAGGGATGCCTTTCAAGGTCAACCCCAATCCTTTTATTTAGGAGACCTCTCCTGCTCAAGGTCGTCCATCCAGCAGTGGAGAGAGAGAAAGCCAGGGGGAGGGGAACGTGAGAGGGAAGAACAGAAATGAATAGCGGAAGAATTCCATTCTACCGAACCTCACCTCTCGGAGTGCCACGGGAGGAATTTAGCCTCGTTTCGTCCATTTCGCCATATGCGCCATATGCCAGGAAAACGATTGCAGAGACGAACCTCGGCCTGGCCTAGCCACAACGAGGACGATTCGGCTCCCCCCACAACCCAGTTTTCCTCTGGACAAGCGTAACGCTCGAGGCTCGGTCCAGGGAGCACGTTGTGAGAAGGAGAAAAAAAAAAAGATAGAGACGAGGCGATAACACCCAGCGTCAGAGCCGTTTGCCACTCACGCAGAGCGTTGCGCGCCCTCGGAAGCATTTGCTTTGCTCTGCTCTTTCTCTCTCTCTCTCCTTCTCGCGCTGCCCTCGCGACGGTCAAGGCCGACGACGCGTTCCTGTGATTAATGGCCACAGGGCGCTTGTAGTAGTCATCTGTCTGTCTGTCGCAGCTCGTTTTTTCAGCATTTCACCTCGAAAATTTACACTGCTAAAAAAGTACGCTTTTTGCTCGCAATGACCGAGGTCGAGCGACTTTTGGACAACTCTGAGCTGAGGAGCTGCCAAGAAACTCTAATCATACACGGACAGGCAGAGATACAAACACGAAAGAGTAGAGCAAAGAAGCGCACCCAATCAAAGTGCATGCTGATACCATGGCGAGCGGTTACATGTATCGATGAGCCAAAGAAAGTCTAATCCAAAGAAACAAACGGAAGCCGCGCAAACAAGTCGAAAGGTCTGTAAAGTCTGAAAAAACAGCAAAAAGGCGAAAGTTCCAAAAGATAGAACGCCAGAGGGCGCTACTAGCTAGCTAGCGCCGATAAAGCAAGAACGCACACCATTGCTCTTCTCAACCAGGGCGCAAAGCGGTTCCGAGCGAACAATCAACCTATTTGCTTCCAATCGGGGTCGATCGTTTAAAAAGCAACCTTTTTGACCCGGATCCGAGGCGCAGAAGCGATATGCGAACTCTCAAAATCACGAATAATGGCGGCAGAATGGCACAACCTTGTCATTCTCGGACGCGTCTGACGCCAAATGAGCTCGGCAGGAGGCATTTTCTCTACCCAACCCTGTGGATTGTGCGATTGTGGATCATAGGTTTGTCAACAAGGTGGTGGTTACAAGACTATCACAAGCCTTCCAAGCAAGAGCGAGAGAGAGAGAGAGAGAGAGAGAGAGAGAGAGAGAGAGAGAGAGAGAGAGAGAGAGAGAGAGAGAGAGAGAGAGAGAGAGGCAAAAGAGGTCAAGATGGGTTTGTACCACAAATGTCGTCAGTTTGGCAATCAAGCGAAGCAAAGTCTGACTGTTGAGCATCGTCTTTGGCAAAGACCATTTTTTTGTCTGCCGCTTTGCCACTGAAAAATAACACGGCCTTATCTGCACGCATGTGTTTTACACGTTTTCGTGACCTTTTTGTTACAAGGGCGATCCCGACATGCATGGCTTTTTGGTATCTAGGACGTCTGGATATGTATCTCCTTGGACGCAACTGTTGTGGACAGCCTTTGCTTTGTGGACAATGGCCGACGGCCGAGCTAGCTGAAGGAGGTCGGAATGTATTATGGCGGCAAGCAATCAAGTGAACGTGCTTGCTTTTGCCGTTTCAGATATGGATATAGCCTGCTAATAGACGAACAAGTCTCGTGCTTTCGTAGCTTCGTGCGACCAACGTCAGATGGACCTGCTGTGACGTCGTCGAGAGTGGACATGTGGACATGGGAGTGAGATTCAAGGTCAACCAGACAAGTGTCAATCAGGTCGGACGGCAAGACCGAGCAAGGGACGTCACCTGTATAGCATATGGCATCATCGCATCATTACTTGTGACGAGGCGATACCGTAGATAGTGCCTCATCCCGAGCTAGACACTAGTGTCAGGTTCTTCAGGGCCGTCATTTCGCATCTCGTTGTGTGATTTTTTTGGGTGGCTCAAGGGGGCTCAAGTGTCACCGCAGCGCCTTGTACAAGTAGAGTACAGTACATTTCTACATTTCCGACAAGAGCAAGGGGCGCCATGACAACGAATGGAAAGTAATTACCTCAAATGCATAACGGATGCATGTGATAGTCAAGTCCTTGGCTCGTTGTTCAAACAGCATGCAGCATACAAACTGTATGCTGTATGTCTGCAGATCACCACCCATCTTGTCCATCGGAGCCGAGGAAACGTACGTTTTATTGCAGCTGACTGCGGCTGTAATGACACGTCGAGATCACCTGACAGAGAGTCAGCAAGCGTACAAGGTCGAGCGACCTCGAGAGACCAAGATGGAGGGCAGCGCTAGACCGATGAGGCTAAACTCTTTGGATTGTGTAAATGAAACTCCGAAGCCCCCCCAAATCTTACCCACAGTCATCATAGCATCATAATGCAGTCATCCATGCATCGATGCATCTCTAGCAGCGTTTTCGTTTCTGGATATCTCATCTCAAAGTGCGAGATGAGAGCGCACCGAGGTGCAAGTTGAGCCAGCGATGGGATATATCTCGAAATTGACTATAATTCATCAAGTGGATCATACGCATGTGAACAGGGGTGTCTGATCAGATAGAAATGATCTCGAGTCCACCTGTCACGTTGCGAAACGTTGTCATGATGATGTCACCATTCGATGAGGTTCTTGAATTCACAGTCAGACGGACAACCTTTTCTGATATGACACTGTACTCAACTAAAAGATATGCCTGCAAGCTTCCGATTCTCTTGGTGATTCCATGCACTCTTGACACAGAATCGGTGGACCAGTGTGGCGTGTAATCTCGAATGGCATGATGAATAACCATGGTATCATGACATGTCATGCATGACAAAAGCATGTCACGTCTTTGGATGATACATGCAGAGCACACCTTTCTACATACCTTTGAACCCCGTTACCGCGACTTCAACAGGGTCAGATCGATGCCATCCGAACCCAACCTATATAAACGACTAGTGACTGCCCCTGTCTGGTCGCTCTGCGTTTCTGCGTATTCAGCTTATGTGATCCGATCAGCACCAACTACGAAGCTGCACATATTCCAGTACTGCTCGAGGCGCCAGAGAGTGTTGAATTCAGACGGGTATCACGGTTTTCGGCCCATCAGGCACTATCGAGGTTCCCAGAATTTCTTCGATCTTCTTGATACCTTGACATTTGACATTTGACAGCTTGACATCGATCATCCGACAGCACCTAGAGTGTCCCAGAGCTTCCAGCGACTGCGCCCGATTATAGCAAGCTGAATGCCCGATGTGGCATCGATGCGCTCGCCCCTGAATCTACAGCTTTGTGTTCAACAACATCTTTCCATGGCTTTGATCGAGGTCCCTTGTCATCTGTTTGAATGCTTCTACGCGCCTGTACTGTCATCAGGGTCCTAGATTCCGACGAGCCATCGACCACCTATCCCAATCTCCCGAGCTTCCGAGTCTCGTCAATCGAGCAAAAGTGTATCCCATGCTTGTCACGGCCCAAAAGAGTCTGCCAGATAAAGCTAGGAAACTTGAGCGCTTCGAAGCGAGTCCTCTATTTCAGGATTCTCCATTTCAGAGTTGTGACAAGGTGTGATGCTTATCTAGTCGTCAAAGCCACCGTCCCAGATGCGAGAAAAAATACTACGTTGACCGTATTGTTGTATCAGATATCAGATGTGCTCATGAGAGAGATCAAGAGAGACTGACAGAGAGAAAGAGCTCATTTCACAGCAGTATGGATCGACGAGGAAGCTCTCTCTGGGCGACGCGTACAACTCCAAAGACGCGGATTCAAGAGTAGTCGTCTTGTCTTCGGTGATCGGTGATCACGGCTTTGCAAGTTTCTCAAGTCGGGCTACCAAGCGGATGCAGGTTTAGCAAAAAACGCATAATGCATGTCAGTCTGGGGCAGGCCGACGACTTTCAGAACGCATCGTCACGCTTTGTATCGGCTCACCGGGCCGATAGAGCAGTAGGAATGATATACCGACGGTTGTCCATTCCAATGCTAGAAAGAGTGTGAATGTGCCACATCTACAAACAGCTATGCTTTTTGTCAAGTATTCTCAATTCATTTCTTGGTTCAACCTTTACATTGTGTTCTTCGACTGACCAGTCAAGTGAGGGATAGCGTGTCGGGATCCGACCATTCACATGCCTCAATCGTGACTTTGTCCTCGAAATGAACTCTAGGTCTGGTGGGATCAGACGACTGTTCGCAGCGGTGCCACGGCGCTCAAATGGCTACATTCCGAGGTCAACTACTCGACGACTGTATAGCGAGATACGTTCCGGATACAACACCAGCCAACATGCTTCCAGTCGATTGAACACTCTTTTGACAATTGGTCTTACGGCGGGTATCACTGGTGTGGGCTGCTATGCGTACAACAAGTATACTTCAAACAGAACCGTAGCGAAACAAGATGAAGAGTGGCTCACGACTGCAACCGCAAAGATTGAAACGGCCTCTCGTCAGCCTACAAAATCCTTTGCCTCTCCCGATCAAGTACAGGAAGCCATCTCGATATTGCGTTCGTCTTTGGGAGAATCAAAAGTATCCCAACAAGAAGTCGAGCTACTATCCCACGCTTCAGCCGCAGGAACGCATCATGGGCCATTGAAGCCTGATGTAGTCGTGTACGTTGAAAGTACAGAGGATGTTGTGACGGTCCTTCAAGTGGCGAACCGCTTCAAAGTTCCTGTGATCCCCTATTCTGGTGTGTGTCGTCGTACCTGCTCAACCAGCGTCATTACTCTTGACTCACTGGCCGCACGATTTTCAGGTGGGACTAGCTTGGAAGGTCATATCACAGCTCCTTATGGGGGCATCTGTGTGGATTTGAGCCGAATGGACAAGATCATCGCACTCAACGGTGCGTTAGCATCGAGCTTGCTGCACCCGCATCGTACTCGAACATTTCTCATAGATGGATGACTTTTACATGCTTTACACAGTGGAAGACTCGGACATGATCGTCCAATCGGGTGTTGGATGGGAGGATATCAATGCTCACCTCGTAGACATGGACATTCCTCTGTTTTTCCCTTTGGACCCTGGTCCCGGAGCAACAATTGGTGGTATGATAGGGACCGGATGCAGCGGGACCAACGCATGTCGGTATGGAACTGCCAAAGCTGAATGGATTCTCAATGTCACGGCTGTGTTGCCTGATGGAGAAGTCATCAAGACTCGACAGAGAGCAAGGTGGGTCTCCAGTCATTCAGATTCTTACTTGGGGCAGTTCATGACAGGACATACTTGATGAGCACACAGAAAGTCTTCGGCTGGATTTGACCTGACCAAGTTGTTTATTGGGGCCGAAGGCACTTTGGGTATTGTGACCGAAGGTAGGTCGACAGATGAAGCTGAAACATGGACTTCCTCATTTACCTAGTCGTATCTCTTGCAGCCACCATTCGCCTGGCTCCGCTCTTACCTACGACCGTGGCCGTCTCGGGGTTTCCATCAATCGAGCTAGCAGTTCAAGCGGCCGGTGAGATCATCAAGTCGGGTGTGCCTGTTCGTGAGTCTGCATGCATATCGGTCTGGCTATGACAACTTGGGGATGCAAAGCTCATTGGACTGATTGACAGAATGTGTCGAGCTATGCGATTCCAGAATCATGCAGGGATTGAGGGATCAAGGGGTCAGTCGGCTCACAACAGTACATGAGTGAGCTGATGGCTTACCTCACTTTGATGTATGCAGTCTACTCCAATGCCCCTCCCTACTACGCCATCCATCTTCTTCAAGTTTCAAGGAGCGACGCCTGCTATTCTTGACGAATCGCAAAAATTGGCAGCGTCCATCGCATCAAAGTTTGGAGCACAGGATATGGTCTTTGCAAAGGATGCCGAAGAATCGCGGGAGCTATGGGACGTGAGAAAGATGTTGCATTGGACCATCTTGGCCATGGGAGGTGAAGGCTCGAAGGTCTATTCAACTGGTAAGTTGCTTTCGCTATGTCTCCGTCAGGCCTGACATGAACGTGATCCTTGCGAGGGGTCGTGTACAGATGTTTGTGTACCCGTCTCCAAGCTTCCGCAACTGTGTAAAGATACAGCTGCTGACCTGGAAAAGGAAGGTATCCTCGGACCCATGCTTGGGTAAGCGTCAACATACGCTTCCGATGGGAGGGCGAAAGATGCTGATTTTTTTTTTTCCAAAAAATAGGCATGTAGGCGATGGCAACTTTCACTGTGGTATCGTTCTTGAACCCGGCGAATTTGAAAAGGCGGATGCAGCCGCCCACCGAATGGTCCATAGGGCCATCGAGCTTGGCGGGACGTGTACTGGCGAGCACGGGGTTGGGATCGGGAAGAAGGTACGTATCTGGCCCATGCTGTTGGCTTGAAAGGCAAAGCTCAATGGGATGCATTTGAATCGATAGGACTATCTCCGAAAGGAACTGGGTGACGGGACGGTCAACATGATGAAAAGGCTGAAAGATACGATGGATCCAAACGGGATCATGAACCCAGGGAAGTTGTACCCGGATTGAGGGACTTGGATTGTCGACATTTGTCCACAGATGTCTTGTCAAGCCAGCAGATTGCGAGCATACTTTGAGTTTTGTGCATGTATGATACGACGGCTAGTGCGTTTGAAGATACCGACCGGAACACGGTATCAGCTCAAGACGAGTCGTGCATTTCTGGACAGGAGACTTGGAAACATGCCTGCGTACAGTTTGAATCAGTGGTAATGTGCGTGACATTTGTCCTGCTTTGCCTTTGGCAGCCAATTTTAGCGCGCAAAGCAAGGCAACGAGTGAACGTCATCAATACATTTGCGAATGAACAAGACCAACCCAATCCTATTCACTGACCAGACCAAGTTGATATCGTTAACTCATAGCCATGTCACAGCCTCAAGAACTCGGATCCAGTGAAAAATACGATCTTGCTACAGGGCTGGTTGCCCAGGCACCTCCAGGGCAAGTCAACGATGTCATTGCCGGTGAGTCTAGATTTGAATAGATCGTACGAACCTACGTCGCCGGCACTCACCCCAGCTCATTGTGTGGAGGACTGTTGCAGCTCTTCAAATCATTGTTGATGACCAGTCTCCCGAGTTCATGGAGCAAGTGGCGGAGCGGTTGAGACAGTACCACCAATCTCAACTTCAGACTGTCACACTTGGAGACAAGTCTGATGAAATGGTAGGTCTCGTTTTGCATCACCGGACGCCTGAGACGCTGCTGTACAAGACTAAACAGATTCAAATCTTTGCTAGATCATCATTTCTGCCGAGTCAGTTGCTCCGAGCTCAGACAGTCAGGTTCGATATGTCGATCCCAGAAGCAAGCAATCATTTGCGTTGGACCACTTTAGCTTGGTGGGTCTCCCCTTTATCCGCACCCCTTGATCAAATCTTTCAGATGATTCAGGAAATCTATGTCTTTCAGAAAACAAGCGACCTCGAGCCATATGAGATTGGGTCCCAATATGAATCAGTTCGGTGAGTCGCCAGCATTTTAGACGGCATATGCGACATCGCTGATGGTGTTTGCTCGATGCCCAGATCCGTATTGGACGATGCTCTAGCAACTTATATCTCTGGCCACTATGCTTCATCCAAATCAGCGGGCAACGTCTTTTGCTCCGCTTCGCCCATCACGGTCCAGCAAGATCAACCAGCCTCTGGGGCAGACACTCAGTCAGTTGCGGAAGAACCTCGAGGCGAGCCAGAAGCTGCCTCAGACGCAACTACCAGCGCGGTTGCCGAGCCCACGACCACCACTGCAGACGCTGAACCCGAAAGACCTCTGGCGGAGCAGGAATCCAAAGAGCAAGACGAGCCCGGAGTTGTGGCAGCGGTGGAGACTGCTCTCGAAGAGAAAGTTGAAGGAGTCAAAGATGCTATTGAACACGTCAAGGATTCGATGAATGAATCTTCAGAGGCAAAGGCTGAGGAAAAGGAGGAGCAGAAAGAGCGAGTGGAAGAAGAAGTCAAGGAAGAAGAAGAGCTCAAAGACTCTTTGCCCGATCCCGGCCTTGTGGACAGCACCGACAAGACGGCCGAACCACAGAACAAGGTCGAGACTGTGGAAGAGCCTGAACAGGATCCGTATTACACTCTTTGCATAGTTGGCAACAAGTACAACACTAGCAACTTTTGGTGAGTTGGGCATGTCACGCTGGTGGATCAAGGTCATGCTATTGACGAAACACTGCGCCGCGCATGCAGGACCGGGCGCTGGCGTTCCATTTGGACATTGTCCCCATCTGATCGCAAGCTGACAGGAACGACCCATGTTGATGTCCACTACTTTGAAGCCGGCAACGTTCAGTTTAAAACGACTCACGATTTTGACCTACCTTTCCCTTCATCTATCGTCAACTCTGATTCAGGATCCGCATTCACGTTGGATCAAAGTGCTGCACAAGATGTCATCAAGGCCATTGCTTTGGCTGAATCAGAATACCAGATCAAACTGGGCACGATGAACCAGGAAATGGGAGACAAGGAGTTCAAGTCGTGAGTTTGCTATGTTCAAGACACGTCCTCATGGTATCTCACTACTTTCTCACTACTTTCTCCCTTCATTTCTAGACTTCGTCGAGCCCTGCCAGTGACGAGGACCAGAGTCGATTGGGACAAGATCTCGGCCTACAGACTTCGAAATCAAGCATAGCTCTTGTAGTACAAGGCAGTGTAATTGTACATTTCCGCAAAGTAATGTGTTATGCATGCTAGCCAGCTGTGATATACCATCGAGACTTCTTTAACGGCCGGGGTTTGAGTACGAAAAGGAGGACGAGGCTGACTGAAATTAGCATCAGCTGTTGCAATCTGGTAACTTAGTACTGATTATATCGAACGTACGAACATCTGTAAAATTCTGAACAAGAAGGAAAGCGCGAGTTGAATTTAGAAACGAAACTGAAATCCTAAAGCACGGAGCGCGTCTAAATCCACCTTTTTCGCCCACATACGAGCTCAGAGCCAGAATGACCTTGACAAGATCGCAAGTCTTTGCCAGAGGTTCTTCATCACACAATGAGGGGGATTATCAGCTCTGTCCGGCCCTCCGTGTCGGTCACTACGCCTTTCCGGGGCGTTGTACCCCGCGGTGTTCGCTACATTTCCAAGCCAGTTGATTCAATCAAATCCACTGCCCCTCTCAAGGTCCAGGAACGAAGGGCTCTCTTTCCCGAAACACACGGTCGACCCCTCAAGTTCACCCCTTCTCAAGAGATCAAGTTTCAAACGGCTCGTGCAGAAGGCAAGTTTCCCGGTGAGGAAAAGGCCGCTCGACAGCAATTTTTGGATCAGCACAACATGTGGAGATCGAGGGTTCGAGGTCACCGAAACGTCAAGAAGATGCCTGATGATATGGACAAGGTCGATGAATCTCTCGACACCGTCTCATCAGCTGGAAAAATGACTCTATACGAGAATCCCTTCCAGACGCCAGCTGCCGAATCCCTGGTAGCCCATCGGATTTACTTGCCCAACATCACCGTGCAACTCGTACGAAATGTGGGCGCTCCCGGTGGACAGTACGACCCCATGATCGCGACTTTTAGGATACCCTTGAGCATGAACAAGAACGACCTACGATCATATCTTTTGGCCGTATACGGACTTCACGTGACGTTTATTCGTACCGACATTCGAATTGGTAGCATCGGAAGAACTAAAAAGGGAAAAGTCGTTCGTGAGGGTGGGCCGTCCAATACGTACAAGCGAGCCATTGTAGGGCTCTATGAGCCTTTCCACTTTCCCGATGACTTGGCCGAACTCGACGCCATCATCCATCAACCTGTCCCTTCCACCAAGTCTCATCCTGAATTGAGCGCAACAGAATTGCAGGCCGCTCAGGATGAAGTTGAATTGAGGAGGAAACTAGCGAAGGAGGGGAAGGCGTCCAGAGACGCGTGGTTGGAGCAGAATTACCAGCGAAATTTGATGGAAACTTACCGCAAAATGCAACTGTTCAAGATGGCCAAGGGCACTCGATGGAGGAACAGGACACACGATAATAGGGTGAGGACCTGTTTGCTCTTTGCTCACCAGAACTCATGGGCATCGCTGATCTTGCTCGGTTCAAATTTACAGGGTAACATTGTCAGAGAGATCATGGCCAAGCGGAAAGAGCGAGAGGAGGCCATTCAAAAGGCGACCGAGGAGGCCATGAAGGCCGCTGGCATCGACTTTACGACACCGCCAGCAGAAGTAAAGGGTGTGGCAGCATAAGCATGACCAAATGTAATGACTCATGTTGTCATTCATTCAAAACAATCACACGAACTCAGATTTAATGCATACAACGAATAGCGCAACCAGCCTCGTGTCATGCTCACCAGTCCCTATCTCCCACATCGTTCGCATCATCTGGCGATAACGAGCAGCATCGCAAGACCAGTCTGTAGTTGGTCCCCTGCCTCATGATGCCCCTTCACAGGTTGCATTATGCTAGTCAATGGGCATAGCGTTGGTCATAGACAAGCCAAACATGTTACAGGTTGATATTTTGAGTACTTCAAGAGTAGCCCATGTAGAGTCATCGCGTCAGCAAGTTTGATCATCTAGACGTTTGGTCAGCGACATAGTCCGACCACTAGCTTCATGCGGTGCACGTTTGATACTGCTGATGATGGTAAAGAAAAACTTGAGAATAATCAAATAGGATGTCTTTGAATCACAAGATGAGCCCGAGGTTCGTATCATCGATATCATCGCAGGTATCGATCCACTCACATGCTCGCATAGCGCCAAGATGACGGTGGATTGGAACGACTCAAGCAAGAACGTCCGGAAACAAGAAGGTTGTCAGGTCATGAGGCGTTCACCTTTCATCGAGTGCAGATGGTGGAGCCTTCTTCTCCCATCACCCTCCCATGCCCAGATTGATTGACCCCGAAGGTCCCCCAACCATCGTCGTATTCGGATGCGGCGTCATCGGCCTCACCACGGCCATAAAGCTCCTGGAGGACCAGCACGCTGCCAACTCAATTCGGTCGCCCGGCGAGGCCCCTCGTCGTCAACCTGCATTTGCGGTGCACATTATCGCTTCGCAATTCCCTTCCGACTTTGACTCGACCGACAGTGACTTGAATCCAGAGTACGCAAGCGTTTGTGCGGGTGCACATCATTTGAGCTTTGCTCCTGATGATGTCACGGATAGGGGTCATGTGCAAGAGACTCGAGCAACGAGGGAGAAGAGATGGGATCAAGAGAGTGAGTCTCCAAGTGCTTTGAGGCTGGGGTGTATTCTAATAATGCCTTGCATGACCGAGGGCATTTAGCTTTCAGAATCATGAAAGAGGAGTTGAGCCACAAGTCGTCTGAAGAGACAGGACTCTTGGAAATTGAACAGACAGAATATTATACTGGCAAGGACCGACATCTTCAAATCTTGGAAGGTTATCCCAATGTAAGCTCTGACAGCAATCAGGGTATGGCCATGCAACATTCCCTGTCAAGCGGCTAATCAACCAGCTCGTATATCGCTCTCTTCATAGTTTCAAATCGTTCCAAGACAACAAGTTCCGCATCACTCAACCCATTCTGTGACCTTTACTACTTTGACCATCACTCCGAGCATTTACCTTGGCAGATTGGTCCGAAAATTCGAGGCTCTAGGGGGCCGGCTCTGGAGAGGTACCGTCACTGATTGGAGCCATGAGGGTGTGGTGTCCACAGTCCAGAAGGTGATCCGACCTCTCTGTCGCCTGTCTGGTGTCGTACTCTGCGTCGGACTTGGAGCTGCTCAGCTGCAAAACAGAGGGCTCAAAGATACAAAACGAGTGTTCCCAACTCGGGGGCAGGTCGTTTTAGTTGACGCACCTTGGCTTAAGCAAGGATGGACTCGTCAAGTGGGACAAGTCGAACCACCTGCCCAGCCTTTGTCAGCAAACGACACATTGAATTCACGATCCCTTCAAAGATCACCGCCGGTCCATCAATCTGAAAGGACATATGTCATCCCCCGAGCCAACGGGCAAGTCATACTGGGAGGCACCAGAGATCCTAACTCGTGGAGTCGGGAAGTCGATCAAGACACAACCAAGGACATTCTCAAAAGAGTTCATGACATGATGCCGGACTCGATATCAAGACAGGGCACTTTGCAAGTCGTGAAGAGCGTCGTCGGCTTTCGACCTAGCAGAGATGGCGGAGCTAGATGCGAATCAGGTGACGATCTGGTACCGCAACAACAAAGAGACTCTTTGAGACCAGGACACTCGATACCGGTGGTGTACAACTATGGTCATGGCGGCGCTGGGTGGCAAAGTTCTTGGGGATGTGCCCAGGATGCGAGTCGAATGATGTTACAGAGTGTGTCATCACGTGCTGAGGCACCCCTTCTGGCAAGACTTTGAGCCTGTTGTACTTGGGTCATGTATGAAGATCAGCCTTTGACTTTGCAAAGCTTGTGCACCTGTCCCTTTGTTGCTGTGGACAAACTCACGCACCATATACCAATTACCATACAAAAATGTTTATCCAGAGAGGAAGCTCCGAGCGGGCGACGCGCATCCGAGCATCCCTTCAATAGCCCAAGCAGCTCCTCCATTGCAAACATCCACTTTGCATCTCTTTGATTTGACAAGGCACTTGGTCTATCAGAGACAGAATCTAGGAGGACCATGGCAACGCAACAAGATTCGACTCAGCTGGCCTTGCTTGCCGTACAAGCCCTGTTCTCTAACCCCGATAGGAACGAAAAGAAGAGGGCCAATGAGTGGTTATCAGAGTTTCAGCATTCGGTAAGTCTTTCGTTTTGACCAGGCCTTGTGTCACGATATACGTCACAATGACATGTCACTGAAGAGGTGAGACGATAATCTTGTTTGGTTACTGACCCGTCTTTGTTCGTTGCAATCACCGAATCGGCCTTTATAATGCAATTCCTTTGTGATCACTCCAAAAATACAGAACGAAGCATGGCAGACATGTCACTCCATCCTCAACTCACCCGAAGCTCCTCTAGAGGCTCGAATCATGTCTGCGCAGACTTTGAGAAGCAAGGCAAGTTCGCTCTGGAAATGCAAATTAGACAAGTCGACCCCGAGCTTACCTCGACCTGTCAATTTTAGATTGTCTATGATCTCTCTCAGCTACCAAAAGACTCCCTCACATCTCTCAGAGACTCGCTGCTCACTTCTCTTACGACATTTGCACTCCCCACGGCACCTAGCGGATCCCGTCTCATCGTAACGCAATTGTCATTAGCACTGGCGGACTTGGCGTTCCAGATGCCAGAGTGGAGTAATGTGGTCGAAGGCATGATTGCCAACTTTGGTGAAAGAGTCGAGTGTGTGGAAATGCTGCTAGAATTTTTGAAAAGTCTGGTCGAGGAAGCTGGTAACGGGAGACTACCTTTGAATGTGCGTCAAAACTGCAACACCATGGTGCCGATCGCTGACACTGTCTAATGTTTGTCTTTTCAGCGCATTGAAGCTAGAGAACGAACGGACGAGTTGTTGACAAGCCAAAGTACGCGGATAGTGGGTCTGCTGGGCATGTATGTCAATGCCCAAGGAGTGACCACACGGCTGCAAACGCTTGTGTTTGAGACTCTCCAAAGTTGGCTCCGAGCTGGTGAACTAGACTCCACAGTCATTGCTCAATCACCCTTGTTTGAGTTTGCTTTCAACTCACTCGGCAACATTCAACTCTTCGATCATGCTGTCGACGTCATCTGCGATCTCATTCACGAGACACAAGAAGTCGAGGACAATGTGGCTGTGGTCGAACTCATTGTGCCCAGAGTTATCGCACTCAGGGAGCCATTCCACCAAGCCGTTCAAGCAGAGGAAGATGACGCCGTCAGAGGATTCTGCAGGATCTTCACCGAATCAGGGGAGGTCTACAAGGCTCTCATTCTCCGACACCCAGATACCTTTTTGCCGCTGGTCCAATCGATCGGTGATTGTGCAGCTTATCACGATCTTGACATTGTGCCCATCACTTTCGAGTTTTGGTGGAGTCTTGCGGAGTCCCTGGAGCAACACTTTGAGAAAATGGCAGAGAACGCAGCGGAAGTGTCCCAACAACCCCTGAAACCACTCGAAGTTGCCGCTCAATCACAGTACGCGCCCTTCCTGGAAGTCTACTCGAAGCTTCAACAAGACATGACTCAACATCTTAGATTTCCCGAGGACGAGACCAAACTGACTGCTGAGTCAAGAGACGAGTTTAGAGCATTTAGACACAAGATGGGAGATGTCTTGAAGGACTGCTGCCTAGTCCTCGGAGCCAACACATGCATGAAGCGGGCGTATGATGAATTACAACAAGCATTGATCAAGGCGTCGGCAGGGTCGCCGGATGGCTCGGCGACAATATCCACCAATGGACAGGGTGTTTCGTGGCAGGAAATTGAAGCACCTTTGTTCTCCATTCGAGCCATGGGCGCTCAAGTCGACCCGCATGACAAGGAATCAGTCCTACCCCTCATCATGGACCTTTTACCAAAGCTTCCCCGTCATACGCGGATCCAGTATGCTGCTATTCTGGTCATCTCGAGGTATACCCATTGGATCGCCGAGCATCCCGAGTATCTCCCTTTCCAGCTCAACTACATCTCAGAGGGATTCGAAGTTACAGAAAACGATGTTTCTTTGGCTGCATCACTTGCAATGAAGTTCATGTGTCAAGATTGCAAGCAACATTTGGTTCCCTATCTGCCCCAGCTCTATTCATTTGTGACAGCGACCGCCGACGCACCATCACTGGGTAATACGGGGGCAGCAAAACCTGATCGAGTGCAAGTGACTCTTGAAGAAAAGTTGGACATTGCAGAAGCTATGGGTTACGTGATCAACTCGATGCCCGAATCCGAGAAGGCCTCAGCCATGCAAAAGTTCACCCAGCATCTACTGGAGCAAGTTCAAGCAGCAGTGCAGAGACCGGGAATGATGTCTCGGGACGATCTGAATCCTGTTATTGGCGCTCTCGATCAACTTGAAGCCTATATAGTCAACGTCAAGCCTCTTGAAACACTACCCGCTGACTGCGTGGCTACTCCGGAGGCAATCTACAGTATTGTTGAGGGGCTTTTGGACAAGTATGGCTCTTCGTATGGAATCGCTGACAAGGCGACTCGACTATTGCGCCGTGGGATCAATTTTTACCCATTCGACCAAGTCCAGCCGTTGATTCCTCGGCTGTTGGCAAAATGTGTTGCTTGTTTCGAAGGATCAGGACACTCAAGTTATGTCTGGTTGACTGATAGGACCGTGGCCTTGTTTGGTGACCGGTTGGCAGCCACGGGAGAAGGGATGGGAGGAAGGGAAGCCGAGACTATGGTCGGGGCAGCCATTGAGAGGTTAACGACGTCAGTCAAAGGATTTGAAACGCAACAAGGCGCTGTCGAGATCCCGGATGGTAAGTCTCTCGATACCTCTGTCAGGAATCCTTGTCGCTGAGTCTTTTGGATCATACATTTGCAGTACTGGATGATTATATGCACGCGCTGCGGACCTTCCTCAAGCGATGTCCCCATTTGTTGCTATCTTCTCCATCGCTTCCTGTCGTGTTTGATCTAGCACTGGTGACACTTACCCTACCGGGATCGGATGTGGTCATGAACACTCTTGAGACGCTTGTCGATCTTCTCGAGGCCGGCACAAAAGACGCTGGTTCCCCTTACCTCGCCACAATGCAGTCCGCTGCAAAATCATACGGCCACAAGATTGTCACAATAGCAGTGAACGGGATGGTCCAAAACTACCCAGAGGAGTCACAAGACGCTGTGATTGATCTCTTGAAACAGTTGACTCAGCTCTGTCCGGCAGAAACCAGGGAATGGGTCTTGACAACTGTGCAAAGCTTGCCTGGCCACATTGCACCTGCGACAGACAAGCAAGAATTCTGCAACAACTTGGAAAGGTGAGTTTGCTTTCTTCACGTGTGTAGCTCGACCGCGTGAGGCCAACTGACGGGATTCACTCTTTTTCAGAGTTTTCACGGAAACCAATCTTGACCTCATCAAACCTGCAGTCAGAGTCTTTTATCGATCGACTCGACGAGCAAAAGACAGAAAGGACCGTTTGAGCACGAGCTTGGGACCGACTGGCCAATAGACCAGTTGTTCTCGTTAATCTTGCGCCTCTCGTTAATGAGGCGTTCACACGACACATCAAGGCAATTAATGACCAAACGCTGGAAGAATCAGATGGGATCAAACCAGCGTCAACGATCGTACCCGTTCGACTAGACAACTGTCACTTGGGTGACTCTGAGATGAAAGCCACAGAGCATATTTGAGAGAGATATTCAAGGCCGGTTCGTTTAGTGTGATGCTGTGATGTAGGGTACAGTATGTATATCGGACTGCACAGTAGATGGATCCCATGAAATTTATCCAATGACCAAACCGTGCGCGATGAATCCGCAGTTCACATGAGTTCAGATGCATCTCATTGGACACAGAGAGATCGGTCTCAGAACCAAGATCAGTCGTCGAAACCTCATACCTCAGGAATTGTATGTTGTAACTGCAACAGGCAACAGAACGATGCTCCGATAGTAGTACTGAGCTGCTCGCACACGAGGCAGACAATGAAAATGGGGAAAGAGGGCAAGTCTAAAAGTCTACACACACACATACAAGTATTACAACGAGGACAGCTTCTCATGCAAAACCTTTGCACCCTTTCTCCAACTCTTTTCCACATCGGCAACCACTTGCTTGTTACCCAAGACCCTCTTTACGTCCTTTTCGTATTTTGAACCAAGCAAGTTGTCGACGAGTTCGACAACCACAAACGGTGCGTTGCCCAATGCGAGGTTGACAGCGTTTCGCTCCCCGCCAACTTCTTCACTCGTCAAGGCTTCCCAGAATGCCTCGCCAAACTGACTCTTGAGCTGCGTGTTGGGAGCTTCAGCAGACTTGGTCGTCGGGTTGAATCTGCCGCCCATGAGGATCGTCTTGTAAGCTCGGTCAGCGTACGAGAGATCTAGGATGGGTGCCGTCGCAGGGTCTTGCTCGGGGTCCACAGACGCAGGGTTGGGGTATGGAGCGGCTCCGAGGGGCTTGACGAGCGCTTCGATCGCCTTGGTCTTGTCGCCCTCTGCTTCGAGCATGATTTCAATGACCAAAAGACTGGCACCTGCGTCCCTGACGAGTTCTTCTGCCGAGACCCGAGACTTGTTTTCGTCCTCCTCTGATTGATCAGCCGGTGCCTCGCAGAGCATCTCTATCAAATAGGGACTGATAGCCGATCGCAACTCTTTACGTCGCACGTCCTTGTCCTTTTTACTGGTCTGAGCGGCGAGTTCATCTGTCGTTTCCAAGTCCTTGATGATGGAGGGGATAAAGTGGCGGGTAGACCTAGGGGCAAGAAGGTACAAGAGGACTCGACGCCCGATCTTGTGGGTTGCCAGCAAAGGAGCGAGGTTGGCAATTTCCTAGGCAAAGAGTTGAGTTTAACGAAGGGCGTTCTTGAAAGTGACGACAAAAGAGAGGCATTGCACAACTCACAGTCAAAATGGCCTTGGCCATCATCTTGGTGTCATCCACCACATCGAATGCAGTGAACAAGACCAGTTGGGCGTCACCGTCCTCACAAAGCTTTTCCAAATGGGGTTTGAGAACCCTCAAGATATTCTTTCGGTCCTTGGCGACTCCCCTAGCCAGCATCTCCCTCACGACCCGAGCTCCGTCTTTGGTATGAACAATCTCGGCAAGTGATTCGATTGAGATATCCAAGAGCTCGTGCATCTTCTTGTCTGCCTCTTCCGGAGTTGAGAACTCGTAAATGGCTTGGAGATATTCTAGTACCAAACGGTGGAAGATGGCCTGAGCCAAGGCTTCTTTTTGAGTACTGTTGAAGATGGCGGCGATTCGTTCCTTGATTTGCTCCAACACCCGGGATCGCACAGCGCCTTCTCCCATTCCCTTGAGTGTCTCTACGAGGCCCTTGATCTCAACGCCCTTTTCGACATTCCTCTTGATCTCATCCCTGTTCTCCGGTGAGGTCCCACCGACGCCAAGACCGTCAAAGAGTAACACTTCCTTGGGGTAGAATGCCCGAACCATGAGCTTGCGTTCCTTTGAAGAGGCGTGCAGTTCGTAAAAGTCGGCCAGCGGTGTCACGGCGTGGGAATGGGAGATGAGGTTGGGAATAAACGGGGTGATTTGAGACACAATGGATAACCGTACGGAAGGGCAATGTCGGATCAACTTGGCCATCAAGAACTTTGAGTACTTGCTTTCCAGCATGGGTTTGTACATTCCATCGAGTTCGGTAGCGATCCCGGTTCGCTCTTCTTTGCCTCCGTACTTGACAATGGTTTGAAGGATCCGGCCTCCCTTGTGACCTCGACTCACTTCTCGAACTCGGCCCTTGACGGCCTCGTAGAGCTCCTTGACCCGTTTCGACTTTTCCTCTTTGGAGAGATCTGCTCTTCGAGCTTGTTCCCAGAGCGGCAACAAGGTGTCCTTGAGTAGAGGGTGAGATGGAAGCAGTGTTGTTCGATGAGGTTGCTGTGCGTGGAGTGCGGCCTTTTCAGCCTTGGAAAGCTTCTTGACTTGCTCTCCGTCGAGTTCCACTTGCCCCTGGGCTCCAGCGTGTTCTTGCTCAATATCTTCCATGTCTGCGTCAGCAGGAACCTCTTCATAATCGTCAAACTCTCCATCTGCCATTTCTACATCATCCTCATCCTCTTCGTCTTCTTCATATCTCTTTCCTGTGATGGGCGCCTTTCTCTTGACAACATCCGTATCTTTTTTAGCAGGCCTGGAATCATGCTGCGCCTTGTTTTGACCACGACTGGCAGGCTTGCCATGTCGGTCGCCTGCCGGCTTCTTGTTGAATTTACCGCCGCCTTTACCAGCTTCACTCTGGTTGTACCGAGGCTTTTTACCAAACTTGTCGCCACCCTTGTCGTTGAACGAACGCTTCTTTCCGGATGAAGGGCCAGCCATGGTTGGTTGAGCTATCTCGGGGATTGGATGTTCGAGTGTGCTCTTACGGGGCAAAAGGTGCAGACAAGGACGCTGGTGAGCAACTGAAATTCAACTTTTGATACATTGCACGTGCAGCTAAAGCGGCTAAATCTAGGTTGCGGCTCTAAATCAGGGGGCCTGCTCGTTAGCGCCGTGAAACTATAGAGCCACTTTGGACGGATATGACGTAGAGAAGCTTCATCTTGTCTCCAGTACATCTCAATGGCTCGCCACCAGAAAACATTGGGAGTTGGTTTTCATCAAGTATTACAAGAACGAAATGATGTCTAGCCTAGCAGTAGCAGCCACTTCGACCATCCGACAGGTCGTCAAGGAAGAAGCGCCTCGATTGATTGAATCTGCCGCAAACACCGCCACCACTACCGCCTCTACTTCTGTCTCGACAACGACAACCACTGCGAGTACAACCTCTGCAGCGACATCACTAGTTGCCAAGTCTGGTGGTGCGCAAACATCTGGCTTGGTCAATGTGGCGTCCAAATCTCAAACTTGTGGGGCAGGTACCATTGGACAGGCAGTGAGACAGGCTGCTGTCCGAGATTTAAAGCAAGCGAGTGAGGATGTGGTGGTGACAAGAGTGACACTGGCAGAGTCTTTGGAGGTGGGAGAGACAAATGGGTTCAGAGGTGTGTATCTCAACTTGTTTAATTCCGGACACTATACGACGGCGACTGATCTGTTCCGATCTGTCTTTTAGCTCATACTACTGTATCCGAACATTTACAACTGGCTCAATCAGGCCCACCACCCATCCCAGGGTTGTCGACTCATTCTCACTTGGTAGGCAAGACAACCTCAACCCCGATCTCCACCTCACTTCTTGGGACGCAGTCAATCTCAAACGGAAGCTCCTCGACCGCCCGGGTCTTGATGTCAGATGGAGTCAAGGAAACGGTGGAGAATGCTCTGCAGACCGGTTTGCAGGAACAGGCTGAAACCGTCTTGGAAAATGCACGAAAGTGAACATCCGTAATCATTCATCGATCCTGCAACATCATACAACAATCGAGAGTCTGAAACGATCTAAAGACACACTGGCTCCAAGATCTTTCCTCTATGTTTCCCATCATCCACAGCCAGTGGTTTGGCATCTACCAGCACACTGATCCATCGACATCCCTCTGGGCCTGCTCTCCAAGCGTGTAGAGTACCTCGTTGGATCACGATATCTCCAGCCTCGATCCGCGTCTCTCTTGTGCCCGTTGACGGATATGTATGCTCGGCACAGTTGGACTCGTGGGGTGATGGCGGCTTGGACGTTTCGGGATCATAATCGTGCGCTGGAACAATCAACCATCCGGACCCCTTGACGACGATATTATAATCCACACTTGTCGTCCTGTGCATTCCAACGTACACATTGGGTGGAATGTCTGTGACTTGAATGTTGCTTCCTCCGGGTAACACGAGCCGACCGTTGGGGATCTTGGCTTGATCACCGTTGGGGTCTTGGTCCGTTTGTGGAACGACTCGAGAATCAAACGAATACGTATTCACGGCCGGATGGGAGTTTGACCATAGAGGCGCAATGTGGGGGACTTGGGAGGTTGGCTGGGATGCTCCGGACGACGAGGTCAAGGTGATGGGTTCGGGTTGGATCAGTTCCGTGTGCACTAGTACGGGAGGTTCAATCCATTGGTCAGCAGACGTGTGTGGTCCATGGAAAGTGGTGATGCGGCGTTGTGGACCAAAGTCAAATGGCTTGTTGGTTCTTGCTGGGGAAGCCCCGGCGAGGCGGACGGCTTCGGGCATTGTAGTAGTCCAGTAATTTTTCGAGAATGGACTGTTATTCCCCTCTGTAGTGTGGTCACAAGACGGTGATGAACGGGATCTGGTCGAGCTTGTTGACTCGTATGTTGACGTATAAAAAGGATGACCAAGACCTTGAGCCCAACAGTCCTCGATCCACAGACAGTCCCAGAGTAGAGACTACTGTTATACCCAACTTGATACAGGTAACATTACAACGTCCGGGACAATCCCACCCGTCCTTTTGTCTCTTATTTCCCCGCGCGGTGGATTGTTTCTCCTTGCCATGACCTCTGTGGAACGGTTCATTGATAGTCCGTACTCGAGTACGTCGCCTTGGCAAACCAAACGCTTTCCGTATTCTAGACGCTCGGGTTTACCCAAGCCCCGGTGACTCGTGTCATGACCAAGCAATATGGCTGCTGTCTGGTGATAGCGGCGGCGGTACGACTGGGGTTCCCTTTTGATCAACTCGTTGATCAGTAATCAAGGCAGGAATGGATGACAAAGAATGTGGACAGGTCGTCGGGGGAATTGTTGTGCTCTAGCTGGGTGTACTCGAGTATAAAGAGAATGTCGTGTTGGGATACCTTGCGGAATTGATCAGTCTGACATAACTAAATGGAATGCTTGTCTGATATCTGATATCAGATGCACACCATCTGGTAGAGCTCAGTGAGTACGATCATATCTACTTTCACCGGCTTGTGCTACACATGGACAGTCGAGCAAGACTCGTCGTGGAGTAGATGCCGATGCTGGCCTTTCATTTTGCGACGTCGTTGTTGAGCCAGATTCGTGATCAATTAAACGATTAAACGTCAGTCCAAGCCGGCCGCGCCTAGCCTGGATGTAGGTGGTCAAGGTACTGACAAATAGATTGGCTTTTCAGATTCAGGCAAAGCAAGCAAGTCGGCTCTTGGTCATCGGGTGACACGCTCTCTCTGTCTCTGCAGGTCTCTGCTTGCTTACCCTGCTGGGCCCGAATGATACAATGATATTTGATTGGATCTGTCACTACACCGGACCGAACTCTCGTTTAAACTATCCAGCACGCACTGCCGCGAAACCAACAACGCGCAACGAATCGCTCAGGGAGGCAAAGTTCATACCATACACCTGAAGCACCTGCACAATCCTTGCAAGGAAACTCTCAATGTCTCTCAATGGCTCTCTCCTGCCAATACCTTGTCTGTCGTGGCCCGGTCCGTGTGCTATATGATAAAGTTTGGTGATCGGAGATGGGGCTTAGCGTTCGGGCAAGAGGCGACAGCTTGTCATGAGATTGCAAGGCGTGTGAGGCTCCGTGTATGCTACTCTTTTGTCCCTGTCCGAGAGAATGCGAGCATTTGACGAGTCGCTTATCTTTTTGCATTGGTCTTGCATGTGATGGAAGCTAGCAAAGTCAGGGCCAAGTGTTGTTGCTTAGCTTGCGACTGTGCCGTGTCAAATGTTGTCTTTGCTGACTGTGTATTCCCACGATTCAAGCAATGATGCAGGCATGCCCTCATGGTTATCTTGTCGGGGCGTACTACGGTGAGGTCGCCCTTGACTAGGGTGAGGTCGCTTTAGTCTACGGTGAGGTCGCCCCCCTAGAAAATTGCAAATAAATAGACTACTACTCGCGGATCGCCCTACAATAGCCGGTAGGGCGACCTCTGGCGGCGACCTCTACCTAGCAGCTCAGAGGTCGCCCTAGATAATGTACTCTTTGTCTCTTTCCTACTATCGTACATATTGTACTGTAGCCCATACGTCCAGACTGTTCGCCAACACTACCACACGACGGAAACATCCAGATGCCCTTGCATATGTCCATGAATACATTTACAAGGTTCTTTTCTCAACGGCTGTCAGCGACTTCCCAAGCAATAACTCGCACGCGTCCCGCCTGTCTTCAAGATATGTTGCTGCAGATTCGTCGAAGTCAATTTTAAGTGGCTCCAATGACCGGGAGTGAAATACAGGCCAATGACTTTTGAAGGAGTGTAGGCCATGCAGAACATCAAGTCCTCTTTAATGGCGGCTAACATCGCCTCGACATCTAGGACTAGGCTGGTATATCGACTGGGTGCCTTTATGACGACGAAGCCCTCCCGGGTCACGGATACGACAAATACGTCGTAACAGTCAGCCGTGAGCTGGAAGTGGAGTGCATCCGAGTACCAAGCGGCTTGATCCGAAAAAGAATATTCACCGGTTTTGGGGTCCTCTAGCAAAGACTTCCGAACCTCTGATACGGGGACGTCTCGAGCTGACCAATGTGACATGTCCCGG
>BCJK01000009.1:360327-395456 GCA_039545395.1 Filobasidium uniguttulatum | reverse complement strand
GATGTGTGTGTGTGTGTGTGTGTTTGTGTGTGTGTGAGACTACAATAGCACTGATTGTATGCAAGACTCAAGCACTCAGAAGTGTCTGTTACGATGTTGATTGAATATCTACCCCAAATAAAACACAATTCATAGCAGAGGTCGCCCTACCGGCTATTGTAGGGCGATCCGCGAGTAGTAGTCTATTTATTTGCAATTTTCTAGGGGGGCGACCTCACCGTAGACTAAAGCGACCTCACCCTAGTCAAGGGCGACCTCACCGTAGTACCTCCCTATCTTGTCTCGACGATGTTCTCTAGGTCAGCAGATACCTACCTTGGCTTGCACCAAAATAGGCAAAGACGTGCATCTCTCAGGCAGGCAGGCAGTCGGAATCAAGGAGTCTTGGTTCTGTGCGATCCACCAGGTAGAACCTGGTTCTAAGCGTCAACACGTTGAATGGAACTCTTCGCGATCCCTTGACCATCACACAACTGACATGAATGACCTCGAGTCCCGGACCGAGCAGCTCACCATCACACTCTCACTCTGAGATACCCAGTAGTATTCTCAATCCATTTGAATGTCTTGACTCTTTGTTCTTGCCAGTCGGACCGGTGCTCGCGTTCAGGTTCGCTGCGTCGCTGCGCCGTGCCGGGCCGATTGCTTGCCGATCACTGGTGGGCGGAGTTCCGGGCCGGTCGCTTCGAGCCTTGGCCAGTCACTCTCTGGTCCATTTACTTCTCACATGCTCACATGCATCTCTCTCTCTCTCTCTCTCTCTCGCATACAGCAGCAGCCACCTTGTTCCTCTAGCTACCCATCGTACCGTAATACCGTACGCCTCCTCTCTGCTTCAAGGGGCGATACGGTACGAGGTGACTGATGAGAATGGTCTGGAGTAGGTCTGGGGCTGGTCTGGGGCCCTCGAAATGATATGAATATAAGGGTGTATCCTCCTACCCCAGGTTTGACCCCACATTCTCATGGATCATTCCCTCTCTCACACACACTCTGTCCATCGAGTCACCATCACCAGAGCAGCACAACACTTTATTGCCTGGCCACTCTAAGACTTGGACTTTTGATTGACACTTAGAAACACATTAAACCATCGATCGCAGTATACCACGCCACCCATGATTCGCCTCGGTTTCTCCCGAACTCAAGCTGAAAAGGATGCTTGGGAGGTCAAGGAGTATCAAGATAGTTTGATTGCTCAAGCCGCCGCTCATCATGACTCGCTAGGCTCAGAGTCGGAGAGGGACGACTCGAGCAGTGCGGACGCTGGAGGATTCAGGCAAAACTACAGGGCTTTCCTTTTGGCTTTGGCCGCCTACATGGGGTGAGTCGCTAGCAAATGTTCCAGTCAGATTCATTTTTCTACAAGGTGTTGACCTCATGCCAAACAAAATCCCACAGTATCGTTCTCTTTGGATACGACACTGGTCTCGGAGGCGGTGTCGTTGCTCAACCCGCCTTTCTACACGATATGGGCATTGCTCACCTTGGCAAGACTGAACTTGCAGACCTCAAGGCCAACATTGTATCCATCTTGCAAGGAGGAAGTTTCTTTGGTGCCCTCGGTGCTGCCCCTCTCAGTAACTACATTGGTCGAAAATACTCTTTGCTCATCGGATGCGCAATCTTTGCTGTCGGCGTAAGTACCCACACATGATTTCGCCCATCAAGGTTTCTCATACTGATGATGGCTTGGTCCAACAGGGTGCTTTGCAAACCGCTGGTATGAGCCTTAGCTACCAATATGCAGGTCGTTTCTTGGCCGGATTCGGTGTCGGTGTAAGTGATCACCTTGCTTTACCTCACGCCTCCTTTCGCACGCTGACCGTATATACTCGATGCTGCCTTTTCCAGATTGAATCATCCGTCTGCCCCAACTATGTCGCCGAACTCGCACCCGCCCACATTCGAGGAAATCTCACCGGTCTCTTCCAAGTCTGTGTCGTCATTGGTGTCGCTCTCTCCTACTGGATCAACTATGCCTGTTCATTCATGGAACAACAGACCAACTCGTGGCGAATTCCCGTCGCCATGCAACTCGTCCCCGTCGGTATCATGTTCTTCATTCTTCCCTTCATCAAGGAATCCCCCCGTTGGTTGGTTTCCAAGGACCGAAGAGCTCAAGCACTCCGCAACTTGGCCTGGGTCAGGAACAGGTCCGAAGACGACTATAGGGTTGTGGGTGAAATGTCTGAAATTATTGCTGCCGTCGAAGAGGAGAGGGAGGCTCTCAAGGGAGCAGTCTGGTACAAGGAAATCACTCTCAAGGGAAAGCCACTCAGGTTCTTTATCGCCGTCATGATGTTTGTCTGCCAACAGTGGAGTGGTCAAAACAGGTGAGCTCGGTTCTCTGCTTACTTTTTCCTTGTTTGTTCAAAGCTGACCTAGACCCACACACACAGTATCAACTACTATGCTCCCGACATCTTTGCTTCCATTGGTATCACCGGTACCACCTCGTCCCTTCTCGCCTCTGGAGTCTACGGTATCGTCAAAATCGTTGCCACCGCTCTCTTTATGATCTTTGGTGTCGAGCGAGCCGGACGTAAAAAGTACTTTGTCTTTGGAGCCTTGGGCATGGGAATCTTCCTCTACATGATCGGAGCCGTCTTCAACACCCACCCTCCTGACAAGACCGCGACCGAACCCTCGGGCGCTTCGATTGGTATGGCCGTCTTGATCTACTTGTTTGTCATTCCGTACTGCTTCTCCTGGGGAGGATTGGTCTGGGTCTACATTTCCGAGCTCTTTGACACCAGGTCAAGAGCCTATGGTATCGCTATCGCCAACGCTTCCCAATGGTTGAACAACTTTGCCATTACCCGAGCTACAGTGAGTTTTTCCCTCGACACTCTAGTTGATGACCACGGTTTTCAATAACTGACCAAACAATCTCCATCAGCCTCTCATGGTCATTGCACTAGACAAGGGTGGAATCTTCTTCTTCTTTGCCACGCTCAACATGCTCAACCTCGTCTTCTCCCTGTGGATCCCCGAAACCATCAAACTCTCCCTCGAGCAAGTCGATGTCATTTTCGGTTCGGTCACCAAGGAAGAACGAATGCGGGCCGTCAAGGAACGATTCGACGCTTCCGCCGCCGGTCTCCACGCTCGGGACGGTCAAAAGGATCTCCCCGTCGATGATGACTTTGCAGGTGACGACAAGAAGCTCGATGTTGAACACCAAGAAACCGTAAAGTACTAAATCAATGGAACCTGTAAGGCACGGCACGAACCCATCAACCATCAACTGAAGGGAATGTGCCAAAACGCAGTAGTTGTACCATTTTATCCTTTTTCCTTTTTCTTTGTTTTGGCCAAATCGGCAACCGTGATTGGGTTTTATTTGTTTGGTTTGGACTGAAACATGTTTTGTAAAAATATCTTGAAAAAACCGAACCCGCCGGCTTGATGAACTTGGAATGAAATAATGCCCCATGATATTTTCAGTTGTTTACATGACCACGCTCTCGAGATGAATCAATGTCTGGACAGTTTGTTAGGCTCGATTTGACCCCTCGAGACCTCTATCCTATGCCAAAGAGATGATTTAGTATGGTGGGGGTGCAAAGACATGATTCTCGAGACTAGAATTCAACCACGTACGCTGACTGGCAAGTCTACGACAATCGTCAATCATCGGCGCAGGTCTGGACGATGGCAAGCCCAATTTCCAGTCTAACAATGTGTCTAGCTAGGTTCTTGGGCACCAGTCAACATGTTTCGGGTGCAGTATTGAAAACTGAGACAATAATAGTAGTATTGCGATACCATGATGCGGGAGTTGAGAGATTACAATGCGAGTATAAATGAAACTGAAGAATTGTTCTGTACTGATGTGACTGCTTTCCGACCTTTCTTGCGTAATGATGGTTGATGATGATGATGATAATGTTGTTGTTGCTGATAATGGACGTTGATAATGATTCTTGACTGTTGTAATTTTTGTACCTTTTTTCTTTTTCTTTTTTTTTGCGAATTACAGACCAGAGAAACAGGATAGGGAAACCTAAGCCTTGTTGGAGAGGTTGGAGAAGAAGAGGAAAAAGTCGACTTGGCTGGCGTCGAGTCCCTTGGAGAAGACAAAGTCAGAAGTAATCTTGACACTCCACAAGGCACGGAGGTAAGGCTCGTCAAGTCGCTCCAAGAGGGTGTCGAGACCGACAAAGTCAATCAGGGTCTTGGGGAAAGCCCTGGCCAAAACCGCGTTCCTGCTCTCGACGTGGTCGTACAAGACACTAGTCTCGAGCTCGGTTTGGAGATTGTTGAGAACACTGGCCAATTCATCGGCAATCCTGGTTCGGAAGACCTTGCCACCACGACGAGAGTACTCCTTGTTGAGGGCGACAAACTCGGCCGAGGCGTTTCGGGCAATCAAGTCTTGAATGTCCTTGACGTAGGCATCGTAGAAAGCAGTAGGCTTGCCGTCCTTGTACAACATGTTGTTAATGTACTCATTGTCGTTGAGAGCCAAACCGGCCAAGACTTCTTGCGAGGAAGAGGTGACACCACCCTTGTTGCAACTAGAGTCCTTGTAGAGTTCGACTCCCTTGGACTCGAGCCTCTCACGGGCTTCTTGGGTAATGAACAAGTTGGCACCCTCGACAACGTACTTGTAGTGACACTTGCCCTCAGAGTCAAACAATTGGTTGACATTGGACAGGTTGATGGCTTGGGGTCGACCTCCACAAGGAACAAAGATGTCGGCCTTGTAACGGAAGTGGGCAAAGTTTCGGAAGGAAACACCATCGGCAACGACCTCTCCAGAAGGCAATGTGACACCCTTGTCCTCGAGAAGAATGACGTAACCTCCAGGTCCCAACTTGGACTTGTCGAGGTTTGAAACAGTCTTCCTGGACTTGGCCAATCGCAAGAGTTCAGATCGGTCGATACCGTTGGGGTCATGAGCGACACCGGAACCATCAATGACAGTAATGGTCTTGTCGTTGGACAACAAGATCTCGTTGGAACCCAAGTCTCCGTCGGGTCCACCGACTTGAACCTTGGTAACGTTCTTCTCGGTCAAGCCACGGGTTCGGTAGATTCCAAGGAGGTATTGTCGGACGGACAATGAGGTCATACCGTACTTGTCGTGGGGAATACCACCCAACGTAGCAGCGCTCTTTCCGGTGGTGAAAGACTTCCACCAAGGAGCGTTTCGCTTCCTGGCGTGCAAGCAAGCCCAGTCCATGAGACCAGCAGTGTTCTCATCAGGTCCAAAGAACAAGACCTCGGGGTCCTTTCGGTTGGACAAGTCGACGATTCGCTCCTTGATACCGGGAGATTGTCCGGGAATAAGCAAGTCGATAATGGAGTCGACAAAGTTTTCGAAACACGAGGTAAAGTTGGCTTCGGGGTCGGGCAAGATGGCAGCCTTGGCACCACCCTCAACAATGAGACAGTTCTTCTTTTGTTGGGTGCTGGCCAAAGCGTAGGCCTCGTCAAAGAGGTTCTTTGCGTTCTTGGCATAGTCCTCCTTGCCTCGGGATCGGACGACTCGGACACCACCTCGAGCAACATCCTTGAAACGGACGTGGAATCCACGGAAGTCGGAACCAACAACAAAGAAGAGTCCGAATGGCATCAAGGGGTACTCAATCTTGGGCAAAAAGTCGGGCTTGAGTCGGAAAGAGAGAGCAACCTTGGTGGGAGTGTAAAAGTTGGTCTTGAGGACGTGCTTGTTGAAGACGAGCAAGGCCTCAATGATTTGAGCCTCTTCATCGTTACACCTCTTTCGAATCTCCTTGACAATGTCCCGCTCCTCCATGGGCTGCTCAGTCTTGAGTCGCTGAAGAGACAAGGTAGGGGTAATGTTGGCGTCATCGAGAGCAGGGTAGTGAGTCATGGCGAAGTTGATGTAACAGATCCTGACCAATTCCGGGTAGTTTTGGAAAGTGTCTCGGATGAATTGACGGGTGAAAGTCTCATCACGAAGACGACCCTTGATGCTCTGAAGAGCCTCCATGTGAGCGGGGTTGCTGTCATCCAAGACTATCGAATGGGATACGGTCAGCGCGTTGTTCCAAGACATCCCAAAAGTTGAAACAAATAAACTCACTGTTCTTCAACGCAATGTAACTAGCTCCGAGACGGTTGCAGAAGTGCTGAGCAAAGATCCAACCGACGTAGGCGTAAGCAGCCTCTTGAACAGCATGGTCCCTGTCGGGGTTAGCCCGAGCGGAGAAGAAGGGGTTGTGGGGCAAACAGTAGAGCAAAGAAGACTCCTTGATGATCTGGTAGATCGAGTGCTCAATGGGAGGAGCTTGCGAGTTGGGGACGGGGTTGAGGTACATTGAGATGATGGTGATTCCGTTGGAGAATTGCTCGACGTACTTTCGGGCAGAGTAGAGTCCGTAAAAGTGGTACAAGTCGGACAAGGCTGAGAAGAATTGCTTAGTTCCACCCATCTTGTATCCAATGACGACACGTCGTTCTCGGGATTCTTCAACCTCGTACAACTCAATGACGGGTCCAGCTCGCTTCCTGACCTGGTCCATGACCTTTTGGTAGATTTCGAGAGTCTTGTCAGAAGCCTTTTCCAAGAAACCCTTGTCAGAGACGGTCTTGATGTCAACGGGCTCGTCAGACAAGAGCGAAGGAGGCTGGGTTTCGGGGAAGTTGCATCGTTGGACAAAGTAGCAACGGAGCTGTTGGCGGGAAGATTGAGAGATGGATCCAGTTGATCGGTAAGTCTCGAGACGGTAAGCCTTTTCGACGGTCGAGTTGTCGAGGTATTGGTCGTCAATCTTCTTTTCGCACTCGGCACCCGGGCCCTCGACAGCAGAGACACCGGGAATGGAAGTGTGAATCCAAGTGGCACCTTCCCTCTTCTTTCCGCCAGAGGCCTTGCTCATCTCCTCGGTGACGACATTTTCCAAGTCAATGGTCAACTGGTTGGGGTCGTGCTTGGTGTAAGCCATAACCTTGGCAGCGTAGAGAGAAAGGATAGCCTCGGCAATGACGGTAGGGTCCTCATTGAGGAAGTAGGTGTTGTCGATACCGAGAGACTGATAGTACCAAGATACTTCGCCCGAGACCAAAGCCTGGGGAATGAATCCTTGGTCCTGAACGATTCGCTCAACTTCAGCGCGTTGTTGCTCCTTTTGGGGAAAGTCGGTCTGCTTGTAACCGGCAATCTCATCCTTCTTGAGACGCTGGGGAGTAGACCAACCACTGCCACCAGCTGGTGAGTCGTGCTTGAGGGCAGAGGGAATGGCATTGCCAGATTTGAGGAGAGACTCCATCTTGGAAGTAACGGAATCCATTGCTACGCGGCAGGAAGGCAAAAAGAGAAAAACGTGTTCAGCACGCAAATCCAGACGAGGGTCACCGTATCGAGGGGTCTCTCGACTCACTGATAGATCAGAGACGAATCTCGATACAAGCTAGGGGGATGTAGAGATGGGTGTTTTTCAACAGACACACGACTATAAAGGGTGATTGAGCCAAGTTGAGAGGGCGAGACGAATTCGCGGTGACGTGTCACAACAGCGAAAAAGCACCGATCACACCATGCACAAGGTTGCATACAAGGACAAGAATAGCAAGAGTTAGTTAGCATTCTGAACCAAAATCAACGTCACACAGCCTGTTTCTAGGGTCCATGCTAGTCATGCTGTCAGGACCTTGAATTATTTCTTGAACCAGGTCACCATAATGGTCAACTTGGCCCATGTCAAGGTCTTGTTTCGAGTCGAATTGATGAATGGTCGGTCCTGACAGACACGACAGTATAGGGGTTTTTCTCCCTTTATGTCTTTCTTTTTCTTCTTCAATGACGATCCCGCATGCAGACCACTTGTCACGACTTGCATCATCTAAAGCTTTTGCACTCACCAAAATTCAAGTCCTATCTAGACGATTGTAGCGACTGGTGATGATGCAAGAGGTACTAGAGATGGTTTGAGTACCTTGCGACGTGTATACTTTTCAGACGTGAATCGTGAAAGAGTATACGTGTGGAGGTGAGGGAGGATTTTACAAAGAGGAAAGAGAGGGACGAAAAAGGCTACTCGACACTGGCTCCAGGTTCCTATGCCACGTCCTTGTTATATACCTTGTTCAAACGAGTCGACCAGTCCACTATTACGCATATCCACACGGCGCCCCTCCCCCAACGTATGCCCATCCGCCGCGGGGTATACGCTGCTGGTGAACGCAGACAGACAGACACACACATGTTTTCAACCTTATTCTTTTTCCCTCTCCTCCTGGCTCGCCTGCTGCTTCATTTCTACATTCCTCTTGTCGACAAGTTCGAAATCCCAAACCAAGAGTTCGAAATCAGATGACATCCGTTACATCCGCTGCTCGGGCTTACGCGGGGTGCTCCCGTCCCCGAGCTCCACCATTTCGATTATTCACACGTGATTGGCCTCGCGGGTCAAGGTGCAGCGAGCGGTACAGCCGATGGACCGAGCGTGGAGACGTGGAGAATAGGAACCAGGACTGGCGTTCAACAAGGGATGGATGGGTTCAAGTAGATTCACCAGCAAATGCTATAGCCATTTGGTCCATGTCGAACCTACCGACACAGTCCTGTATACCAGTACGGTGTAAAGACACGTTTCCTAGACCCAAATGGCTCTCGAATGACCCATAGTGTCGACCAAGAGGTCTCTGTGCGTTGATTGTCAGGATCTTGGTTTCCCCATACGGGGCCACGGCTGTGGCTTGCAAGGCTATCCCTGGGCGCACCGCGTGCACAGAGGGCCGGGCCGTCTTAGCCGACGATTCGAAATATTCGAAATCCCTTTACCCCGCGCGCACTCCCCACAGCAGTCATGCAACCAGCAGTAGTCCCTTTCAACGACGTCTCGACGTCTTGCAGGCAAGTGAGACAAGCAAGCAAACAAGTAGCAATACGAGACAGGCGTGCTCAGGATTGGAGTATCGACGTCTTTGCTTGGGCCAGTGTATACTTTATTGGTTTCGGCATCCCTCTTGCTTGTGCCGGTGCCGGCTTTGTGGCTGTTGAATACACTGCCCCTATCGTATACAACATTTTGACATGGATCAAGATGGCGACATGTCCAGTCGAGAAGCCGAACCCCTCGACGTCTCAACAGCCTTGTATTTTCGATTCGGAATAGAGCTGGTTCAATCAAACAACCACGACGATGTCATTCAATCTACCACGGAATCATTGCATTGTGCCTCGGTCGAATGTAGAAAGGACGGGTAGTGGGAAATTCATCTGTGCCCTTGGTTGTTCAACTGGCGTCCAGCTCAGCAAACCAAGTCTCATACTCTTCATGGAGTCACCCTTTAGCAGGAGCAAGTCCCGACAGTCATGGTGCCAGTAACTGGGCGAAAGACACTCGCAAGACATTCACACCGTTATATCACCGTGGAAGCAAAGTAGCGACGCAAGTAATTTGGTAAAAGCCAGAGACTCAAGGGCTCCATACATTCCATCGTATTTGGCTACTCCAAGCAGCCAAAATTCTGGTGAAGCTAGAGGAATGTGAATAGCACCCTCGACAATGTCTTGGCCGGTCATCAATGCAGGCTTGGACGATTCTTGAATGTTGGCATGCCCTCGACGCTCCAAGTAAACAACATCCCCTGTGATATGCTCATGTTGAGACGACTCTTGAGCACGACAAGGTGCAGCAGCTCAGCAACCTCACGACAATCTTGGACGACTGGATGACTGAATATTTGAAAAGTCGACCTAGTGACCTTGTGAGTCTTTGAGCGCAAACGATGAACTTTACATTCGAGCAACCGAGCAAGTGCAAAGAGAGCGACCACAAAGTCATTCATCAGATCAGATAGAGGACGGCCTGTATGGCGATGCTTCACGAGTGATTTTACCCAACTTTTACGCCTTTTATACAGCGTGTAGAGACCCGACGCTTCAGTGTAACGGAGCAACTCGTATGATGATGACCTCACATGTAACATACTACCGTATTGACTTCAACCTTTATATGCCTCATACACGCTCAAGAATTGTGTCGACGGATAATGGTCATAACCAGGTCACTCTTGATTGCGAGGTTCGTACATTTTAAAGGAGGACAGACCCGGCCATCTAGGCGGGACATGTGGCGAGGTGCTTGGCGCGCTTGTCTTCTTGTCCATAACGGCCTGTTAACGGCCTGCGTTGGCCAAGCCAAGTCAGTCAATCCTGAACATCGGCTGGGGAAAGCTGCCTTTTGCTGTTGGCCCCGGCTCTGTATCCTAGTGGTGGATGGATAGGGGTAAGAGTCGGGCATTGTGACAAGGATTTATGGGGAATTCACAACATCTCTGTTTTCAATGTCTCAAAATGTACAGTCTCGAGGTATATCAATGTCGTGACCGTTGCCGCTGCTTGTCCATACGAGAGCTGCATGCAGCCAGGGGCCCGTAGCGCTGAACAAATCGATGCTGCAAATGATTAAGCGACAGACAGAAATTCCCATGGCTGCGACCCTACATGGCCATCCAGGCCGACCTCTTCGACTACCGATATCTCCACCACATTGTGACCTCACTCATCATCCTCCCTCCCTTTCTCCCTCTCTCTCTTCATCCTGAATCACCCACTGGACTCGCTCTTGGAATTGGACTTTCCTCGATAGGGGCTTCCCAGATCGATTCAGGATTTCTTGCCCCCAATGCCAAAGTTTCACCCGTTTGAGGTGACTGCACCTCACTTGATCTATGCCTTTCTCGGTGGTTTCATTGTGCTGGTGAGTTGACACACCGTCCCAGTGCTGTACACTCTTTTGCTGGACGACTGACTGTGAGATTGACATGCACGAATGACATTCACACAACACAGTTTGGCATGTTTTCGTTGCTGATCAAAGAACGTCTATACATTGGTGAAGCCGTCGTATCGACTGTCGTTGGAATTGCTCTGGGACCATACGCCATCAACTTGATTGATCCTCGCAATTGGGGAGGGCATGTCGACGAGATAACGCTCGAAATCACAAGAGTTGTCATTGCCGTGGGTGTTTTCGCGGTCGGTGTCGAACTACCCAAAGCGTTTATGAAAAGGCATTGGGTATCAATGGCAATGATGCTTGGCCCTGCCATGGTGGTGAGTAGCAACTTTTTGACCGGTAGAAAAGAGTCGCATGAATAGGGTTAATTGGTTGCATTGCTATAGTGGGGTTGGGCCATCTCTGCTCTCTTCATTTGGGCCACTATCCCAAAAGTCCACTTTCTCAGCTGTCTTGCCATCGCCGCCTGTGTCACCCCTACCGATCCTATTCTTGCACAAGCAGTTGTCGGTGGCAAGTTTGCCAACAAGCACGTTCCGGCCCATATCCGACATCTTCTCTCGGCAGAGAGTGGTAGTAACGACGGTGCTGCCTTTCCCTTTCTTTACCTCGCCATCTACCTGATTCTCGAAAGGGATGATGGATACGCTGTTGGAGAGTGGTTTTACATTACCTGGCTGTACGAGGTTGCGTTAGGAATCACCATTGGGATCATCATTGGATACTCGGCACGAAAAGTGATGCAATTCTCAGAACGAAAAGGTTTGATTGACAGGCAGAGTTTTGTGGCTCAGTACGTTAGTCTTGCTGTCTTGACCATTGGTGAGTCTACCTTTCGGCGACAATTGATGGCTATTGAGCCCCCTAATGGTGACTGAATACATTGGATGTCATAGGGGTTTGTACATTATTGGGAAGCGATGATCTTTTGGCTGCATTTGCTTGTGGAAGCGCTTTTGCATGGGATGGGTTCTTCAACAAGGCAACAGAAGACAGCATGTTTTCAAACGTAATTGATTTGCTCTTCAACTGCGCTTGTTTCATCTATATTGGCATGGTGATCCCGTTCAACGACTGGCAAAGTTCGTTTACCGACGTAAGTCTCGAATAGAGGGTTCTGGATCGAATGTCTACAGCTGATTCTTGAAATACACTCGAATGATTAGATCACTGTCTGGAGACTCGTCTGCCTGGCCATTGGGATTCTCTTGTTTCGACGTTTGCCATTTATGCTCGCAACATACCGTTGGATTCCAGACATCAAGACATTTCGTGAAGCTGCCTTTGTGGGCTGGTTTGGGCCCATGGGCGTCGGGGCCGTTTTCATTGCCACCTTGGCTCGAACTAAGCTGCCGGATCCATCTCCGGATGGTCCCTCTGGTCAGGCTGAGATTCTTGCTTCGACCATTCAACCAGTCGTCTACTTTCTAGTCTTGACGTCAGTCTTGTTCCATGGACTGTCTATCCCTTTCTTCTCCCTGACGAGAAGGGTACACACGGTCACAAGAACGTGGTCAAGACAATCCATGGGAGATGAACCTGCTTGGGCATCTCACGCTCAACGAATCATTCCAGGGCAAAACATTAGAATCAACAGGGACGACGACGTAAATGATGATGGTATTGTCGACCGGGGAGACGTGCAACTTCGGGAAAACTCCAACAATGCAACGGATACCAAGAGTTCATCCGAAGCCACTGCGACAATAACTACTGCATTCCAATACGAGCCTGGAGGCGAAAAGAGCGATGCAGACGCCATGGAGAGGGGAGAGTACAATCCAAACGGGCCTGCGAACGAGGATAATAATGAAGAGCGAAAACAGCCCGTGCTCGCCGAGTATCGAGAAGGGACGAGTTTAATTCGAGAACGATCAACCCCAGGTGACCAAAACGAGATTGAGGTAGAGGTCATCAAGGATCATTTCGCTTCGCAAACTCCTTCCCAAATCAGTAGATTCCTTCACCCCAAGCGTCTCAAGAACAAGGAAGTTGACCAGCTCTCGAGAGCTCTGCCACTGGGTGCTCATGAGGCCACGCAAAGGTTTCAGCAGGAACCTAGAGAAGACGATGGTCTGGATTTGGGAATGATGGGCGATGCAGCTAGGCGAGAGATTGAGAATGACGAGAGAGAAAGAGAAGAGGACGATGAGAAACGAAGAGTGGCGCTCCAGGGTGGAGGCAAGGAAGAGCAGCAAGAGGCCCAACGAGAGCATCAACAAAGGGACGAAGAAGAGGATCGGAAAGAGTATGAAATGCAAAGGCTGAGTACTCGAGACGAACGGGGACTCGATGGTGGCGGAGATGATCATGACGATGACTATGAGTTTGTCGATGAACCTGAAGAGATGGATCCCAGTCCTTCATCGCCGCCCCGGTCTTTGGCCCTCAACACTCGTGCGGGCCGGTCACGGACGAACACGATGGATTCGATCGGTGCAGGACGAAGACCTAGGCCAAGAGTAGCAGGGCCAACGACACCTCGCCCTATTTACATACACCCACGACCCCTGGGACGACGTCGACAAAGCATGCGGCAGCAAGTATTATCCAAGTCGAACGCGGCAAGTTCTAGGCTGTCATCGACTGCCGGCTCGTCTTTGACGCCTTCCCCAGGTCTTCCGGCTTCATCTTCTCTGCCTGCTGGATCGTCCGAGAACAGTTCCCTCACTGGATCCATGTCAAGCAACCCTCATCGATCTTCGGGTCTCAGATTTGCTCCGGGTACAGCCGTGAGCTCAGATACCGCACCTGGGCCTAGTACGTACAAACGACCTGCTTCGTCCCACCACGGTCTCGAGATGACCCGGACAGCCAGTATATCTTCAAACCATTCCCGCAGTGGCAATCATTCCGACGATGAAGCCTCAGCTTCCACTCCCAAAGGATTTTTGTTTTACTCTCGCAAACCAGGCGGTGGGAGTGGCCTTGGGTTGTCAAAGACAACGAGCATGCGGAGCATCGGGTCTAATCATGATACCAGAAGTGAAAAGGATTTGCGTGTGGCTGATGATAGCGATGGCGAGGATGACGGCGAGAGAGAAGACGGAAAGGGTCGAAGGTTCCTTGCTCGTTTCAAGAGATCTTGATATCTGACACCTATTACCAGTAACACCCCACCACGAAATACCATCAAGAGGAACCACACGATGCACCTCTAACATGTCATAGGATACAATTTTGACCACCCAGCAGGACACGACCCACTTTGGCATCTTTTCGGATACATGATTGTAATTGAGCTCTGTCACAGCATGAAATATATGACATTATAGTGTACGAGTAGATTTCCACGACACCCTTGCGAAATGGCAAAGTACACCTTGGCTGTGGTTGTTTTGCAAGTGCCCATGCCAATGTCGCCCTAACATCATGTATCACTGAGCCACCGAGTATACCGATACACTGAGATGAGATAAAAATCCTACTACAACACAGGCATCACCCATCTACTCGGGCTTTTCAGCCTTGCTCCTCTTTCTCTTCTTTCCACTCTTTTCGCCACCCTCGGCATCATCCTTTTTCTTTCTCTTTCTCTCTTCAATCGTCTCACCGGCTTTTTCGGCAGGTGCAATGAAGGCTTCTTCCCGTTGAGCACGCTTGACCGAGGTAGTCGCGTTTTGCTGACAAACGACACAAGATAAAACTCATCAGCCATGCTCAGCTCAACGGAGACCACCATACAAGACCAAATCGGACGAGCAGCCCAGCCGACCAGACACTCACTTGCTCAGTCTTCTTTCTCCTATCCATTCGTTCCTTGTCCTTTGCTTTCAAAAAGTACTCTCCACTCGCCAGCTCCAAATCCAATTTACTCGGTTGTTGAGGGGGTGGGAACGGTGTGTAGACCTTTTTGGGCTTCTTATGCGAGGTCGTAGGTACGGTAGCGCTGGTGGTAGAGGACATGGCAGGTGCGGTTGTACCGGTTTGAATGGTGGACGAGGTAGCTGAAGTGCCGAGCGGTGTTTGGTTGGCGTTGGCGCCATCGGCAAGACCAGCATGTCGGTTCTTTTTCGCAGTCTTTTCAGATGTCTTGAGGTTGCGTTTCTTGAATTGAGGAAGGAAACGGTCCCAGTTTTCTGTCGCCAGCTTGGGATCTTTGGCTAGTTCCCGCCGGATCATGAGTTCCTGTAGGGGGAAAAATTTGTGAATGTCAGTAATTACCGTGTGTGGCCACGGCATATACTCGTGATGACCCACCTTGATTCGGTAGATGGGATGAATATTCTTCATGCAATCTAGCACGATTCTTCGGACCTCCTTCAGCCCCTTGTAGTCACCCATACATGCTACTGTGTTTCCTTGAACGAGCACATAACATCCAGTCAAGAGCTCCACCGCCTTCAAGGTGCTTCCCTGAGGCCCGACTAGTCTTTGCCGACGTTTGACAAATCGATCCTTGTTCCTCACGAGTCCTCCAATTTTAATAATGTCACATGCCACCGCATCGTCCAAGACCTTGACACCCTGGGGGACGGACACTCCACGTGCGAGTAACTTGATGAGATCTCTGGCCTTGAGGATCATGTACGGGTCAAACGTTTTTCGGGTCGTCATGACCGTCATGGTACCTGTGATCAAATCGAGTGTGCAGTTGATGCCGTATTTCCCCAATACTTTGGTCACTGCACCCCAGGATTCTCGAAGATATTGTTCACGGTATTTGGGAAAGAGGACGGCAAATGATGATTCTTCGGTGAACGGACCACCTTTATTGTCTTCGGTGGTGAAAGCGTCAATCTTCCAATGATCGATATCATCCGTGTCCCATGCTACAGTGGATTTTGTAAAACAGTGTCAGGTTTCTCCGGGAGGCAAGATGAGATCATTCCCAATGATGCTCACGTTTATCCTTTCGGTGCCTCTTGTTCTTGTTCACCACCACATCGTCTCCTTCTTGTTCCTCGGCACTCGTCTTGCCTTGAGCTGAGACAATTTGATCATTATCCCTTAGTCTTCCCGTGACTAGAGAAGGGTTTGAAGGACCTGCAGGAGCTGACATGGTGGGCTGATTTGATGTGATATGGACTAGAGAGGATTGAAGTCTCAATGGCTAGACTTGCTCTCACTTGAATGAATTGTCCACTTTTGAAATAAATCAAGACATGTCCGCTGCTGGTCAGCTACCCATGTCCGTAGACCAGTCACAGTCACGTGCACCCCGCCGGGTACATCCTAAATCTGTTAATCGCGGAATTAAAACGAGTTAAATCCAGCTCGGGCTTCGGTTATCATGCCGATAGCTCTTGTCAATCTTCTTGGCATCCCTTGGCCAGATTCTTGTCTGCTGTACTTTTTGCCTTGACCTCGACCTCGAGACTGCCGAACACTATCAAGTCCACTTGAAGCACTGGGACGTATATTGGTACATATATACAGGTGAGTCTTTCAGTGGTCATTGCTGTTTGCTAGAGCAGTTGGAGACGGTCAAGAAACGCACTCTTACTCCACCGTCGATCCCGATCGCTGTTGCGTCATTGCTACTTTGACTGTTACAACTTGACCAGTCGTGAGTTCATCTGATATGCAAAGCACAAGAGGACTGACAGTTCTCTCATGTCCACTCTTGAACCCCCATATCATGGCAGTCACTTACGCTTACAATCCTCCCGCACAGCCCAACTTCTCTGAACAACAATCATCAGGTGGATCCAACCAACCTGGTCCCTTTCCGTGGCAAACGGACTCTACAAAGCAGAATACATCTTCCACTGTTCAGACATCCATCTCAGTCCCAGCAACTCAATCGATTTCAGCCATTGAGACTCAGTCATTAGCTCAGCCTCCATCGGTGAATAACAAATCGTCGTCTGAAAAGGCCGGGCTCAAACGTCTCGACCTTACAAATCAAACGCACACCTCGGATTCGATGGCAGCACCTGTCTCCAACCGTTACTCCAGTGAAAAAGCCGAAGGCGCATTCGTCGTACAAAACCAAACTCCTCCCGTCTCTGCAGGACCGGGACCTGGGTATCAGACTCAGATGCAACAACAGCAAAGCTCAAGTAGCAAAATGCAGGGCCAAGATGGCCCTCAAGTGTCTTATCCTCCTCCCAACCACCCACCACCTGGGCATGCTCCGAATGGTACTCCAGGGCAAATGCAACCAGGTGTCGTCTCATACCCGCCTCCCAACCATCCACCACCCGGGCACGTCGGAGCGGGCGTGCCTCCTCCCATGGGTAACACCAACACTGCCACCACCTTGCCACCGCCACCAGCTTACATCAAGACTGTCAGTATGAACGATGCGTCCAACTTCAACTCTGATGCTCATCTACTGGCGCTTTGCAAATCCCGAGGAATCTCCCCCTACTTTGCTACTCAGCTTCTTCGACTCCGTGACTTTTCAAAAGTCAGGCTCATCCTTGATGATTCGGGTTCAATGAAATCTACCTTTGGTACGCCTGGGCTCTCCATGTCGGGCCAGGGAGGACCAGCAGGACAGCGAGTGACTCGTTGGAGTCTGCTCAAGGAAATGGTCGACGACGTCTTTGATATCCTGAGCATTGCCCGGGGAGGCTCCGCTTCTGAAGACGACCACGAAACCAATAGTGGAATTGAAGTCTACTTTTTGAATCGACTGCCCCAAGGAACCACCATTTACCCGTCTGATCCCTCGGCCAGTAACGCAGTATCTGGATCTCAACAGCTACAAGAATACTTTTCATCTCCTCCATCCGGAACCACACCAACACTTGAACTCTTACAATCCATCTTTACACGTGACAAGATGTCTTCCGAGATGGGTGTCTTGACCGTCATCATCACAGACGGCGCTCCCAATTGTGGTCACCATGCGATGCGCGTCTTTCTTCAAAATGTGCAAACCATGTTCCCTGCCAGCTTCATCACGGTCGGACTATGCACGGATGACGACGCGACCATTGACGAGTACGAAAACTCGTTGGATCAAGGCGTCGCCCACCTCGATGTCATGTCTCCTTACCCTCTCGAACGCAAGGAAATCATCCGGACTCAAGGCCGTGGATTCACATTCTCCAAAGCAGATTGGACCGTCAAGTTTTTGTTGGGGAGCCGAGTGGTTGAGTGGGATATGTTGGATGAGAAACGGTTGAGAAGGGAGGACTTGGCAGTGGTGAGAAGTTGGGGTAATCGGGTAGGCGTTTGGGAGGATCAAGGGGGAAAGGGCGGTGCTGGCGGTAGAATGGATGGAGACCATGGGAGTGGGTGTAAAGGCTGTTTGATCATGTAAATTTGCTAGGATATATAATTTGATAGTCTCAACATTAGTGGTCATTTGAAAGGTTTATGCAAGATATGATAGGAATTCGTTTGGCACATGCTTGACAAGACTGACAACAGTTTTAGACGGTATCCCCAGTCTCGAGAGTATCCATCGCCCCTTGGTATCGTAGTACGCCCCATGAATAAGGGTGGTCACCGTAGGGGCAAGCTATAGAGCGATTACACATATACATGACCCTCAAGCAGCATACGGCCATGTCAGAGTGGCTGTACGTGTCCCAAAAACTGTGTCCATGCGTCCAATGGGGCCAGCAGCATGGGTCCAACGCAGAGTCAATCCTGGTCGGCCTGGCCTGGTCATTTTGGTCATCTTTAGACCCTCGTCAAGCACAATGCCCGACCAGACGATCCCGAGGTCAATGATGTCATCTCATCTCAATTAGCTTCCGCCGTATTCACGTTTGTGTTCACTTTGTATTCATGTGCTCGAGTATACGCCGGGTGTTTTTCTCACAATCCTTGGCACTCCCAATCTGGCCAGCCACAGCATCTACGGATATACCAGGTTCAAAGCAGGCTGTAAGCAAAGGCCTTGCGCACGAAAGACCTCGAGAGCCGGGCTTGACAAGCCCGCTCTACTCTGGTCATGTGCTCTGCAAAGTGCAAAACATACCGGTATGACAACGGATGAAAATGATTGACTTGAGACCAGGCCTCACAGCTCAAACTTGGGTAACGACCTGATCAGCTCTATGTCGAGCAACGTGGCTTCAGTCCCACTAGCCTCAAGCTCTCTCGACGTCCTCATCAACTCGCCACTCGTTGGGTTCAGTGAACCAAGACTTTGTGGCGATGAGACGCATGGGTCCATCCTCTCCTGGTTTCAGACATTCGTCAGGCAGGGTTACCACCGGCCCTGGAGCCTTGAGCCTTCATGGTCAACTATAAAAGACAAGGATGAAAATACGACATCTAGACGCCCAGTCACTCAACTCTAGAACGGCCATTTGAACGGTAAATCAACATCGCCTACAAGACACCGGACTGGGTTTTAACGATACTTCCTTGCGACTTTGTCTTTCTAAAAACCATCCTCTAGATCTGAACCTTTGACTTACTTGAGATTGGGTAAGTCTGCATCAACTTGCCAGCGAACCAATGTCCTCCCGACTGACTGGAATGACTTTTTTAACCAGATCTCAAGCTCCTGACAAGATGATTGCATGGTTGCCGATTGCTTTTGCATCTCTGCTAGTGGGATCCGCACATGCGGCCTTTTGGGACCCACCTGAACGTTGGAAGGCCATCAAGAATGGTACACTAGACGACGACACGAGCTCCATCTCTCGCGACCCGGATCGTTATGGCTTTCAATACATCACAGCCTTTCATCCAATGGTCGACGCAAACGGCGCGACAGCTCAGCCCACTGCCGTTTACCGAGATCCCAACGACCAGGTGGACCTCGCCTTCTTCAATGGCTCCCGCACAATATTTGGTGTGGGTAAGCTGCGTTCCCAATGGAGGGACATTGACCTCAGCGTGGTTCCAGAAGGAGGTAGCTTGTCATTCAGTGTGGGAATAGTCAACGTATCAATGACCGAGGGCCCGCCAAGTTGTGTGCCATGGTTTGGAGTCTCTGATCAGGGGTATCGTTCAACTCCTGTTCCCATCTATGGACAAGCTTTGGGAGCATGCGGGGCCTACACCTTCCCCTCGAGCACTTATATCGATTTCGAGGATGGAGGGCTCTACATGGATTGTGCATGGATCGGTGGTAGCGAATCGGCCAGAGGTTCAAATTTGAAAGACGTAAAGACCATCAAGAATTTCGAAATCAGAGACTTTTTCGAATGGGAACGCATCTGGAACGCCACCGACAGATTACAGCCTGCCTTACTCAAGGACAACTCAAACACTAGCTATTGCGACCTGGTTAAAACGACCGAATCCACACGCGTAATACCGGCCAAGAAGCGAGACTCTGCTGCTGATCCCATCTTGTCCGAGCTTATCACCACCGACCGCAAGGTTGCCATTTCAACCTGTGAGAACCCGAGATCGTATGGACCCTCGATCTTGTCAAGAGCAGAAGGTGTCTTGTGTGACATGCGCACTCGCCAAATTCACCCACTATGTTCCAACGGAAACGTTCCGGGATGTTATCAAGATAAGCCTGGCAGTTTGGTACCTCGTGCTTACGCCCCACTTCACACGAACACGTTCAAACCAAGCTCAATCTCGATAGATGCGCCTAAACAGGTCTTGGCCAAACGATCCAGCCCAAACAACGCCGGCTTGTTGAACGAGACGCAAACAATGAACAAGTTTAATTACTTTTACCGTGAAGAACACCAGTGTCGGGACTGTTGCATTCCTCTTGCCCCCAAAGCGGCAGCCGAGCAACTCAATTCGACCCACTACTTTGGGCCTTGGACATCTGATCCGATCACGTACCGCAACATCTCGGGGGGTATTTACATGACATACCCCAACAATACACAAGCCATCATCATGCACTGCCCGGCAACATTCATGGCTGACTTTCTGATTACTTCTTTAACACCCGTTCCGGCCGCTGCATCAGGCAGTCGGGTCAGAGCCTTTTCCCCAATCGGATGGGCTTGGAGGAGGATCATGCAAGTAATTTAACGGTTCTGTGGGTGTGGGTCATCCGCAAGACCAACCACGAATGATCTTTTCGAGAATTTTAATTTTCATCTCTTGTCGTAATAACTGATGGACTTGAAGGTGCAGTCTCAAATGTATATAATATATAATATGTTTACCCTATGTTGATGCTCTCAGAGTCTCGTCTGATGATTCCACCTCAATGACTGGGTCAACGCCTGGGCAGGAGACATTGTGTCATACATGACTCGAATATTCATTACTGACATTCTTCTTTATACACTGTGATTACTTGTTACTTTTCGCCATTTTTCAGCCACGTTTGAATCTGCTCGTCCGAAACCCCATCTAAACGATGAACCAAGTAATCAACCTCGACATCCTTGGTCAAAGGGATCACCCAGTCTCTATAAAGCTTGACCACTTCTTCTACCTTGATCCTATTGCCCTCTTTCTCGCCGTGTCCATCTCCCCCGCCGTCAATCAGGTCAGAGGAGGAAGCCTTGAGTCGCCCTTGAGCGTCAAGTTCAGCACCGTACAGTCGGGCCTTGTTACCCAGACGAACCAGCAAAGCGGCTTCGACGGCAGGCTTGGTGATTAGGGCAGCGAGAGCCGTTCGGTTTGGGGGTGAAGCGAGAATGTGGGGGATAAAGTCGTGTGGTGCGGAGCGGAATTTTGATTCGGAAACAAACATGCCTGTCCAAGTGCACCGGGAAACTGAGTGATGGGGTCATGGAAGACAGATGGACGGGGATCAAACGTACCGAAATGAATCCTTCGACTGAGAGCTTGCAGCACTTCCACATCCCGAGTGGCCGCGCTTCCATAGTTGCCGTCGTCTTCCTGCACTCTGCGTCCTTCTGCACCCTTGACGGTGAAGCCTTCTGTAATCTTGGGAACAATCTTGTCAACGTAGAATTCGAGGATTCTGGCATTGACATTGGTGGAGGGATGAGAGGTCGAGGCCGGGTGCAATAGAGATGGGTAGCTCAGTTTGGCGGTAATGAGTGGTGGAGGAAGGAGGTGAGGTGGTGTGAACGAATGCTCGTCTGGGCTCGAGTATCGTCTTGCTTTGGCTGCGTTTTGAGAGCATCAATCGATTAATAGGGTTCTCATCTGTGAGATTGAATGCAGTGACTTGCCATGAAAACATTCCGTCTCGTACAAGAACCATTGCAGCCAACTACCTTGAAAGTTGATATGGTCGAGCTCGGGAAACTCGCCGGTGCGGTAAATCTTTGAGTTGTGTGCGAATTGAGCTCGTTCGATCAGATCTGTAGATGCAGTGCATCCATAGTGAATGTCTGGTCAACGTTGGCTGGTGACACTGGCAACGTTGGACTCACAAAAGATGATGGTATCCTCGAGCCGGATCAAGGTCTCTCTGATATTGTCCAGACTGAGCAAGTCTGTCTCGGTAGATGCTGTAAAGTTCATGTCTGGGTGTTGTGTAGGAACGTAGTTTGGATACGGCGGTGGGGTAGTGGACATTGATTGTGGTATTATAAGGTCCAACGGATACGATGCGATATGGTTCTTGTGTTAACATTGCATGGAATAGAAGAGTTCAACGTCGTCATAAGCGAGCAGTCGTCACTCGAGCAAAGCACATTCACTCAAGTACGTACGTGCGACACCTCGACCGAAACACCATGATACCAGGGCTCTGTCTCGAAAGTGACATGGTCCAGGCAGAGTACGATGTACTCACCCCTCCGGGTCTCGAGACCTCCTTTGATTCGACCTGCTGCCTCGTTTCAGACAAACACGCCTCTTGGCCAAGATGAAACCCTTGACAAGCAACGTATAAAGCATGGACATGACCTTGCTGGTATGTCCAGCCAGAGTGCTTTTCCTTCTTCTCTATAGTCTCCGAGTATATTCTGCCCCTGTCCCTCCCCCTTTCCCTCGAGTCGCTACGTCCCAATCTGATATTGCCTACAAAGTAACATTCACGCTCCCTAATCCAAACGGCTAGTAAAGCTCGACGACCCTCACCATGTACTTGCGCTCATTTTTGCCCTGGTGCTTCACTTTGGCTTCACTTGCAAGTGGTAAGTCCAGTAGTCATTTGCTGGGTCATGTCAATCATCGAGCTGATACCAATTCTATGGTTGTAGCTGCTCCTGTACTAAACCAGCCCAGCGAGGCGGCAACCACCCCGGCACCAGCACGTCTCTTGCAACGAGAGTACCATGATATCACGGTCACGGAGGTCGTTACGTCAACGGTGACATCGACCACCAATATACCTGCCACTCAAACCAGTGCAGTCACAGTGACGAAAACTGCCACAGTCTCCTCGACCGTGACATCACAAACGCCAGAGGAATCCTCCATCTCTGCACATGTGGCTTCGGTAAACGCCGCCAGAGCCTCTGCCACACTTGCTGCCGACAAGTTCCTCTACATTGGCCAGCAGTCTGTTGCGACAGTCGACCATGGCGAGTACAAGTCATTTAGGCGAAGACTCGCTGAGGTGACCCAGGTCTTGTTCAAGATCAACAAGAACTACCTTCCACGAATCATCTTTTCTGATTCCGACTACACGGCCTCTGATGGTGACGGTAAACCCATCACCAGTGAGAGTGTTTGGACCGAAATGATGAACAAGAATGACCGCAACGTACTTTCGGTGTATGAAAGCACAGACAAGGAGCAATTATTTGCCGACTTGGTATTGTGGCCTTCTGGACAGGAAAGCTTGCTCATCAACACAACATGGAAAGCCAAGGACGAGAGGTATACCAAACGACCTCAGTACAATACAAGACAAATGTACCTCGAGTGAGTCATCCTCTTAGCGGCATAATCGTAACCGAAAGAGACTCTAGTAACTCACCCATTTCACCTGCAGCGCTCTTGAATCCGCTCTTGACCACCCTCTAGTGCTCGCTCGGATCAAAGACAATGGCTTTTCGAAACCTCTTTCTGAAATGCCTCTTGACGACCAGATTCTGCTCGTCCATGGTATGCTCACCGGAGTCCAGCCTGCAAAGCGAGTTCCAAGGACTATTGAGGAGCTTCAAGGCGTGCTGACTCGGACAAATCCAAACCATCAGCCTGTCATTCTCAAGACGAACTCGCAGGGAGACCAGGTCGGTTTATGGGCAGACACTATTTTGCTCATCTCTTCGTTCAACCCCGATACCCTCGAGATTTCATTCGGCGTTGAGACTGAGCGATCACAGCCTGAGCAAGTGGGGTACCATGGGACGACGACGCTTGATCAGATTTGGCCGGCGATTGAATGGATTGTGTCGTCACAGACCATGACGACTGAGGTCGAAATGTGCGGGTGGGTAGGTAAAGTCGGGGATACCTGTGCCATCGGAGGGCTTGGTGACTAGGTAGTGGTCACTCGTACGTGCGCAGGATGCTCTTAACCAACGGCCGAGGTCGTCAAGTAAATTTAACTCTTAATGTCTAGTCTTGTTTTCAAATGTTTCGTATACACCTTATTCATCCAGTCATTCAATTACTGTGATTGCCCTCGATGGTCTTGTCCGTGTGTTTCCATCCAATTCTATGGACAAGGACCATTTGTTGCCAATGCAACACTGTCAAGCAACCGTACCACCGACTTGGCTCCGGTGGGGATCGTGAGTTTCAGGTTGAATCTCGTTGAAACACAAAAGTCGGATGTAGGTATCGTTTCCTTTGATACGTGTCCCTCGTTGACCAAGACTGTGACAGACTGGATGTTGCCGTACCGGACACAAGGTTTGTCTATATACAAAGAGTCCAACACACTATGTGGCGGCCACTTGACAGTTATTGCAAGCATTTACCCGCCCTTTTACACTTGCATTCCTACATACCTTGTCCCCATCGTGGTTCCACCTTTGACCCCACGAGACCATTTGAGCGTGATCACACTTATACCACCAACTTCAGAGGAATGCTCTTTTACACCACCACTTTTCTCCTAGGCTTGGCGAGCTTTGCTCAAGGTGAGTCTGGTCAAAAGTGACCTTGACCCGAGGAGGCGCTTTCTGATCTTGCCTTCCCCCCCGCCCTCCCCTCTGTGCGATGAAAACAGCCACCAAAGTCGCTCCATCCGGGGTCAGTGCAGGTGTCACTTGCACCCAAGTGGCTGCTCCTGCGACCACGTCTCTCATTTACGACCCCATCCACAGTGTCACGCTATCCTGCGATGGCTCGACGTTTGCCGTCGTCGGGGGCAAGACACAAACGGTCACGTCCACTGCGACGGTGACGGCCATTCTCACCGATATGGCTTCTGCAACGGCCTCATCCACAGTGACGTCCACGGTCACCATGACCGCGGTCCAGAGTGTAGCGTCTGCAGAGGCGAGTGAAGCAGTGGCCATCAAGTCGTTTACGGAATCTGTCCACGCTGCGATGGCGGCTGCTACCGACTCGCCGGACAAGTTTTTGTATAGCGGACGACAATCTGTTCAGTATGCAGACGATGGTGAGTTGAGGTCTTTTTTTTTAGCCCATAGATGATGTTTTGGGAGAGACTGATTGATAGAGTGTACTGTGTATCAGGTCCGTCTGATGAAAGCACGATTCGAAGACGGTTTGCCGAAATGACTCAAGTCATTTTCAAAATCTCCAAAGAGTTTGTCCCGAGAATCCTATTTGGCGACCTCGACTACAACGATTACCTGGCCGATGTCTATAGCAGTCAAGACCGAGTGGAAAAGTGGAAACACGAGCTCGATCGAACGGACGCGGAGAGACAGTATTTGGCTGTCAAGGAGTCTGCGGATAAAAAGCAACTGTTTGCCCGATTGACGCTTTGGCCGGGGAGTAACCCCATGACGGTCGAGACGGTGTGGAATCCAGAGGACGAAAAGTACAAGTCGAGTATGGCTGCCAAACCTGGTCAGCTTTACATGCAGTGAGTCGTTTCTCACCAGTGTAACAAAGAGACATGAACCACTACTGACACACTGTCTGACCAGTGCTTTGGAAAGTACGCTCGATCTTCCACACATACAAGCCCGTCTCAAGACGTTGGGATTCACCAAGAAACCAGATGAAATGGACAAGGGGGAGCAACTGGTCATGATCTACGGTATGCTCCAAGGCGTCCAACCCGTTTTTCGACGGTTTGAACCCAGCGACAAGGCTCGACTTCGTGCCACCTTTCGGGAACGCAACCCCCACGACTATCCTTTTGTCCTGCGCACGAGAGAGGACGCAGACTTTACGGATACCAACTTGAAATATGGAACGTATTTGGTTTCCGAGACACAAGAGACAGAGGATGGAAATGATGTGGTTGCCCTTGGCTTGAGCCCTGAGCGAGGGCAGCCTGAGCAACACGGTCTTCAAGCGGTTGTGCCCATGAACGACTTGCTCAAAGTCATGGACTATCTGGTAGGCCCCGCACCGGTACCCGGTGGGAATGTTGATTGCGGTTGGATAGGAAAAGTGGGCAATGAAGCATGTCCTTGGGATTGAGCTGCTAGGCCAGCTATGTTGAACCAGAAGAGTCTGGATGGTAGCTGTACTAGTCTGTATTGTAATACACCTCCGAGTCCGAATGTCCCATGGCGCATCACCTGTTTCTCTCAAGATTGAATGCCGTTTCCAGCGAGTCACCTTGGCTGCTCCTTGCTTGTCGAGTCGTTGACCTCTTTGAATGAAAAAGAGTACATCACAAGACAACCTGGTGAAACACGCTGAGACGCGATAGTCTAGCAGCGTCAAGCAAGGTGGAGGAGTAAGCGATGATGATGTCATGAACGATCGCCGTGGGAATTCTCTCTCTCTCGCTCGGAGCCGGCGCACGAAACGGCGCTGCTGCTCTTGCTCATGCCCGAGGACTGACGGACTGACATTTGGACCATGGCGTCATAGAGAACCTTGTAAAGTATCCTGAATCTCACATATAAGCGTGCACTCAAAAGCATAAGAGTTGTGTTCATTTTTCAAGAGTTGATACAAGATAAAACCAACAGACTCGTCACCATGGCACAACAACCAGATCAACAGCCCGTCGTACAAAAAGTAAAGGATTCTGCAAGCAGACAAGTGAATGAGGTCGCGATTGCTTCCCGAGATGCGGTGCATAGCATGGCCTGGTCGTATCCCATCAGGGTAAGGATGAAAACATACCTTGTTGTTGGATCGAACAAGAGTTGACATTTTTCGTGAATCGATCTTTGTTTCGATGGTACAGGGCATCTTTTACACTCTAGGTCGTGAGTACCAATCATGCACAGAGTAACGCCTACCTTGGAGCGCGTTCCTCTAGGCTAACCATGTGGCCACCTTTGCTTGTCCATCTATCCTCAAGACCCTGGATTGTTGATTCCGCTCGTACCGTCACTCGTACAAGCTCTCCTCATGTCCATTGGCGTCTTGGCGGGAATGTTCTTTTTTACGTACCTGCCACAAGTCGCCGTCCTGGCCGTGGTTACAGGCCCATTGGGTGAGTCTGTCTTGTTGGTGTGCGAGTTCGAGTCCGCTGTGGGTGAACGAATGGGCAAAAGAGTGCTGATGAATGTTTTTTTGCATGCTCAGCCTTTATTGGTGCCATTCCATTGGTGTTGGGAGAAAGTTGGATCATTTTGACGTTTTTGACGAGGACGTTTTTGCTTGCGCAGGCTGCCTTGGATATCTTTGATTCTGTGCGTTGGTGAACAAGTATCCATACTGCGTGTGATTCATCTTCTCACAAAAAAACTTGACTTGTCTCTCGTCCAGGTCTTGATTACTCGAAACCACCAGTCACTCGTCAAGAATGGTCGTCAGCTCTCGTCGACTTCAAACGCATCCGGACGCAAAATCACAAAGTTTGGCAAAGCCCTGACCACGCCGCTGGCCAACAAGTGGTTCTTTAGCATTGATGGTATTGTAAAGTACGCATTGACGTTACCTCTCAACGCCATCCCCGTCGTCGGAACTGCTTTTTTCTTGGGCTACAATGGTGAGCTTGACGTGGTCGTGTGAGATGGAGGTGTGATTTGCATGACCATAACCTTTATGCCATTGTGTTGGACACCCACAGGAATGAACGCTGGACCGGGATACCATGAACGCTACTTTCAACTCAAAGGCCTTGACAAGCAAGCCCGAGCGGATTTCGTAAAGGCACACCGAGGAGCATACACGGCCTTTGGAACGGCTGCCATGGCACTCAACTTGATTCCCATTGTATCCGTCTTGTTCACTCTGACCAACTCTGTGGGAGCTGCATTGTGGGCATCGGATATGGAGAGAAACAGTCGATCCGAGGAGAGGAATGGAGTGGATGATATTCCCAAGATGGAGGAAACGACTGTTGATTTTGGAGACCGAGAAGTGGCAGGGAAAAAGGATCTCTAGATGGTGTTAGGTAGTGTGTATGAATGAGCGACTTGCTGTGCCTAGGCGAAGCGTGTATTCCATATTCCATAGTGAGCATGCCATATTTTGCATTCCACATACCCAGCGCGCGACGATGGTGGGCGAGCGAGGCAGTGAGGTTGAACTGGAGCAAAGCCGTGTGCTGCCCGTAGAGCAGTCGGTGGTCAACTGGTCATACACGTCGAGTGTGGTGCGGTGTGCTTGTGCTTGCTCTGACAATGTCAAGTCCAGACGTAGTGTACATGTACTCGTGCACCGTACTAGGTCCACAACCATTGCATCTTATCAACCTACATTTCGTGTTTGTTGTTTTCAAAGTTTTCAACGAGCTGATTAGGTCACACTTGGAGCTATAGAGTGATGATTGACAAGAATAGAACGAATGGAAAACCACCAGTTGGCCCGCTTGGAAGCAACCAGGAGTGATACCGGTTGCAAGTAGCCAGCGAGGAATGATGAATGCCATACGCACGCGCGACACGAGAAAGCAAACACACACACACCGCTCAAGGTCATGCATGTCGAGCGAGCCCACATCTCACACTGGTGTCATCTCGAGCAGTGGTGTTTGTATGTATGTGGTTTCAAAAGAGTCAGTCGTTGTTGGCTCACTTTTTTTTTGTATACCGTCAGTCTTGTCCATACGACGCTCATAGAGCTGCTATCGCTGCTATCAGCAAGCTGGCTGCTCAGTAGGCCGCGCGTTGTTTGGAACGCATAGCCACGAGAATTTGACTCCGCGGGCCGCCCGGCTCCAGTTTCCTAGCAGCGGCGGCGGCGGCGGCGGGCATGCCTTGTTTTGTTGTGTCTGTGTATAGCAGCGGTCAGTGGTCGGTGGTGGAGGGAATGACCAATGTGTGCCTCTCTGCCGATGTGGATGCAGTGGATGGATGGCATAGCATGAGGAGAGAGAGCGGGGACAATGAAAAACGCCACAGCTTTGGGACAAGAAGCGCCAGAGCAGAGCTTTCCGACTGCTTTCTCTCCTGTTCGTCACCTTTGTATCACAACACACACACACACACTTCTTGACATGGTAGTAGACTGGTCTTGTCTGTAATCTATCGGACTTGTGTGTATCATTCCAAAAAAGACAACGGCACACCAAGTCGCCTTGACTTGTACAACACATCCATACCACAACGACACAACGACACACTTTTGGCGTTGGCCAGTCATCCATACGGGCAAAAAGCACGTTTCTACAAGCAGGCGCACAACACAGCCATCGTCCTCCTTTCTCTCTGGAATCCATCGATTCAATCTCTACTACGTCTACTACGACACTCTACGGATACCTTTTCTCCACTCGATTCTCGCCACACGTCCCGATCTGATTGTTGACGCTTGGACCCCATCTCCGCTTCACAGTCGACATTCCATCACCACCACCACCACTACCACCATATCCCTGTTCCTCGCCCATCACGCGCTGAACTAATCCCAACAACCCATTGGCATCTCGTCGATTCCTCCATTTGATGTCACATCGGACGGATTACACACATCTCCCGACCAACTCCCCTACCCAAGGCCAGTTTCCGAGACACGGCCCATCTTCATCGATCTCGGGAACAAGTAACACGATCAACAACCATTCGAGTAACATGTCCAACGTTAGTCGAAACAGCGCTCCTCCTTATGGTGCTCAACAACCCAGAGGAGGCCCTCTTGGGCCCCAAGATGATGCTAGTGAGATTCAGCGAGGCTCTGTAGGAGCAGGCTACGGCCCATATGCTGTGAGTTTGTCTCTTTTTTTTTGGCTAAAATCGAGCGGGGCAAAAATAAACGCAAAATGACCAGACGGCTGACATTGTGTATGAAATGTGCATCGGTCTCAAACAGTACACGACACCATCGAGCGGTCGTCCCGCCTCGCTTCAAACATCCATGTTGGGCTCGGGTGCACCTCCCATTACATCGCGGTATTCAAGCAAAGAGTCTACCTTGTCATACGATAGCACGACCAAGTCGCGGAGCGCTGCCCAGACGGGCGCGGAACCCAAGCAAGACACAGCCACGAGCACCTTTTTATTGTGGGACAATCAACAGTCGGAAATGGATGACGCCATGCACATGCCTGATCCCAAAGGTGCAAAAGAGGGATCTTACAGTTGGGACCCTTTTTCGATCCGTGGTTGGCTAAACGCCTTGGTCTTGTTCGTCCTGTTGGCCGCTTTGATCGTCTTGTTCGCCGGATGGCCCATCATCATTGAAGTTCGAGACCGGAACAAGGACAAGACACTTGGAGCCTTTAACCTCGGGGGTATCAATGGAACAGGTCAGGTGCCCGACATGATTCCCAACTTTAGAACCTTGATCGATCAGGACACTCCAGAGGACGTTCGGACGAGGACAGGTTTCGATGGCAAAGACTATCAATTGGTCTTTAGTGACGAGTTTGAGACTGATGGACGAACGTTCCACCCAGGTGACGATCCCTTTTGGGAAGCCGTGGACCTCCACTATTGGCCCACTGGAGATTTCGAATGGTACGATCCCTCCCAAGCCATCACCAAAGACGGTAGTCTGGTTCTCGAAATGAGGGAAATGCCCACTCATGGCCTCGACTTTCGAAGTGGAATGCTGCAGAGCTGGAACAAGATGTGCTTTAGCAAAAACGCCTATATCGAAGTCCGTGTCATGCTTCCCGGTAACACCAAAATCGGAGGGTTCTGGCCTGGTGCATGGACCATGGGTAACCTCGGTCGACCGGGATACGGAGCAACGACCGAAGGCACGTGGCCATACTCTTACGATGCTTGTGACGTTGGCGCATTGCCCAATCAGACTCGTCCGGATGGAAGTGGACCTGAAGCTGCCTTGACGACCGGTGGTGGACCTGGCGGTGCCTTGTCATTCTTGCCCGGACAACGATGGAGTGCTTGTACCTGCAAGGGCGAGGATCACCCGGGTCCTGATGTCAGCAGAGGTCGAGGCTCGCCCGAAATCGATATCATTGAAGCTCAAATCAACCTCGAGCAACAAATGGGTGATGTCTCGCAGTCGCTTCAAGTCGCACCTTTTGATGACTATTACCAATGGAACAACCGATCAGATCTTTGGGAACACCACTATCCCGATGAAATGATGTTCAACACGTATCTCGGAGGTCCATTCCAACAAGCCGTCTCGACCCTTGTTCAAACCAAACGTCAAAACTACCGTGAGCAAGGTGGTGGATTCGGTGTCTACGGGTTCGAGTACACGGGAATGACCGAAGATAGGGAGAATGGTTACATTACATGGGTCAGTTCAGGAAAACCAAGTTGGACCGTCAAGGCCGGAACCGTCGGCCCGAACCCCAGGACCGAGGTCGACCAGAGGTTGATCCCTGAAGAACCCATGGCCATGATTCTCAACTTTGGAATGTCAAACAATTTCCAGGCTGTCAATTTCCAAGGTTTGGAGTTTGTAAGTCGGACCCTTGAATCACTCTTTGTCACCCATTTATAATTGTGACTGACATTTTTTTTCTACAGCCCAATTACATGCACATTGACTATGTGCGAGTGTACCAACGGTCAGACATGCTCAATATCGGCTGTGACCCTGAAGATTACCCGACCTATGACTACATTGAAAAGCACAAGACGGCTTATATGAACAGGAACATGACGATTTGGGAGCACTACCTCAATTCACCTGAAGGATCCAAGTACAGGTGGCCAAAGAATAGGCTTCTTGACAAGTGTTAGAGCTTGTCTGTGTGTGGATCAACAGAAGAACACAAAACCACAGCCTATCCAAAAAAAAGGGGGGAGCCCTCAGGACGTTGACACGGGGCGGGAACAGCATGGCGGACCGTCAAGGTTGCGCAAACACAGAGTTTTAGACGAGGTATAATACCAATATACGAATGGGGGCAGGGGGAAACCATACATCAAGTCGCACAGATTGCTAGAGGGACAATACACACACACACACACACACACATGTCCATCCCTCGCTCGGTCCCCTTGGAACCTCCATTATCAACATCAACATGACCATCATCATTAGACGCCAACGCTCACGACTCTTCTCACACTGGTAAACCAAGTCTATTCTTTTTACCACGCCCCGGCGCTCGATACGCACACATTGTGTCATTTCACTCCGGCCCCCCGCCCATCTGCTTATACTCGAAGCATCTCACTTTATGACCACCCACTCACGGACTGCACTCTTTTTCCCCCCCCGCCCTGGCTCCTCTTTTTCATTGCAAAGCCAGTTGTAGAGTATGATTACGTTTTGTTTGTTTCTGGACCCCGTCTTTTTTCATTTTTTCTTTTTGTAATCGTATGAAAAAAAAGCAGCCCCATTGTTTGGACGGCCCATGTCGTTTCCATCTGATACCTCTTGCGCAAAATATATGACGATGCATGTACTATAGCGATGATTATGCTTGGAAAGAGTGGACGGACGGGGTCTTGGTTGCAGGGATACATGTAGCTAGCGGCTTGTTTGGCGTGTATACAGTATGCGTTTTGCGTGTTTTGGAGGAGTATGACAGCATGGTTCATTCCGAAAACGACGAGCGGTACAGAGTCTACAGTATCCGGGTGTACTCCAACACGTTTGGATACCCCGTATTCAATGCTTGAGTGCATGAGTGCGTGAGTGCACGCACCATGTCTGGATCTACCAACACCCTGCTGGAGGATGGCGGAGTAGCAAATGAAAAACCGATAACCTCCCGACCTTTGACGAGATATTCCGTCATCAGTGATGAAGATTTTTGATTCGAAACGATGGGATATCATGGATGGACGACTGTGGCCTCTAGGAGAAAAAACCCCCGGTCAAATGATTGTTTATTTGTTTCACGGCGCAGCCGACGGGTAGACTGACAAGGCCACCGTCAACGTCGTAGCCGCGAACTCCGATGAATAAAGGGTCCTCGCCCATGACGTACATGACAACCTCGTCGGGACGACATGCAAACGATATACCGCCCGACCACCCCGTCAAGTCAAAGGAGTGTGCACCAGGGCTCACATCAGACCCGCAATGGCGTTTGTGAGACCATCTGGCGTGCTCAGCTTTCGGAGAAAAAAGGGAGTCTTGCATGATGAGAGAACGGCGTTGAACTCTGCACAAATCGACCGGGAAAGGACCATGTCGTGCTCTTGCTAGAGTCTGACACCATGACATGGGATCCTTTCAACAAGATGATCAAATCGCTTTATCGTGATGAAAGATTATGGCTCCATAACGACATTGTTTTTCCGACGCCTCAACAATGGTCATCATTATATTCGAGAGGACAAGTCTCGTAGGGGGGCAACATGTATAAAGGGCGGACTGGATGGATTGGTTTACCTCGACGAGATACGGAATCCGTTATCCTCATCCTTTACTAAATCATTCGCATCTCACATCCCAACCTCTCTCTTGCTCACCAGCGCCACCCAAAAGCCGAAAAGAAAGCCCAAAAGAAACTCAGACATGTCGAGAAGTGCCGTAAAGATCCTCAAAGACTTGACCGCAAGGTTTGAAGCCGTACAACCCGGTGGAGCCAAAATTGCAGTAAGTCCATAGCCGACCTTTTTATCACGGTCACAGCCCTCTCCATTTCAGTCCTCCTAATTCTTATCTCAAACACCATGGCACCTCAAGATTGGAAATTGGTACGTCTATCCCTATGGAGATGCTGACGGCGTGACGCCCCTTGTCATTGTCAATGGATCCGAAGCAGTTGGGTCTCCAACTCTGCGACGTCGGACCACCAGCTCGGGTGCATCTCGACAAGAAGCATACGATCATCAAGACAGGTCATCATATGTGAATCTGGAAACGGCATTGAAGAATGCGGCATCTGGTGGTTCCATCTCGCTCGGAGGAGGATTGGTTCTGAGCGATTTTTATAGCGACGAGTCCAACAAATCTGGCCATTTTTTCTATTTTGTCGTCAGTCAGAGTTCGAGCGGGAGTGGTTCTTCCAGGTTCAGCAGTTTCTTTAGCAGGTCAGGGCGATCTGGAGACAGCGCATCTCAAGCAGGATCCGCACCCTTGACCGAAGGTCAATGGCTTGGTCAGGACGGTTCCTACGCCACCACGTACCTTGACCCACGATATGGAGGCTATCCAGGATATGCAGGATACAATGCCTCGTACGCAACTGGAACGAGTGCGATGACGGACGTTTCACCAGTCGATGGCTCGTACGAAGACCCGCAGGGATCCGCATCTCAAAACGGCCCGGTGTCGCCTGAGAGTCAACAGGCACCGTGGACTCAATATGGGTGGCCTTCGAACGGAACTGGCTATTCCGATCCCCGTTAGATGTCAAGGACGTTTGGTCAGTTGCTCCTACAATGTGTGCATCTTCTGTCTCCCTGTATTCAAAACACGAACATGAATACTGTTGCCTTTGCAAAAACATTCATCATGATTTCTTGATAGCTTGTGATTTCTCAACTTTGAATGACACACAATCACGACATGCCACTGAAGACATTGTCTCTTGACCCGTGAGACGTGTGGTGCCATTCTTGTAAATTTTGGAATGCGGACAAGCAAGCTAACGTATGTCGATTGGCTGTGAGAGTCGATCCGCAAGATTTACATCTCCACAATGTGCTCTCGCAGAGTACAGTCTTTCGAAATTCTTTGAAAATGCATGAATTTTGGAAGAATTTCGCGGCCCAAGCATTTTCTAAGAATTTCTCTTCCGAAGAATCTCGGACCAGGGCACTGCGGGCGCGCTGGCGTCAGCAGAGCGTCAGATAGACACACCTATAGCAAACCCAATAGTACCCTATTAGCCCTCTAACCCGATGGTTTGTTTTATGACGCGCGCGTTTAGTATAGTGTACTGGCTTTACATGCATTGAGCAATTCACGTGAAGGCTTCTCGCGAAGGTCTGTTCCGAAATTTTTGATTAGAAACCATTCTAATCAGTTTGAAGAAGAGCATTAGAAACGCTTGTCGAGCCGTTCCATACATGCAGCGCGGGCTATTCAATAGTACTCGTTCCCTCTCAGTCCCTTCACGTGAAGGATTGAAGTGCATTGTTCTCGTCAATGATGAGGGGGAATACGTCCATCTAGTATCTGCTGAACTCTGGAATGTGGTGGTCTGGATAGACTTCGCAATGCCCATCAACTCATTTCGTAAAATGAGCTTCACACTCTGCTCACATGACGGTATCATATATCATACCACCATAACACCATAACACCATAACACCATAACACCATAACACCATAACACCATAACACCATAACACCATAACACCATAACACCATAACACCATA
>BCJK01000009.1:286545-360222 GCA_039545395.1 Filobasidium uniguttulatum | reverse complement strand
AACACCATAACACCATAACACCATAACACCATAACACCATAACACCATAACACCATAACACCATAACACCATAACACCATAACACCATAACACCAGAACGAACACCATAACACCATGAAAAAGCACTTGATCTTCTAGGTCGCATGACCTACACGGTAGCCGCCACATAATCCCTGTAAAGCCATCAGTCGATTCGGCGCATATCGTCCCTTTCACTTTCCATTGAGCCATATTGACTCTGACTGTCAAGCCTTCAGACTGGTGATACATCACTCACTCCGGACTCGCCATCGAACGCTTGTTGGAGATGCCAAGATAGCCTTCATCTCGGACTGGAGTCACGCATGGACACCTACAGTCTGGACTTATATTCCGAACACATTACCCGTCCGACGACTCTGGCGAACCCGGCAACACATTCACGAGCTCTGGATCTGGATGATCTACATCATCAAGATAGGTCACTGGCCATCGGTCTTCAACAGGACAAGGTGAATTAGAGAGCTGCACGAGCAGTGATAGACAATGTGTATGGACATGGCGGAAACGGCTTGACAGTAAGCACCTCAGATTGAATTGTTGTGCTTTGTGATACATAATTGTGCATCGTCCGTCCCCGCTTCAGAAAGGGAATGATAGCTATGAATCTAATACGCTAAGAGGAGATTGTCTCAATGGGCGAAATCGATATAGACGGATGGGACTGATAAGTCTTGACTCAAAACCTGATAGGTGATGCTTGACGATAGGTCTTTACTGGCTCAATATCGACATGCCGATTCATTCAAACATCAAGGATTAGCGAACCTGGACCTAGAGACTTGGGTCTCACTTTGATCGACAATTTGTCAAGTGTCGGGTTACATGTGCTTGACTGCAGGGGTACTGTATTCAGTAGTGTACAGTACTTTATGCACTATCTGTGAACCCGTCGCAGCGACCATCCACCACGCACATGACAACACTCATCTGTGTATGCAAGAGTATTGTTTTTTGTATACTTGTCATACTTTCAACGTCCGTGCCCATAGCCATAAATCGATGCTGTGATGCTGTGTAAACGATAAACGATACACGATCAAGGATATGCGCAGAGAGCTCCATACACAGTATACAGTAGCACAGTACCGGTATATAGGTACTGTATATACAGTTATACCGGTATATACCTATATACAGTTATACCAGTATACAGTATGCGATATGCGACGTAGCGACATAGAAAATGTAGAATACATACGACGTATATAACGCTATAACGTAACGTACGTATCGACGTATCGACGTATGCGGTACGCGATTCGCGATACATAATAGCGTACATGCAGTAGTAGCCATCAAGGACATACATACAGTAGTAGTATATACCCCTTCATCGATAATTACTAGAGTTCACATCGCTCATACGTAATAAGACGAACAAACAAGCAAATTGTCACATCAGCTGTCCTCTTTGAGTCCTACTCGTTGGCTGTCTGACCGCAACCTCACGAATACCTGAACACGAGTGTTGCTTGGGACTCATCACTATGACCCGTACCCGTCAAAACATCAGAAACCAGCTCATGGCGGAGTTGCTAGGAGCCTCGACAAACACTCAGCAGCAGTCGGGGACATTGACTGGGCCCGTGGCCGTCACAGCGGAACCTGCCGATGCGGACATCTCCATGATGGTCAATCCATCCGGCAGTCGAGAATCAAGTCCTGTGTCAGTCCAGCAACCTTTGCTTTGAAGCTCGAGTCCTGATACATCGATCTTGGAACAGGTTCTCACCCGGGATAATTCTCACTCAAGATGAGATCGGCGAGGGTGCTTTCGCCGGTAGCACGAACATCGGGCATACAAGCAACCAACAATCAATTGATTCAACGACAATCAATGAGCAGCCGACTATGCAGCAGTTGAACGGTAGCCCCGTACGTCTGGCATCCGACTCAGAGCTAAATGTATCATCCCATCCCCTTCCGTTGCCAGTACCAGCCATGCCACAGCCTACGGAGTTAGTCGTTGAACAGCCGGCGAGGCCCAAGAAGAGACACAACACAGGAAGATGGCAGGCAATGTCCGAAGCCATGTTCAAAGGATGCGAGAAGGTTGCCGCACAGGTAGCATCTGAGCATGGATTCGAGATCACTGACTGTATGGCCGCCTTATCGCAACGTCAAGACCAACAAAATCATGAACCCAACAAGTGGAATGCAGAATGCTCCTTAGCTTTCGATCATTTGAGTATGTCTCGTTCATCGTCATATACCATGTCCGAAATATGGTTGTGAACCATTTACTCAATTTCCATCTGTGCAGTGCAAAGCAATCCCGATTTTTCCATAATGAATGCCACTGAGCAGTTCCGCAAGATGCAGACCGAAGCCCAACGTCGGCGTCGAGAAGACCCGTTCTCCAGCGAGGAGGTCGAAGCCAAAAGGCTTGCTCTTATTGAGACTAAAGCCAATGGGGGTCCTCAAAGACAGATGACTAAGACAGAGCGGTCTGCTTTCGAGATGAAGAAAGCCGTTGAGTCCTTGGACATGTGCACATCTTCGGTAAGTGTCATTTGAGTACGAGTACGCGCGCAGCCTCGTCAGACTTCAATAAGTTGCTGACTGACGGGAGCCACGCATGTATGTGTCACAGTTGCATCGATTACATTCGACTACTGGTATCCAGAGTGCCATTTTCATGATGAACTGTCATGAGGGCGCCCGCATGGTTCCTCAGAGTTACTTCTGCGGTCCGGATCTGACTACTGTCCTCAAGCACAAGCTCTATTTGGGAGACACAGAGGCAGAGGAAATTCGCGGTCTACGAGACTTGCAAAGCGAAGCAATACGTATGCAGAGAAGCGCCACCAAGAGAAGGAAAAGAAGGAGACCAGATTTCAATAGTACGTACTTCCTTGTACACGATGACCCGTTTCCCACTGTTGACCTTGGTCATGTTCCCTAAAGACTCTGAAGACCACGATCAGAGAGGCTCCCCCGCAAGCAATGCAGCTCGGTACTTCGACTCTCAACCTCGGCCTGGGAAACGCAACATCTTGACTAAATTTATCAAGAGTAAGCTGCTCGCATACGGCATGATTGGCGAAAAATCCAAAGTGCCATGGAAGTCGATGCATCTGCTATGCTGGGAACATGGTTATTTTTGGGATGGAGTTCCGCTCGAGATAGACTGGGACAAGGTCAGATTGATGGAGTCAGACTCTGCCAGCCCTTGGGTGAGGCATTGGTTGTCTCACAAAAGCACAGTCCGACGTCTCTGATTCATTGCATTGTTTGAGAGTCAGTTCACCCTCGTTGCCAACGCATATAGTAAACAGACCTTCCAGCTGCGTCCCCTGAACGACGATCAAGATAAGGCCGAAGATCGCGAGAAGTTACTGGGATACCTGGCTTTTGCTGATCCATCTGTCATCTATCAGAAAGATCCAGCGCAAGCGGATGAGTATAGAGGGGCGCATGTCGGATCTGAGAGGAGCAGGCTCATCGACATACTACCTAAATTTGACAGCTTTGATCAACTAGTAGAGACACCGCCAGAATGAACTTGGCGATGGAGTTCAATGACATGCTTTCATCGAGTCCGTCGAAGATCCCTTTAAGTTCATGCGCTCTTGTATCATCGATGAGGACTGGTATGTTGTTTTGGCACTCGTGATCATCGTCCGCGTCATCAGAATACACGGACCAGACAGTCCAGGTGACTGACATGTCGAGACCCGTTATGAGCGTCGAAAAACCGCATCGACTACAACAAAGAATATCCCTGCCTGCCTGAAACCCCAGGATGATCTGAGTTGGACGCCCGATACCCCTATATATGCATGTGCGTGACTTTTTATGACTTCGTTACTACTGTACTAAGTATATTTGAGGCGACGCGCATGCTTCAACAAGTTGTTACGTCGTTACTTTCTATCAATATTTCGTCGTCTACTACATTTACTATTGTACTCTACCGTGGAGTAGGAACTTCCCCCAGCCTGTATTTGACTTGACTGTCATTCTGTAGAGCTGTATGATCCTCTCTGAGGCTCATTGAAAATGGTACACAGATTCTTTATCATTGAGAAGTAGCAGTATGTCAGAGGCACAAATCTGGGCAATGATAGTCATGATACGAGAGTGTGAGTTTGATCCGTCGTCTTGTTTGGGACATCATTTGGTTTGGATAGTTTGGTTTACGAATCATAATTGGTACTAAGACTGGGAGTCTGAAGTGATACTTGACTGAATGAAGGAAAGTGTCGGACCACGATGTCACGCTCGCACTCGCAAAATGTCGCAATCGAAGAACAATTGTGGATATGAATGCATCGCATCGATCAATCACAACCTGCTGATCGATCTATGCGACCAGATCTGTGTATACCTTCCGGCGATATATTGCTGCGACAGGTCACAGGCAGAGTACTGTCAACGAAAACTTGACGACCAACAAACCGTAACTTTATGCACAACTTCTTCGACATGATGTCAAGGCGTGATTGAGACATTTCAATGTTCATGACCTCATGACCGCAGATGTTCGGAAGTCTTGGAGGTGCTCAAGAGACCCTGTCCATTTCATCTCCTCGAAGTCATTGTGAGAGAGGCATCTTCGGCTGCAGTAGTTTGTTCGCCACCTCTACTCGTCGCTCACTACAGTATAGTAGTAGCAAGCGCGAGTGCTCAAACAGTAGCGCAAGGCCTGAAACGCGGAATCACTACAAAAGTATAGACATCGACGTGACACCGTACTTTTCGTATCTATCTGCTGTGTGTCATCTGGTGTTCGCTGCTCCCTTAGATAGACTCAGAAGTCAGCAAGGAACGGTCGACTGGTGATGCATTGGTATTGATATGAGTTGCTTGACTGCCGCGTCCTCCATGCGATCAGTGTATACAGTAGTATTGGATACAAGTTCTTTTCGTGTGTAATGAGACTGGGAGAAGATGCCGACCTACTATGCTTGCAACATAAGCGTTCATCTAGATTAATGGACGACTATCAGAGAGGTTTGAGGACCATGTGTTGAAGCTTGCTTGAATAACGTATTCTGCAGGTAAAACGGGGCTGTTAGCCAGGTTCCTGTATGGGTTAATATTACGAGCAATTCTTTGATGCTGGGCCAACTTTTCTTGTAGACCACAGATTAAAAAAGCGGAAATAGCGTTCCAATTGGCTTTCGGGTCGTATTCCAAGATGGAACCTCCAGGTGGAGCTTTCCAGAGCTCATGAACACGTTTTGCGTCCTCTTCACTTCTCAGTTCTGTGATGCCATCGATGATACGCTTTTCCTCGTCAACCAACCAATCGGCCAAACGACGCCGTTCGACCCTCAATGAAGCTTTTTCCATTCTAGCACACTGGAGATCTCGAGTTGCACGAATCCCTTGACGGTGCTCTGGGTTGAACCAATTCTCTTGTGAGTAGGAAGATCCGTCTCTCAAGTCTGAAAAGAGTTCAGCGAGATTGTCAGAATCCCAAGGCCTCTCTCCAATCAGGTTCGGCCTTTGCGCCTCGGGTAACGCGTCTCGTGCCTCAAGGTAGTTGTTGTACGCCCTGTGCATGGCGCTGGTGCGAGACTTGACTGAGGCGGCAATGTGTTTGCGCATCCGATATCCTGTTCCCGATTGCTTGCACTTGTCAAGCACCAACTGACGGTCAACGCATTTCAACTCGAGTTTGTCCAAAGCCTTGTCATATTGAGTCCATAGAGCCCAATTTGCAACGTCTCTTGCTTCCTGACTCTCCATCCAAGTCCGCATGTCAGAGTCTGACGGCCGAGCGTGATCGTCAGATTTCTCCAAGTACTCCATGAGCTGGGTACGAGCCTCGAGAAGAGCTTGGTGAGCTTCTGCCAGTCTCTCAGCTATCTTCCACTTGGGGTCCCCGGAGTTGAGTCTCGCCATCCAGTCGCGACGCTCCAAAGCTTCCCCAGACTCTACCAGGATATCCTTCAGAACATCTTTGGCGTCGAGGTATTGCTTGAAGGCCTGATGTTTGGTGCTGTTGAGCTCCCTCCGGCCCCGAGCAGTCAAGGTGGCCGATGTACCCAGGCTATCACGAGCTAGATCTTCCTGCTTGATCATCTCTTGAAAGAACGAGTCTGGTTTGCCCAGCTTAGCAAGGACTTGCATGGCCGAACTTTCTATCTCACCGGCCCGTTTCTCCATGATGTCAAGCCAGATATCTTGATGGTGATAACATGGACAGAAGTCAACACGATTCACAGGAGATGAGACCTGAGAACTCACGCAAGTTCGACAATTTCTCCGCGTTCCAATGATCGAGGGCCCTTTCAATGACAGAGTGTCGATGGTGCTTGGAGGCATGGCGGGTCATACCAGCATAGAGGTTGGTATACGAAAATAGACGCTCGTTGACCTCAAAATCTTCCAGGCCTGCAGTACAAGTCAAACGAGGATTGTACTTGATTTGGCATTGCCTGTCGTGTGCATAAGCGTGGAAGACGCCAAGCACTGAATAGTCCATTCATCAAGCATCAGCCTTGCTTGGTCTGCCGACTGTCGACTGTGCACCATCGACTCACCCATCTTGACTCGGCTCCGATCTACCTCTTGCATGACAGGGGCTCGCTCAAAGGTTTTGTCAAAAACACATCCGATATCGTAGCCGAATGTGACCTCTCCCGGGTATTGTTGGAGCAGCCACTTGGCAAGGGCCAGAGGAAATTTGGAACCCTCGTGCTCCTTGATCATGTCCGCGTATCCTAAAACGATCCCATGTCGACAAGTCATGGTGAAATAACCCACCTCATCGAACATGTTCTTGATTAGGACACTATCATGAGTGGCAGCCTGCCAATTGTCCTCGCAATTCGAGTCTTTCGCCTTTGCGCCTCGAGACCTTGATTTGGTCTGGTTGGCGAACTTGTTCACAAAGTCCGGCGAAAGGCGATACTTGGACTCGTGTTCGCGAATCGGTTCTCCGCGATGACGACGCTTCAGGCTGTTGTTGCCGTCGAAAGCGACGCAAACACGGTATCCCTCCTCTTCTTCAGGAATCGACCCTTGGTCTCTGAAACACAGAGGACAGAGCCACATTGGCAATTTCGGAGCTTTGCCCTCTGTCATGGCAGGGACATATTTTGTTGGTTCGGGCGGCTGCTCAGTGTTGGGCTGTTGCGATGTGTCGATGCCCTCCACCGAGCCGTTGCTCGCTGTAGAACCTGACGCATCTGTCGACCCGGCAGCTTCTACTTGTGCAGTGCGAGTGCGTTCCAACGGGGGGGTCACGACTACTTCCCGCTGGAAGACTCTTTCCCGCTGAAGAATGATATCAATCTACTCAAGTTGTGTCAGATGTTTGCCTGAAAGTCGAACAAATTGGAAAAACAATCCTCACAATCTTTTCGGTCCTAGACAAAATATTAACATAAATTTCCAAGGCGTTTGCGAATTGTTTCCTGAACCCATCTTTATACTCAAGCTTGAAGAGACATTCAGATCGAGCAAAACAGAAAGACCTAAGGGCGGAAAGGCTCACAAACATGCTGACAGGCGAGCACAAAGCTTTGCAAAATGATTGTATAGGAGTCTTGCAGAACTTCGCCAACCGTAGATACCATTCAATCAGCTCCACCGAAAACGCTATACAAGGCTTCAGTATAGTGGCCGGGACGAATCCTCGAGCGATGATATTGCCAGCCACACCTCGAGGGTGTTTAGCCCAAGTCGAGTTGTCGTTCAAAACTTCAGTGTGGCCTAGACAACAAGGCAGAGTTAAGACGAGCCATCGCATCTGTATAAAAACACAACTCACCGGTGATTGAGATCAACCGCAGCATCTGCGAGGGGAAGGCATGGTCAGGAAGCCTTTCAAATTTGGGGATCTCATAGTCCGAGGGCCGATGTCGATATCGAGTCAGCTCTGTCACCATGACCGGGAGCCATGTTTCCAAGTCTTGAACACAAAACTTCTTTCGTGCTTCGCGCCAGGCTCTATCCCTGGAAAGATGAGACATTCGAGTCATATACAATGTCCTGCAACGGCACTACCAGAACGATAGACAATAGGAATGATGCACTGACCTAGGTGCCCGTCTGACTTGCGGCATAGCTGCCTCGTCGTCATCCTCACCCTCGCTATCGCCACTTTCTTCTACCCAAGCGCTCTCTGCCTCCATGAGCTCTGCTTCGGGATCGTAACCACCATCGTCAGCATCGTTGCTGACGTAGTAATCGTCGACAGGAGTATCATCCCGACGGATGGGAGACGCTTGCTGTCGACGGCGTGTACGAACGACTTGGGGTTCTGAATCTACAGTTTCGACATGTGAGGGGTACCTCAATTCTCCTTCCGTCCAGTCGTCATCCATGTATTTCGCATACTTTGATCGACTTTTTCGCTTTGACTTGTTCTCGAGAAATCGATCATGGGCTTCACGTTGCTGTCGGACATTGGAAGCACGACTTGATAAGACTTCATCCTCTCGACACCTTGCCCTTTTCTGACTCCCAAGACGAGTAGTGGTCATCTTTCGCTGGTGATTGGTGTATGGCTTCGACTCAGAATAAAATCTGGGAGATAGACTAGTATGCGAACCGATTGAGTCTGATACAGATAGATTCGCGACAAACTTGTGATTTGGTGACAAAGGATCATGCGATCATGTAGGAACGAACACGAACGCGATCACAGGGAATCAAGACCAGATATATATTCGTTCGACATGTGTCAGTGATACGGTGACACATTGTAGCTACCTTATTTATGCCCTTTGCCATATGCCCTGTGAATATCGATTATATGGTACTTGACATATGTTCAAGAATCTAATACTATTACAGCAATAGTGTATTGGCAGTTCACTTGAAGTAAGCTCTTCACGTGAATGGACCGAGAACGAACGAGTACTATTGAATAGCCCGCGCTGCATGTATGGAACGGCTCGACAAGCATTTCTAATGCTCTTCTTCAAACTGATTAGAATGGTTTCTAATCAAAAATTTCGGAACAGACCTTCGCGAGAAGCCTTCACGTGAATTGCTCAATGCATGTAAAGCCAGTACACTATACTAAACGCGCGCGCCATAAAACAAACCATCGGGTTAGAGGGCTAATAGGGTACTATTGGGTTTGCTATAGGTGGATAGACAGATCGCGAGATCGATAGATGCAGCGATGCAGCATGTATAAACTACTGGATGGTACAATGGGAATCTAGGATATCAGGTTCAAAGCAATTCTTCAGACGAATAATCTGCCTCGTAAACCAGGGAGGCCCAGTGCGCCCAGTGTCGCTGCGGGCGGGATGACATTGTCGCAAGCAGGGGAATCTTCCGTCGGTATGTTATAGCGTCTGTTCCGAGTTGAGAGTTTCCTTTTCAAAAGTCCTAGTGCTCACCATTACTTGGCGACGATTCCAACTCCTTTCTCTTAGTCCCCCCAGAAGTAGAGCAGGATGATATGGACACCTCTGGATATGACGGTGGAGACTTTGGAGATGGTTTCGGAGAGATAGGTTATGATGATGAGCCTGGACCCATTCCACAATTTTGCGAGGGTGATGACGACTTACTCCAAGGAGAGGCGGATACTGAGTTCCAAGATTGGGATATGGAAAATGAACCTGAGCACGTCCGACAGCAGCAACATGAGTCCGATCTGGAGGGGGAGTTCGTCGACCAAGCCGCCCAGCCCATCACAGAAGCAGCTCAAGTCCCCCTGGTTCATCACTTTGCCCATCATGACCTGGATCCGGAAATCCGTCATGTGTACACCCAATCGGTTGTCGAGAAAGTCCAAGGTCAGTCGACCGAAAAATGTGACAGGTTGCTTCGGCACGGATTGGCAACAGTGAAGCTTTGTGGTCGGGACCCCGAAGGTCAGGTCGACACCGCGAGAAGGGCTACTTCGGCTCTTGGAGCCGACCCTGATCCTTTCATCAACCGATTCTTGGTGTGTCCTGCGCAGGCATGCTGGAATCTCACCCCGATGTCTCAGCTCAATCTCCTCGAGACAGACAAGTGTGAGGCTCAAATTGGCAACAGGCGATGCAATGAATCAGTCTTCAACACCACAGGAGGAGTGCGACAACCGTACAAAGTCATGCCATACCAAAAGCTCTCGACTTTTCTGGGCCTATTTCTCCAAGACCCGAAGAACGTGGAACTGTTGCAACGTTGGAAAGCAACAGATGATGAGCCCCCTCACCATGTCCTGAATCGAGAAGTGCCCTACCTCGGAAAGGAGGTACCTCTTTCAGGGATCTCTCAAGGTTCGGCCTGGAGATCGTTCGGGAAGGAGACGGTACGGCGCAGTGGCGGAGACTGGTTGCTGGAAGAGCACCCCGACCAACAACGACACGTAGATGAAGAGTTCGGTCTGCAGATAATCTTGAATTGCGACTGGTGAGCGATCAGTCCAGTGACAGTCGGAGGTTCGCTAGACTCACACGTTGGACTTGGGTTCGCAGGTTCTCTGTCAAAGGCGTTCATAGGTCGCCAGTTGATGCCATCTACGCAGTCATTGCACTTGCCAAGGGACGTCGCCTTCAAGAGAAGCATGACAGCTTTGCTTACGGTTATTCCTGATCCCAGGGAGCCTGCACATGCTCAATTCGCTAAGATCTGGGAACCCATAGTCGACGATTTTCAGCAATGCGAGCGAGGTATCAAAATCAAGATACAAGACCGCGTCATCAATGTCACCTGCAGGCTGCACTCGATTCTTGGCCTGGGAAGGAAGAGCCACCCAACCTAGAGTCTCTACTGGTGCCCGCGCCTGACCTTCTCGTGTCCAAGATCCTTCCCACCCCTCGTATCCGTACGAGTCCGACCGCAACTTCCACCCGTTGTCCTATTTGCCGACGCCCGTCATTGCCGCCCCAACAATCCAGCCTGTTCGCATGCGACCTCCTGCTGCGAAGAAGATGATTGGGAAGGTGTCTCACAGCTCGGCTACCTTCCCGTGCCATCACTGCCCCATCACGGCTGCTCAGCTGCAGACAGCCGATGCTTTCGAGCCCGAATCTTTGCCTGAGAGCCGATGGAAGGAGGATCTTGATGCTGCTTTCGAGTTCAAGACTGCTTCTCCTACTCGTCAAAAGGAGCTCACCAAGTCCAATGGAGTGACCTACTCCCCTCTCATTAAGCTAATCGGCTTCAATCATTGTTGGACCGCACCGCCGGATCCGATGCACAACACGTTCCTCGGCATTTCCAGGGCTTGGTTCGCCATGATTATGAACAGCGAGCTTTTCGTTGATACGGGACTGGACGACTTTCGAGAGGTGTTCGCAACTGCCGAGTATCCGACTCATCTGGGACGGTTGCCGGTTCGGATCATCGAACAGCTTACAAGGCCAAAGGATTCTGTCAATGGGCGGCTCATTGACCATCAATTGGCACAATGCGATGCATTATCCCCACTTCGTCAAATACTTCGGGCCTCTTTCGGGATTGGAGGAGGGCCTTAAGGCCATTCAACAAAGCATGAACGAACAAATGGGAGGGATCAAGCTCATAGTCGCCAATCTCATGGAACGGCAGAGCAACTACGAAGCCCGAACCTCGGGCGGCCGAGCGCGATCTCTATCGGGCACCATCGGAGGCACCAACGGCATTCCGAGCCCCCGTCTGTCTCAAAACCCTAGCATCCTGATTTCTGAAGCCTCCCGGGAGGAACATTCCCACCTGGGCCTTTCTTTCGCGGCCAAAAGGATTCTGTCGATGGGCGGCTCAGTGACCATCAATTGGCACAACGCGATGCATTATCCCCTATTCATCAAGTTTTTCGGTCCTCTTTCGGGATTCAGTACATCGGCATTCGAACGCAATAACGGCGCTCTGTCGCGAGTCATGCACAATGGTATGCCAGCGGATTTGCCTCCAACCATTTGGTCCAATGTGAGCCCCGCAGACCACCCTGAGGCAGATGAAAGTCTGCTTGGTCTATCCCCCCGAATCAGAGATCTCGTGATCTACTATTCGGGCTACCAGGGTGCTTGCCCATCCATGGTCAAAACCTGTGAGCCTGATCTTGGTCGTCTGCGTTTGCTCCATACATAGGCAATCAATTGAAGCTGAAGCTGGCCATTGACATATCTCGTATTAGGGGTGGAGAAGACCGTTAAAGAGCGAGACGATCTCTCTGAGCTCAACCTTCCCAAAGCGAGGAGGGTCTTAGGTAGGAATCTGACCAACTTGGTCGCCTACCAAAACCGTCTCGCCCAGTTGGATCAAAATTCTCTGGTGGCTGCGGAGATCATCAAGGACCGCAATCCTGATCTCTTTTGTCTGTCAGTATTACATGAATCAGCATTACATGTATTCCGTGCTCTGTTACTGACGAAGTCACTGTTATCAGTTATCAACCAAAGACATCCACCGAGGATTTTGTTGTGGGTGTAACAATCGAGCATGCTGTGGACTCGGCCATCGCCTTTACGCCGTTGGAGGGTTTGGCGATGGACAGCACTTGGCGCCGTCTGACAGTTCATGGCTGTCCGATGACGCTGCTGCTCACAGTCGATGAAAACCATCGTTCTGTGCCTCGTGAGTCTTGGGTCCATGATTTCCTGTGTCAAGATCGTTGTTGAGACTCAATGGCATCCCACGCTCGTTCCCGTGCATCTTCGCAATAGTCTTTGCGATGTTATCGGAAAACATCCAGGAGTCAACTTTGACACTGTTTTTGAAAGCAGTGAAAAAGGAGGTGGAGCAGAGAGCTAGGGAGATAGTCCTGGGTGGACGCACAGGTGATTCACTTTCCGGTGCTGCTGCAATGACTCCAATGGACCCTGGCGGGTTTGTACCACAGGCTTATGCTATGTTTTGCTATCCACACAGTCAGCTTCAAAGGATACCGTTCCCCCAGGACTCGTCTCCTCATCACTCAAAATGCCCGAGCCATCACCAACGGTGGTGGTTGGAAGCCCAAATTCGGCATGGTCGACAAATCATTTCATTAAAAACGGGTGAGCACCTATCTCATGGTCCAGGAGTCACGGAAACGCTGAGGACGATTATTGGCACTCCTCGTCATGTTCTTGTACCCAATGTAAAGTTTTTGGAGCCGAATTCATAGTCCGACTCTGTCAGTTCCATGTCATCCAGGCCATCAGACGATGGGACATGGAAGGAAGGAATGACGGCAAGCCATGTTTGCCAAAAGGTAATTGGGCAGTGGACAGACGTCCGTACTCAGTACAAGCGGTCTACCGGAGCCGGAACTGATGCTGATTCAACCATTCAAGGTGAGCATTTTCTTGCTTTTGTTTACTGCAGTGACTTACGCTAGTCCGCATCCGTCACCTGGGTTGTCTAGATGCTATTTCATAAGGAATTTTCACACTTCAGCGTTCTGGAACCTGTTCTATTGGATCAGCCAAACGCCACCCCAATGGCAGTATCTGACTCTTCGGCTCGCACAACCATAGGGCAGAGAGTCGAGATCGATTCGATTCTCAAAGCGTTCCGGCAACTACAGCGGTGTCCGGAAGGAAAGGGTCTGGCCTGGGACTCTGCTGTCGAGACCTTCCACCGCGCCATCAAGAGGACCTGTGTCCTTTCGGCAGCACTGGAAGGCGCCGAGCAGAGAATCATCGATTATTTCGATGCAAATTGGCTATCGGCCAAGTGGGCTCGTGAGTTCGTTCTGAAAGCGGTCTCAAAGAGGGGGCATCGGACTAACCTGTGTGGTATCTCTTCCGTATCATTCCTGTCACTACTAAACAGCATTGTGCATGGACTTCGGGTTGCCCCCCTGGTTCCACCAGGGATCGCATGGCAAACACCAACAACTGGCTGGAGTCGACATTCCGCGTTTTGAAAGCGGTTGTTCTGGACAGCCGTCATAACCGGAGGATTGACAGTCTTCTCTCGATCCTTGTTACATCCTTCTTCCCCATGTACGAGGTGTTGGAAGAGTCAGTTGCTCGACCAAGTAAAGGTCTCATCCAGGCGGCCAGCCGAGGCGATGTGTACTGGGAAAGAGGCGTTTTTTCGTCATTCAGAAGATCGTTGACATGCGTAGCCGACGCTAAAGTAACATTTGAAACTCGAAAAATCGCCTATATGGTGTCTGCCCAGGTTTTCCCGATTGGAGGATCTGAAGAAGTGCCAATGCACTTGCGTCCGAGTCAACCAGTTGAGTGTCCTGAATACACCATCTTATCTAAATCAGTTGCTGACAAAAGGGTTGCTCGCATTGCCCCTTCTCGCAAACAGGCAGCCTTAATGCTTCCTCGACATGCCAGTCCTTATCAACGTCCGACACCCAAGACCACGGCTCCTCAATTCAATGAGCGTGGCGAACAGTTACTCCAACTATTCCCAGCAAGGCTACTTTAGGGTGATCGCTGAAGAAACTGGAGTTAGTGAATCCGGTTGCAGCAACATCTACCGGAAAGCAAAGGACAGAGGTCATTGTTACGACCTCCCAAAGAGCGGAAGACCTCCCAAGCTCGATGACAAAGGAAAAAGGGCACTCAAAAGATCGGTCAGGCGTAATCGTTTCCGATCGTGGGACTACATTGGGAAGGACTACGGCCTTCACGGCAACACCGCGCGCAAGTACGCCAAACTTGCGGTCTTGTCCAAGCGGCTCAGGCGAGAAAAGCCTGTGTTACCGGCCAAGCACCGCCTGATGAGGCAGGCTTGGTCAAGGAGGAACCGGAACCAGGACTGGAGCCGTCTGATCTTCACAGACGAATGCTCCATCGAGCGGGGTCTCAACACCCCTTCCAGATGGGTTATCCGGGCTCCCGGAGAGGAATTCGACGACGAGAATGTCAGGCCGGTCTACAATTCAGGCCGAAAGAGCCTTATGGTGTGGGGGCCATCGCCCGGGACCACAAATTCCCTCTCGTCCGCTTGACGAGGTTCCCGCGAGAGAAACCAGTCACCAAGCATGGCGTCAATGCTAAAGTCTACGCCGACAAGGTCCTCAAAGGGCCTCTGAAGGCTGCGGTTGACGAGATGTCGGATCTTCTCGGCGGAACGGTCTTTGTGATTGAAGATGGGGCTCCTCCTCATATTGGGAAGGTCGCCGTGAACGCTCGACGGGAATTGGGTTTCATCCAATTCGACCATCCGACGCGTTCTCCGGACCTCAACCCCATCGAAACCATCTGGCACCTCAAACGTCGGGTGGGTATGATGGACCGAGTGGCCACTACACTTAGCGAGCTCTGGGATCAATTGGTCGAGGCTTGGGATTCGATTTCCATCAAGGAAATCAACCGGGCTATCGACTCTATGCCTGAGCGAGGGAAGGCCGTGGCTGCAAGCAAAGGCGGTTATACCAAGTATTGAAACGATCTACTTGTACCCCATTTCAATGAGGACTACATCCTGGAATAAAAATCCATAAAAACTATGTGTCGATGACATGGCCTTCAGTTTAGTTGAGAAAGCGAGGGGTGGATGCGCTCATTTTGTCACTGCATACGAGTACGAGATACGAGGCGGACTGGGTGGGAAACCCTCAGGCTTCAGATGACGCTTCTGACAATGCCAGTTCGGTATTGAATGATGAGTGCGGTCAAGGTGGAAGCAGCAAGCTCGAAATCTGCACCGATACCGTCCATGCGGACCTTTCTTTGAGACGTTTGGGCTCTACTCAGATGGCTAGCACACCGGACCTCGCTGTCAACGCCGTTCAGGCATGCTGTTTTTGGCATTCCGACCCACATTTTGGGTTTCTACACAATCAATCGCGGCTTAGAACGCGCTTTAGCAATCCATTTGAATCCGTCTTCGAGGGGCATTAAGCCTCGCTTAGTCTGACAGTTATCTTCGCCTTGGAACTGACAGTTATCTTCGCCTTGGAACTTCGCATTTTCTTGCAAGTCTTACAAGACAGTTACAACTCTTGTAAGAAGCCCATTCGCATTTTAGCCACTCCTTCTATCCGAATCCGAGGTCCTGAATCCGATAGCATCAACGGTTGCTGAGAAACAGGCAAGCAGCCCTGCTTACATACCACCTAAGCGTCCGCAAATGCTGGTATCTGGATCAGTATGTCATATCTTTCATAGAATTCGTTCATCACTGGGCCACGTATGGTGTGCACAGACCAGACCCAATCTTTGCGCAAAACATTGAGGTATTGCCCCCGAAAATTGTGCAAGTGGATGCAGAAGATACAAAAGCAGAACTACAGTCTCTTTCAAACTCCTGACGTCAGTATTCCGACCACTGACTATCAAGAGCGTCTCCTGGACGTATCACGGTCATTCAAAGTCGGACCCACACATGACACTCATGTCAACAAGCAAGGTCGACGCAACATGAATTGAAGCCCGACCGGCGTCTTCAGACATTCTTGTCGGCGGAGGTCAATGGCGCAACCGGAGGTTTGGTCATTGCAAGACAGACAATGCTCCGTCGAGATCAAAGGAACTACATGACCAGACTCGGAACACCACCACTTGCGCTTGACGGCGGGCATGCATGTTCGCCCAGCATGGTGAAACGCAGCAGGGCCAATCGGTCCTTTGTCCCACTGGTTGGCAACGCATCCTTTGTGCATGCAACCAAGTCATCGATATCGCTGTGATATGGGACAGCTGGCTCTGAATCATGACAGAGTCCGATGCATACGAGATTGAGTCATATTATCAAATTACCTCGAGTTGGAACGTATAAAGAGGCTATCCGGAGGTGATGGTTTGGTCAGTCTTCCAGTTCAGTCAACCTCAATCTCTCAAGCCCCAAAGCCCCAAAACAAGCGAACAGCCCCTTGACCAAACTCACAATCATGGCACCAAAAGACACAATTTACCAAATCCTCAAGAACCTGACGAGGAGATTCCAGGAGACTTCCAATCAAAAAGTCGCTGTAAGTTCATCTTTTTCCTTTCGGCGGGCCCGTCATAGTGGGGAGGGAGAGACATGAGCGGCTCAAGGTTGACAGAATCTTGCCTCTTTGCAGTTGGGTTCATGGAGCGTTTATCCGTACGGAGACGCTCTGGAAGTCACACCACTGGTCACTGTTGATGACGGCGGAATAGGTCTATACCGCCGGACTAAAGCTTCCGGAGCTCCAGGAGCGGACGCACAAGATTCCGAGGACCGCAAGACTTATATCAGACTTGAAATAGAGCTGGAAAAATTCCAAGGCTCTGGTATCGATATCTCAGAAACGCTCCACCTTTACGATATAGCACCTGACGATAGGATCCAAGGTCCAGGACATTGTGTGTCATTCAAGATTATGGAAAGAGAAAAAGGACCCAGGCGCCGTACGACCGGTGGGTCTTTTACTTCAAGCATCTCACGCAGCTGGAGAAAACGAAGCTCTGGCAAAGAGGGTGGAGCTTCCGAATCATCTTCAGCGCTCGGGGCACTTTCCACTGCTTCCAGTGCGGATGGTTATCAGACTATTCCTGATTCCTATGCTAATGCTCATCCGGCCAATACTCAAGAATACCCAGGTGTTGGTCCGCACTACCCTGCCTATTACGGGGGTGAGCAGACTGCTGAACCGCGGCCAATGACAAGCAGCCACCACCCTCTCCACCTACAGACTAGCTTTCAGCAGCCCCAGCCGCTCGCACCTTACGACCCCAATGCGACTTCCAGTTTCTCACAGTACACAGGTCAGTATTACTCAGAGTATCCAGCCACCCAACAAGATTCCATGACCGGCAACCAATATCTTCAAGCCCCGACCACACAAGGAGAGCACGTGTCCCCCGTTTCGACGCTCAACACCTTGGGCGGGGGGTCTTCGTGGGTGCCCACGCCAACGACGCCCAGGGAAATGCCAGACTGGACCACGGATACCGGTGGACATTACCGTTAGAAGGTGTTGCGCGGGTTGTGGTTTGTGGTTTGCGGTTTGCGAATAGCGACTCTTTCAACGGTGGGTCAGGTTCGTTGCTACTGTCCCTCATCTTGGTGTAAAATACAATGTCATCGTTCAGTGAGAGACGGGCATGTTGTTGAATGATCTGAAAAATCAAATCAATTCCATGTTCTACCTGTGTCCTTGCCCGTGTTACAATGACATGTCTACAATTCGGTCATCAAGTTTCATGCGTGTGGCATTGTTTGTACAAATAAAAGGTCTGATTCGGACCTCTCAGATACGTTTCATGTAATTCGACGGAGCGATCCCCACTCTACCCGTTGCAACGTCCACCAGCTCCCACCATCCGGCGTCGTACGAAGCTCCTCGGGCGCTGAGATTATAAACTTGACCCTTGGTCAAAGTGAATTCGTCCGATTCGGCGGCGTGGTAGTCGTACAAGGCTTGAATTTGCCCGTGTTGGCCTGCAGAAGGGGTAGCAGCTACAGCTGGTCGGTTTCCAGGGATAGCGGGCGGTGCTTCTTGTTGTTGTGTATCCGATTGCGGGGTGCCGTGTAAAGGATTCGCCGTCGAGGGTTGATCGTATGGATTATGAAGTGTTGATTGTTGCGACAAGGTGACGGGTGGGGAAGGCGTCACGGCTGAGAATGATCCAGGCATACCTGGCGGGGATGAGTTGACGGGCATGGTTGACCCGACAGGTGGCAGTGATCTTGGGGGCGACATGTGTTGTGGAGCAGACGCGTTGGGTTGAGGGGGTATCTGCTGGGGAGAGTGGAAGGAATGATTCGAGGGGATTGGTCCGGGCGGTCTAGCTTGGACTTCCACGTATCCTGCAGGAATCAGGCCTTCAATTGAGCCTCCCTGGATCGAAACTCGAACTTTGATCCATCCTTGGCCGTCATCTGGAACAAGCACTTTGACCATGGTTCCCTCTGCAAGGAGACAATCAATCAAACAATCGAGGGAAAATCAGGGTCAGGAGTGCGTCGATGTACAAGACGAGCAAGGGCCCACTCACTCTCAACTGAAATCTCGTCCTCATCAGCAGCCTCAAAGTCAAACAAAACTTTGGCTTGGATTTCTGCAACCCCTACGCCCTGCTGAGATCTCGTGGCAGAATTTGATCGACTTGCATTTGGCTGCCTCGATGATGATGACGAGATTCTCCTCCCACGCTCATCATCCCTCACATAACTCGACGGTGGAGTGGAGGCGACACTCGAGGCCTGAGCAAAGGGCGGCCGGTGCTGCTGTCGGCCGACGATATTCGTCGTGTCGTGATTGTCCAGGTCTGACATTCTATGGGGTGGTGGCAAGATGGGCGTAGCAGCTGCTAGTGCACTCAATCCGGGGGTCGGATTCTCGCTCGTGTTCTTTTTGAGAGTGAATGATTTTCGAATGTTTCGCAATGAAGAAGAGTCATCTTTGCTGGCACTGGCTATCGAGGCCAGGTCCGATATGCTTTGGTTTGGCGACGTGTCTCTTCGCGAAAACACCCTGGACATGCGTTTGTTTGATGAAGACGTTGCTGCAGCATTGGCGCCCGTGCATTCGGCCGGAACCCGTTTGGCACATTTGACATGGACGTTGGCGCCACATCTCCGACAAGAGGAGCCGGGTTTGGCGAGTCCCCAAATGGAAGATTTGCAATGGTCACAAGGAGTGGGAAGAGCAAAGGAAGAGTTTCTGAAATCGTGTGGTCGCTGAGCTCCTTGATCACTGCCCAATGTTTCTTCTAGGATCTTGATCTCCTCGTCAAGAGCTGCGACTTTACCTTCGGCCAACGAAAGGTCCTTGAGCGTTACGAGCAAAACTTCGACAATCTCGTCCGGGTCGCCTAGACCTCTGTTTGCTTCATATGCAGCTACCACGCCTCGACCTTTTCGAATTTCTGCACGCCATCCATCGCAAAGAGATGCAAGCTTTGCTCTGGCCTCGCGATTTCTTGCCAGTCGGTTTTGCAACACAATCAACTCCTCGCCGGACGAGCTTCCTCCTGATGGGCCCAGACCTGGTTGGCCGGTTGGCTCGTCGAAACCGAGATTGTCACCCTCTCCGCACGTCAGTGTACCTTGTTCAAAGAACCCAGGGCAAGCCTCAAAGGGCTGCTCGGGCGGGTCTGAAAACGTTCGCATGTTCCATTCAGCGTACAGATCCGAGTCTGTGGCTGGGTTGACAGCTTCGTGTATTTGAGTAATGGCAGTGCAATGCTGAGATTGGGCTGTGTGAAAGTGACTATACACGGATGCGGACAGGGAGAGTAGCGTATTGAGTCGGCCGACTGAAGCGTGATACATTGCTTGCAATTCGTCTTCGCATCTTGAGATACCAGGAGGAAAGGCGGCGACCTGTCTATCGTGATCTTGAGTCGCTTCTACTCTATCGTAGAATGTCCGCTTTGTGCAGTTGGCGACTCGCAATGCTAGGATGTATTCGTTGCGAGCATTGTTCTTGTCTACCAGCGCACTCTTGTATGATTTGAGCAGCCTGGGTAGATGTTTGTCATCCCTCGGAGCTCTAGAATGTTTTGTCCGAGCAGATTCGAGGTTGGAACAGGCATCATAGTACTTGTTCATGGCCTTTTCTCTGGATGCTTCGGTGCGATCACGTTCCTCGACCAATTCCTCGGCCCATGTCGCCACCTTTTTTCTTCCTCCATCCTTTTTCTCGCCATTGCGTTTGAGCTCATCCATGACTTGAGATTGAAGTGAATCAGCGACCTTGATATGTTCTTGTGCGATTGTCTCTAATGTTTTGAGATGCGAAGTCAATGCCGCCAGAAGCGTGCTGATAGTGAATGGCGAGTTTTGATTTCAGTTGACCGTACATGAAAGAAAAGGCTTGGAACGTATTCGTCAACTACTTACTTTCGTTGTTCCAGGCCGGGTTCCCATGCTTTACTGCTCTCCTCACCTACCGTCAAAACCACTACTCTGCGGTCTTTGAGCTCCTTTTCTTGCAACTTGTTCACCATAGACTTGAGTTTTGTCCCATATTCCCTATCAAGCTGAGCCCTCTGTTCGAGAAAGGACCGTATGTCCCCGTACAATGACAGATGGTCGCCATAGTAGGACAAGATGTGTTCCGACTGGTCCGGTAAGGCATGTGGCCATGGATGTTGAGGCGCTGAGCTTGTTGCATTGACCATGTCTGGACTCTCTCGGTCAGACGGAATGATCTTGTCGTATAACAAAACGAGTGTGACAACTTGTCTCTCCCTCTCGTTGGGGCTGTACCTTTTTCAATCCAGAGAGGTGAATCCAGTATCCCTTCCAGCTTGGCGAGGACACAGCAAGCGATCTCCGGTGTAATGTTTTGCCTCCGCTTAGAGCTGGCTTCACAAAGTAAACAATTGAACATGCGCGTCGCTTTTGCTCAAGCGATCTGTCCAAAGTGGCAGAGTCATACAGTAGAACCTGCCCTAGTCCGTACCTGCCCTAACGCGTAACCTGTCCTAGTCCGTACTATTCCGCGCGGGCTAACCCAAAACGCCCGTATTAGTACGTAATCAGCCTAGTCCGTACTCCGTGCGACTTTCAGCCAAGTACGGACTATGACAGGTCAATTTACTAGTAAAATTCCACTTTGGTTCCAAGCACCCTGGTGTCATACCCAAGCGATCAACGGCCCAGATCAATAGTATAACACATGAACAGCTCAGTGAGACTATCTACAAGCCTGACCGCAGATCTCAATCTCTCTTTTGAGCAAACTCCAATGCTCAATGTCATGTTTTGCTCTCAGCTACGAATTTTGGCCACAATTAGACGCGTCTCGACGCGGTTCGCGCGTTTCGCGGCGCGATTTTGCATGATGTGACGTCAATTATTGCTCTAAAGTACGCATGAATACGGAAACCATTCGAACGGGTGAACAATGGCACCACAGCAAGGTCCAGCTGCTCTGCATCACTCTTCCGACATCGGAGGAAGTTCGACTAACATTCTGATCCAGTTTGTGAGCTTTACGACCAACAGGCAGGCTCTGAAGACGCTCTAAACGACAAAGTAAACAAAAAAAATGATCACGTGATGGCCCAAAACTGGTCACGTGATGACGAATCATGGGTCACGTGACTAGCGCCTGGTGCGTAGTCCGTGCCATACCTCTACTCCCGACGGGCACGGACTAGGACAGGTTCTACTGTAGATTGACAGCTCACGTGACTCACGAAGCTCCCAGAGCGTCGCGCGTCGTCATTGATGAGTCATCAAGTGGAGGTCGTCAATGTCGTCATATCCGAGTAGATCTCTCTCACTCGATCTGACATCGATCTAGCGTTCACATTGTCGCACAGGAGTTGGATGTCAATTGAAAGACACTCTCTCATCTTGTCAGCTCTGTCTCCTCACTCCCATCGCAGAAACAACCACAACACACACTTGAACCACCATGTCTGAACTCGTCATTCGCGCCATCAACCCGTTCATCACCATCTTCTCAGTCCCGTTTGCTCGATTTGGCGTCTTGCCCGTCGGTGGCCGTTCAACAGCGATCAAGCTTCAAAACGATGAAGTCTTTCTCCTCGCCTCGAGTCCCGCCGACAAGGAGACGATTGATACTTTGAATGCCATGGGAACAGTCAAGTGAGTCTTGTCATGTTTTGTGCCATGCTTTGCCGCATCCGACCGTGGCACGCTCCATGTGAAAAGGTTGTCAAATGTCACTCATTGACGGTTCCCTCCTTTTGATGGGGTTTAGATACCTGCTGACACCCGACATGGTCCACGCCATGTACATCTCCGACTACCATAAAATCTACCCTACGGCCAAGTGTATCGGACCTGCCGGTATCGCTCAAAAGAAACCCGACGTCAAGTGGGACGGTATCCTGGGTGAAGGAGGCGAAGCCAAGACGTACGGGTTTGAATCCGAAATCAAACTCCACTTTTTCCCTGGACATGTCAACAAGGAGATCGCCGTGTTCCATGAGCCTACGAGGACGCTCGTGGAAGCCGACTTGTACTTTCATCTCCCGCCTACTGAACAGTATTCAAAGACCAAGCAGAGCTCTCAACCCATGTGGCCATTAAGCACTGTGCAAAACAAGATGAAGGAGTCTATTCCCGATCTGACAGCAAAGGACAAGGCGTGAGTGGGACCAGAGCATGATGCGGTGTGATTTTTGTTCTTTTATTCTTGCCTGGCTGACTGGCGTTGTTTTCTGTTCACTATTCGCGACAGTGCCATGACCCGTGATGTTGCCGTGGTCTCAGCCTGGGACTTTGACAGGCTCATTCCGTGCCACGGAGATGTCATTGAGACGGGTGCCAAGCAAGTCTGGCTGGACGCTTTCAAGAGCTTTGTGCCCAACAAGTAAACAAGACGATAGTGCACATGATAGATGAATGTGATAGGTTGGTTGTATGGTTGGGCAGAATTGTAACTGATACAATGTCTTGATATGTCTTGTGGATCGTGCACCAAAAAGTTACCACAGCGGCTCTATACATTGGAAATGGGGACTACAAGACAATGTGACATACAACTCGTTGACGTTCCCAGGCATCCGGGTCACTTGCCTTTGACATCCAGCAAGTCATCCAACCTTGTCCACGGTGAAGTCTCTCGCGCAAAACTCTCTGCGAAACCCTGAGCAATCTTTTGAAATGATGCCTCTTGGTCCAGCGTGAGTCGAGGGGAAAGAGACATGTCTCGCCAATCTGGTGTGTGAACCACAGGAATCGACGGCTTTGGCTTTGGAGGCCGTCCGCGTTTTCGTTTGGGAGGGGCGACCGTGTCGATAGTGGTCGACGACGCTCGGTCAGATGGCCGAGTGGCAAGCGTTGGCAGCTCGATTACCGATTTGGAGTCAAGAGGTTTCGTATCTTGCGTTGGCTTGATCGAGGCCAGACAGGTATCAAGTCTTGAGCGTGATTTGCGGGTACTCTTACGGACTTTTGCAGGTCCGCTGGCTTTCGAGACCTTTACTTTCGGTCTCGGAGAGCTTGTCGTCGAAACAAATTTGGCTTTATCATTTGATCGTGTGGTCTTTTTCTTTGGTCTGCCAGGTTTACGTTTCATCACGATGGGTGGGGCGGTTTCCGTGACTGAATTTCCCGTCTCCAGCCCTTTCTTGCTTGGCCGTCCTCGCTTTTGTTTGGGGGGCTTGTCAGATTTCTCATCCACTGTTTGATCGAGCGATTCAGTTGCATACCAAGGACTAGAATCTCAGCAGCTAATGTGAAATCTTCCACACTCGATGCACACTCACCATGAGACGTGGTAGTCGATTTTTCCGTGGTCGTTATAGTCGGCTTGTGTTGATCCTGACATTCGTTGTGACGTTCCCAGTGCGACCAGGCCAAACGTTCCCACTTGATATGACATTGTTGGTCTCTTGGATCCAGAGCTTCCCATCGTGTGATATCATCAGAATCAAACTGATGGTGGCGAGCATAGGTAAATGGAGTGACCATGTCAAAAGCAGGGTCAATGGGACTGGCGCAGGGAGAAACCTCGACAATAGTCTCATCGTCAAACTCTGACATGGCAGACGAGCAAGCCGATCTAGTTCTCTGATGGCCAACACTGTTGGACAGATCAACGCGTGGGCCTTGATCAAGTGCCCGAGATTCATAAGAGCCACTTGTCGTACTTGAAAGCGATTTTGACCCTCCTGCGCCCTTGTCAGAGCCAAGTTGGCTGGTCAGCCTGGTGTCCCTCGTTGATGAACTCGAGTACGATACACCAAGACCATGCGACAGACGAGGTGTAATGACCAAGTTTGAATGTCTGAGGGGTACAGGATGAGCAAGTCTCGAGTGATGGCCATGGTTGACAGGTTTGGGTTGGACAGTCGATCGGTCGCTAGTTTTACCTTTTCTGGAGGATTCTAAAAATCTTGGATGTTTCGACTGGTCAGAGCCATCTTGTGGCGCACTACCTTGTTGGTCTGCTGCAGAGAGTGCCCGTTGAATAGACGTGTGCTGGTGTGGATTTTCCCGTTGCTCGAGCTCGGGCGGAGGAGAACCTCTTTTGAATCGATGACCGGGAGAAGGCTCCTGCCAGGCCCAAGAACCATTTCCTTGTCCGTACATTGTAGGGCGGAGGTGAAGGGGTGGAGGTACGAATCTAGATTCTTGATTCATTACCATTAAACAACTCTGAATAGACGAAATGACTCAATTTGTGGATTTTTCAGAATTCAGAGTGGTGGGTTGTCGATGCTTGAAGAGGTGGTCGGATGATTGTAGGCCAAAGCTGCCAAACGCTAGTCTGACAATGGCGGGGTCCAGCTCCCCTTTACAGTTGCACTCCTTTGCTGACTGACTTGTTGTAAGAAGCCAACCTGTTCAAAAGGTATGAACCGAGCTGAAAGTGTAATGGTCAATGCTACGAGGTCCACGTCTGACCAGTCTGGGATCCCAGTCAGGGAACCGAAAGACTCCCTTTTATTCAAACAAGGTTCCAACTCCCGCTCTGCATGATGATCTGTTGATAATGATGAGAATGCCGCATAGCCGCTGTGCCAAGGGAAATCATTCCTTTTCTGCCTACTCGACATGAAACGCAAACCCATCCTCCACTTGCCGCCGCCGCCGCCGCGCGAGTCGCACAAATGAAACAACGTATTCTACACCGAGTACTCGAGTTTAGCAAAGTACACGAGTACAATAGTGAACATCTCAACCAAGTCACCTTCAGGTTCGAAAACTTATAATGCGAGTCATAGTATTCAGATACAAATCACAGTCAAGTACTTCTATATGTTTGTCTTGTCACGCCAAGCATGGAGGCATTGCGCGTGAGACCTCTAGTCGTCCGAGTTCAAAGGGTCAGGAATGATGTGTTTTACAAGTCTAGACAGACACACGCTTTTTTGTTTCCATGAGCAGCAGTGACTCTCCTCAGAAAGGTAATGTACACTTGTACAGTTGTACTCGTACAGTACGCTTTTTGCCTTGTTTTCACTCGACCAATCTCAGTTCCCTGGTCCGGTTCCTCGCATACACATCCTTGTACCCGTTCCAGATCCTCATGAGCTCATCAATGTACTTTTTCTGATAAGCCGCCAGCTCTTCGTTGGTGGGGTTTGGGTTTTGCTTGACGTGAATCGGGCTTCCGGCTGATGATGGTGCAACACAATCATTGTCAAGTGAGAGGCTGACAATGCGAAATCCGAAATTATGCACTTACCGACAGATACAATTGGATGGCGGAAAGGCTAGAGAAGCAAGTCAAATGTCAGATCCACCCCCCAACAAACCATATAGCACAACTCACCATCAAACCAAGGTTATCTGCATCAAAGAATTCAATCAGCGTCATTTTCGGCTGTATCCTCATTCCAGACCAAACTCACAATTGAACAATCCACGTCCATGGAATAGGGGAAGAGTAAACCCAAATACTTTTTGGAAACCCTTTTGGAGCTTCCAGATGGTGGTCCCACGCTTGTTTTCCCTGTATTACAACAGAATACGTCGACTCGTGCTCAATGCGACGACACCAAGCCAGAATTCAAAACGTACATTTGATCATAGACCTGCACAGAAAGAATTACAGCCATGTCAGCTTGGTGTCAATACTGACATGGGAACGGACAAGATTCCACTTACATCGTTTTCGCCAAAAGAAAAGACAGGCACCAAATCCGCACCCTCTCTGACTGCCAGCTTGATAAACCCAAGCCTCTTCTTCAAGGTCAAATCGTTTGTTCCCGGATGAGCGGCCAAACTCTCGGCGGCTCCACCCACAACGATTGTAATGGCGCTCCCGGGACCTCTGCGGAGAATGTTGGAGCATGCCTTTTTGGACACCGAGGAGATGCCGAGAGAGAGAAGAATCTCTCGATAGAGGGGTACTTTAAAGTTGGTTGCTGCATGACGGAAGAGTCAATCACCGGTCGTGCTATCGAAATCCGGTAAAACAGCACGCGAATACTTACTCAGGGTGAGGAGATGAGGCTGAATACCAGGAAACTTTTCCGAAAAGCCTGTAGCTGTTGGCAAGGCGGGTTTTCAGTCTCGAAGAGTCATGACGGGTTAACACAAGAAAAGACTCACCATCGGTAGCGAAATTGACAAATGCTCCGGTTCCAATGATACCATGGGGATGGTACCCAAAAATGTAGGGGCGGTCTGCAGGTAGATCGGCTTCCTTGATCAGACTAACGGGAAAGTAGCCTGTAAACGGCCGCGGACGATCATGTCAGCCATAATGTACCAAAGGGCCACCAATGATCCCAAGATCCGGGGAGGGCCCTGCTCACCAGCAAAATGCCTAAAGAATGCCGAATTCCTAAACACTTTTGAAGGTCGTCCTCCGTAGTTGGGAGAGTTGTCTGTCCACATGAAAATGAGGTAGGGAAGGATGATGGGCCAAAACAGGGGTACTGAGCTGATTACACCAAATGCGACAAGCAGGATTTCGTCAGCATCACGTCAACCTTTGTCAAGTTGGTGATCCAACTCAAAGACATGGATACGCACCATAGAAAGAGAAAGAATATGACAGAAGAGAACAACAAGGCGGTCCAAAACGCTACCGCTGCTGTTTGAGTTCTCCGTTGCAGTGGGATGGATAGGGGTGCAAAACTGGTTGTCGAGGTGGGGACACAAAGAACGGTCATTCACATAATTCGACTTTGACCGAGTTCTTACAAACTGGGCGACTCACTGAATGTCCAGATTGGTGCCAGCAATCTTGATCTCGGGAATTTCATTGGGCAAGTCAAACTTTTCCTTTATATGTGTACCCACGTCTTCCAAAAACTCGGCCGCCTTGACATCGAGTCCTTCATGTCCATCGAGTCGTTCCTTTTCATCTCCAAAACGAACGGCCTTGTCCTCATCTCGTTTCCTCTCGCCGCCGAGGTCAAAGTCTTGCTCATCCTTTTCGGAAGGGTCTTGTGTGAGATTACGGTGACGAAGTTGCGGAGATGAGCTGACCGAAGTGTTCCTAGAGGGATAACCCGACGTGTTGGCGGAATACATGGTCGAGAGAAGACGTTTGCAGAGGCTCCCAGGTCAATTTATTTGGTAGTAGACCGTAGTCATACAAGACCGTATTCTACGTACGCAAACCCTTGTTGGGTTCAACTGTCGGGATTGACAAGCAGGACTTGACTGACGTACTCGCTGCCAAGCAAGCGTCATCCTCTGACCCCGGTTATTCTCTGTCAAGGCTGCCATTTATCCGCATCCATGCATCGGCAAGTGGTGGCCCAACGCGTGCTATTCAGCCATGCGCGTCGCCTGTTCCGCCATCCTTGTTTCGCCCAAAACGTCATTTAGCAAGCAGCAGCCACTTTCGACAATGGCTTCAGCTTGAAAGTCGACGGCTCAATCTATCAGACAAACTAAAAAACAACGCAACAGCTTCACACTGCAATCATGTCAAGTCTGAGGAGAAATAATTCAGAGTCTCAACGTCATTTACCTACCAGACTCGGCAACGATGTGGGTAGCAAGGAAAAGGGGCTAGGCATCAAGCGATCGAGCAGTAGTGGAGTTCAGGTAAGACCGTACCCGTGGTGATAGTCCACATCCCAGCGTCACTATAAACGCTAACTTTTCAGTATGTCTACAGGGAACACTCAATTTCACAGCTAAAAAGACACTCGGGAAATCACCAGCCAAGAAAAAGGCCGTAGCTGATCGTTTGGGGACGTCAACCAATGCTCCAGTCAATCTAGGCGATAGTGACGCTGCGTCTACGGATGATGATGATGATGAATCATTGCCCAAGACACCTACTCGTCTCGCACCATTGTTTTCTCGATCTAAAACAGGAGATTCGCAGAATGTCACAGTGCCAGGGCCAACATCCGATATTCTCTTGTCTTCCCAGGATGTTGCCGATCAAGTCGAAAAGGATGAATTTGGGCTGGTCAAGATCCTGCCAGACGGTTTTGAACCACTGGGTAGTGGTAAACAAACGCCGGCGATGCTAGCCAACCTTGAGGCCCCCGAATACACAGAGGCACAAGTGGAGAGCGATGGCGAACAAGTCGTGAATCCTACCGCTTTCCTGACTGAAGGTCGATCCCACAAGGAACGAACAGCCTTGACAAACCAAAAAGCCAACGACGAGAAGCCAAATCTTCGAACCGTGCATCCTCAAGGCACAAGAGTACGAAAAGCCATGAAAAAGGCCATTGATGAGGTCGATCAAATTCGTCAATCCAAAGGAGAGTCTGGCGGCCCCAAGCTCAAGGTCAAGGACAAGAAGTGGAATGCGATTGACAAGGAGGTGCAAGACAAGATGGGCGTGAATATGGACCCCAGTGAGTTTTCCCTTTTTGACTCTCGTGCTTGTCAATGCATCTTGCTCAATATGAACCACCCTCTAGTCCACTGTACCCCTAAATCACATAATCGGATCCATCATATACTTCGTGTATTCGATCTGACATCCGAATACGGCCCAAGTATCGGGATCAGCCGGTTGGAGAGATGGAACCGGGCCGAAGCCTGGGGGTTGGAACCACCTAAAGAGGTAAGAGGCTGGTCACACATGCACGTGTGTTGCAGAGAAGCTGACACCTCCCCCCCTCTTTTACCCCTTTGCGTGCGTCTCTTTGTAGGTTCAAGAAATCTTGTTGACCGAACAAGGCGCTACGGATAGTGCATACCGAGAAACAGTGTTTTACGACCGGGGCATTTACGTTCCAGAATAAGCAAGCCGCCAAATTAACAGACGCCTACGTCTCGTATGGACCGTTGTGGCTCGTTCATCCATCTGCCTGCCCCCAAGTGTAGCCCTTGTTTTTACGTCGACCAATGTAGTCCGACATGTCCCTCTCATTGCCGCAGAATGTGACAGTTATGTAGCCCCCAACTTAAGTAAAGAAATCGAACCCTATTGTAAAATGCTCTCAGCCCTATGATGTATGATGCTATGATATATGATACATGATGCGTAATGGTGTACAACTGTGCGGCGTAGACATGGCAGGGTAGCTTTCAAGGCTTACAACGTGGTTTGACGGCTCGTAAGGGCATGTGCGGACAAGCGCGTGTGGTGGTTGCTCGAGCTCTGCTGAACAAGAGTCTGGGTTTCGGTTCTAGGGGTGATGCTGAAATGCTGCTGGGGAGAAACCGCTAGATCTCCACATGGGGCATGAAGATGGTCAAGACCCCCGATGATTCACCACCAGGTAGATCGCCTTGTCATGTTGATAGGAAAAAGCAGTCAGCACGGTTGGGTAAAGGACGAGGTCTCAAGACACCCAACTCACCGAGGTAAATATATGCAATGAGACAGTGGTTGTCACATATACCTGTACGTTGGCCCACACGTCAGCATCAGGTTCTTTTTCCGGGATCCATTGATTGACGTACATCCGACTGTGGCCTTGTTGGATATATTCGTCCCTAGGCACTTGTTGAGTTTTTGAATGTTCAAATCGACAGAGTAGAGTGTCTCGGGGTCGTTTTCATCTGGAGGTGGTGGCGGAGCTTCGGGATCTTGCACGACTGATGGAAGCGTGAATGCGAAAAAGTCAATGGTCAGGAAATGAACTTGTTGAAAGATAAAGTCAAAGTGAATACTTGCAAGTCTCTGGTCCGAAAATCTGAATGTTCTTGTATTCAGTCTGGAGTGTGTAACCTGAGCCTTCCAATGAGAATGAGAGATGACCATTCTGATGATATATTGATTCAATGACTCAGTAACGGTAACAGATGTCACGAAAAGGACTTGGCTCACCTTGTTTGCAGAGATTCGGACGGTCTTTGACAATCGGGCGAACCGCGAGGTCAGTCCCTTGACGGACGATAACTTGGGGAATTTAAAGTGAACCTAACCGGAGAAATCGTCAGCTGGAGTAACCACAAGTCAAAGACCATGGTCGACTTACATCGGGGTGAGGGACCTGGGGCTCTTTGATCAGGCGGGTATGATCTGATCGCAAGACTTGACATGCGACGTCATGAGTGATCCGTACCGAGCTGCTGCCTATTTGGCCCTTCTGTTGAGAGCGATAAAATGAGATTGTGTGTGTGTGCGTCAGTGCTCCAGTGCATAAGAGAAAATTCTTGTGTCAAGAATTGATGCGCCTACCTTTGCTTCCATTTCGAATTTCAAGACGACACTGTTATTGACCTTGGTGAGCTTGATGCCGACGGTCACCTCATCCCTGGAGTTGGCCATTTCTGCCGATCTCAGTGCGTTGCCCAACCCATCAAGTCCAATCTCGAGGTAAATCATATTGTCGTTGGCCGATTCGCAATGGTAGTCTTGAAAGCATGTTGCCTGTAGCTCGAATTTGAATATACACACACCCTGTGTTAGCGAACAGTTACTCGTATAACTCGAGCCATGCCAAACTCACCGTCTTGATGATTGACCAAAACTGAGTTCCACCTGGGCCTGCAAGGTCTTCACTGACGATAAACTGAAACTCTTCCTTTGATAGCTTGAGAACGGCCTTTTTGGACCCTGTATTGACCAATGCCCTTACGATTTCTGAATTGTAATGGGATTATCAATGGAGTGGTGATATCATTTATAGAGTGAATAGCCTAGACACGTACGGTTGAGTAAGCCTGGATCTTGCACAATAGCTTTGAACCTCATGGCTGAGTCACTGCTATACTCCTACCAACAGCTTGACCATTCGCAATGCACATGGTTTTGAACTCACTATGGATGTTGAGAAGACAAGTGCAGCAGCTCACAAACGCGAACAAACTAAACTTTAATAAGATGTTGATTCACCATCTATTCTCCTGAAACGCACACACACTACATCCAGTGGAACGGCTAGCAGGCCCACAGCACAATACACAGATCCGAGCAGGGAACCAATGCAATGCATGCGAATAGGGGTCTCAGGACGCATTGGGAGATGAACAACGTCGGTCACCATGGCGGCGAGTCTGCAGCGACATTTGGAGAAGCTCGAGATCATTCCATGTTCGGCCTGAGAAGCATGAAAAAGAGGGAGGAACGCTCAAACCCAAGACCCGTTGTAGCTCCCAACACGACCCCACGGGTAGGACTCTCCAAATCAATGGCAGTCTCAAAGCTGTCGGCCGTTCCACCAGGTCGGTTTTATGATAACTCCAAGCCGCATACCAACACCCCTTCAAGAATAGCTCCGAATCCAGACAGCATCAACCGCAAGATCCGACCTGGAGGTGCAAAGGCCAATGCGATCAGTGTCGAAGATGACGAAAATTCGGACGAGGTGCAAGATTTCGATGCAGCACCACGAGCAGCCATCAAGAAACGCAACGATATGGCGAATCCTCACAGATATGGTCGCCATACCAATGGTAATGGGTGCAGGTCAAGTCTGCCCATAGGCAAGAGTCCGAGTAGATCGTCTGCCCTTCTCAAAAAGACATTTGAAAAGGCACCTGGTGCTTCCCGCGTTGTACCGTTCGACAGTGACGATGATGAGGACCTACCAAGCCTGGGTACAAGGACGCTGGCCAAATCAAGTCAAGATTGGTCCAAAAAGGCCTCTGCTAAAACGCTCGCCCCAGCATCTTCACCTCTGACATTAGACGATTCCGAAGACCCACTGTCGATAGGAAATAATGACCAGAGTGCTCGACGAGTGGAGCCTGTCAAGAAAGCAAAACGAAAAAGTTTGGTCAGACGAGCGACACCGACCAAGGTAGTTGTTCATCAGGACGAGCTAGAGCCATCCTCCCCAGAAACTATATCATCATCACAACCAAAGTCATCGCAGGCAAAATGCTCCCAGCCAAAATCATCACAGACCAAACGGGCCCATCGCAAGAACCAGCCAGACTCGCCTCTCCGTGTAGATTCCATGTCATCCTACAGGTCCTCTCCTAGATTCTCTTCGCCAGCTGGTGTAGTATCATCACCTCTCAAACGGTCTTCCCCCGATGCAAACAGTTCCGACGAGCTATATAGACAGTCTCCCAAGCGACCGCGATCGCAAATCCCAGGTAACACGGCACGAAAAGGCAAGGGTAGAGCATCGCAGCCATTATCCCCATTACCAACCGCCCGGATCAAACCAAAGAAGAAGAAACTTGTCATGTCAGATCCTGATGAAACGGATGAACCCGAAAAGGAAGCAACACCACCACGACGAAACGATTCACGAAAACCAATGCCCAAAAAGCGGAAACCAGGGGCGCAAGACCGAAGCGACGCCGTCATTGACCCTTTCCCCATGAATCTAGACGGGGATATGACACGACGCCCTGTCCCGAAAAGGGGCACACGAACCACCAAGTCTGAGGAAAAGTCCAATGGCCCCGAGATCCAATCATTCCCTGTTCAGCTCGATGATAGAAAAGTTCGTGCCCAAAAGGATGAAACCCGACAAGAGTATCTCCGCGTCAAGGGTCTCTTGAACGATGACGCGAGGGGAATTTTGGAGAAATCTACAGGAAACGGCATGTCAATTCAAATGCTGGAAGATTTCGAAAATGCAGAAGAACAGTCGGATGATATGATGGAAGGCGGGCTGTATGACGACGAGCAGTTGAGTGCGAGAATGGCATCCCTGTCGTGAGTGTCAATTGGCTTTGTTGTTCTTGTTCGTCCGATTGACTCTTTGCATGTCAAATTAGCTCACAACAACAGGCGCGGCCACGATTACAATTGCCCGAAGCTGAAGCAGAAAAGTATTGCAAGTGTCTCTTTTGCTTCTTGTTTGACCGCCCGTTTACCTTAAACGGTGTCGCTTACTCTGTGTATTTTGCCGTTGATAGGTCGGCGATTCAAAAGTTACACAGACAAATGCCCAGCAAGTATTGTTTTCTTTTGCTGAGCCATGCATATCCTCAACATACCCTCGCTCAATTATGCAGTTCCATATGCTGACGTTGATACGACTGACAGTTTTGCAACGAACCCCTTCCCGCTAAACCATCTACACGCCTCAAAACATCTCTCGAACACCTCGAAGCCCGTCTTCGTCGATCAAAGTCATCTCGACTCCCTTGGAACCAAACCATTGCGACGTGCGAGCGGCATCGTGCCGAAGTCGAAACATTTCCGCTCGGGCTCTTGGCTGGCTACCCTTCGGTGCTCGATTTTCGCCAAGTGAGAAACAGGATCATGCAGGACGAATACGAGACTGCGTTGCTCAATCTGGTGACTTCACCAAGGAACAGTCCCATCTTTGGGCTGTGCTCGAGAGAGATTGACAGGCAAGGCTTGCACAAGTGGTCGTCTATTGAATCGAGAAATGAGTCCAAGCGAATTGCGAGGCTGGTACCCGGATAGTGAGTGCACCTCTGTTTTATCTGTCTTTTTGATCACATGAACCAATCACTCATATTCATTATGCAATGAAAAGTTTCGGAGAGTTGGGTCGTCGAGCTATTCTCCTCGGTCTCCATTCGTTTACACAAAACGGCCAACGCCTCCCCCGGGCCGATCAAGTCTCCCCCATGAGTCTCCAAGACTGGTTTGAGAATGTTTTTGTGATTGAAGCTGCCGTGCTACTTATCCGGCAAGACCTCGCCCGGGCCAAAGCGACTACTGAGCAAGACAGCGACGGCGATGACAAGAATCCCGGCAGTGCAACCACAGAGTTTTGGGGACCGAGAGACGAGGCCCTGACGATTCTCAAGGAATCCCGAGATTACGGACGGATGCGATTCGGTGTTGATTCAGACTATGATGTGACGCCCGCTACGGTAGACGAAAGCCATGCGAGCAGTCACGAGGATGACAGCCAAGAAAGAGTGAGGGCACGAGGGTCGGATTGGAAGTTTGAAAGTACCCAAGTCGCTCTTCGCGGGATCCACCGGTGATGCCATGAGCTCGGTTTTTTTTCAGACTACGTACATAAGATCGGTGCGTTGTATCTCACCATTGTAGCAAGTATGTTCCCAACAAGACATGGATCAGACAGTCATGTTGACTCTGAGCTCGCGGTGTCATTTGATGTATGGTGTGGCCAAGGTATCAAGCAATCAAAAAGGGGGTCATGGCATGTCATTTGTCCCAGCCGCAAGTCCTCTCTGAAGTTGTTAATTACATTACATATTACGAGATTGTCCATACCGTTCAATTATGAAAACACACAAGATCATGAGAAACAAGAGAAAACCAATATAAATGTCCGTTCCAACCATGAACCCGAGGAAAACAAAAGAAAAACAAGCCACGTTGCAATCAATCAAAGGGTGAACAATTGTTGGGGGTTGTTTCCGGAACAAGTCCAGGTCTGGAGGGAAGTCCCGTCTTCTCGCTTGAGGTCCAAACAGTGAGTTCCACCGGTAATGGCAACGTGGTTGTCATCGGTGTAGTACCAGGTTTGTTGGTAGAGGCCGAGGTAGCTGTTGGCAAAAGCATAAAGGAAAAAGGGACGAGGTCAACAACGAGTGTAGAAGCGGTAAGTGGTTAGGGGGGGCAAAAAACAAGACTCACCAGTCCCAAATCTTCATGCCGATACCGTTTGCAGGGTTCGAGCCGGCATCGAGACAAAAGTTTGTTCCGGCAAGCTTGACGGATCCGGAACCACGGTTGATCTCCCAGCGTTGGTACTGGCTGTTTCCGTCACTGGCAGCAAGGCAGTTTTGGCTGGAAAAGATAAAAGGAGAAAGCGTGATTGAGCAACATGTCTTTTTATTGAAATCAACGAGAGAAGAGAGGACCAAAAACTTACACGGCCACAGTGGCACCGTTAAAGGCAGACCTCGAGGTCAATGAGACACATTTGGAGTTATCACCGTTCCAGTGAAGTTGCCTGCCCTGGGTGGTAGGCGGGGGTGTGCTGGTCGCGGACTGGGTCGAGGAAGGTCCGGTCGGGGTACCGCTAGGGGGTCCCGAGACGAAGACTTGGTTTTGACCGGGTCCACAGTTTTTGGTCGCAGGGGCACATCCACCGTTTCCGCATCCGGCACCAGAGTAGTCCATGCAGACTGAACCTCCGGTAATGGCAATGTGGTTGTCGTCTGTATGAATAAAATCAGTCAGTGGTTGTATGGAATCGAGGTGGTAGGGATAGAGAGACGAACCGGTATAGTACCACCTCTGCTGAGGAACACCGGGCAGACAGGTCCAGAGCTTGGCTGGGCCTCCATCACGGGGAGCTAAAGGGTAATGGACGACGTGGTCAGCGCTCAGCACCGAGTTGGCAAAGCAAGAGACGGCTCACGAGATCCAGCATCCATGCAAAAGTTGGTGCCAGCAAGCCTGACGACCTGGTTGTCTCCCTTTTGGATCTCCCAGCTGGACCCGGCCGTGTTGCAAGGGACATTGTAGAGCGGGACGTCGTTGCCGGGGGCAGTACCGGTGGCAAGACCAAGACAGAGGTTGCTAGCCTGGGCGGGGTGGAGGTAGACGACGGGAGCTCGTTTTTGAAGAGGTTGAGCCGGGGTGGGGGAAGCAAAGGCCAAAGCAGGGAGGAGGGTGAGAAGCGTCAGAGCAGAGTACATGTTGATTATGATGTTGAATATGATGGTGGTTGAAGAGCTGTTACTGTTGTTGAGTCGCTGTCGAAGTGATTTGCTGCTGTGGTAGAGAAAAAGTACATATGGATGATCTGTCGAGGTGACAAGAGGTTGTTGGGCTTTATATCCTTTTTGGAGATGGCACAGCGTTGTTGTGGCCGTGTATAGGGTCTGGGTCTGTTCTGCGGCATAGCCATCTCGTCGAGGATTGGACCAAAGGGGAAAAAAGGGAGATGTTGCAAAAGGGATCTGGGGGTGCTGGCTCAGCAGCAGATGACCGTAGAAGACGGTCGGGACAGAGTGGCTGGTACACTTGTCATGTACAGACTGCCCGTGGTGGTCCAGTGGTATTCCATTGGCAACTGACCATGGAAAGGTCCTTGGTCAGTGGTTTGGGCTGATGATCCGCTGTGCGAGTCAAGTTGACACGGCCCCGAGCTCATCTGGGGTCCTCCATCGAGGCCACCGCTGACATGCCATTTGAGGGGGGTGACAAGCAGGGAGCATTAGCCCAGGATTAGCCCGTAATCAGTGGTTGGTGACCAACATCCACACATGTTCCTGGCGCTCGTTCGGTGTTTTTGGCGGTCAATCATTTCGATCATGTTTGTCAGCTGGTCAGGAGCTGCTCGACGAGAGGTCGATTCACAGGCCCCATGGGGGTTGTTTTGTTGTTGTGAGCTGTAAGAGAACAGCCTGGCAACGTACTTGCGGAGATGCCATGGAGAGGTGCGGAGAGTGACAAGAGAATACGCAAGAGGCTTCTGCGTCTGTCCGAATGTTCCTCGCTGGGGGTGACGATGACCGATGACCCGAAAGCTGCTCTACAGTTACCCTTGGTCTTGACCCTTGTTGACCATACGAGAGGAGAGAAGCATGCAGGGTTCTATTTTGACCACCAGAGGTACGAGGGATCTGGGCTGTGGGATAGTGCTCATCTTGGTCCATGACTTCCACCCAGGTTAGCGGTGGCGGCAGCGGCGGCGGCGGAGTCTCGGGCATTGTCATCCTGACCGAATGGACCCATTGTTGTGATTCCATGTGGCGTATCATTTCTGATCAGGTGACGATTTCGCTGATCACATCACAACCTCGTTTTGAAGCGTCTGGCGCAGGAACTGCCAGGGTGGCCTGGTTTGTTTTTGCCTTTTGCGCCTCTGCGAGGACATTTATCACTCTTCTCTCTCTCGAGGTTTGCGTGGGAAGACTTCTGACGATAGATCTCAGAACATTCAACTAGGTCAGCAGATGGAAAGACTATTCTGTAGCAAAACCGGCAGAGGTCGGAACTCGGAACCGCCGGAAAGTCTATTCAAGGACAGAAGCCCCGCGGATGGGAAAAAGTAAACAAGAGCGGCGGAAGCGAAATGACCACGATGACCGAGCGAGTCTCTTTCCCGGCGGGCGACTCGGGCTTGATCTAAATTGAATTCTGTAACCAAACCAGCTTTAGAATACACCGTTTTGTTGACAAAGTCGCGGATTGGGACTCCTCACTAGCAGACATTTCGACATTCAAAGCAACGACTCGAGTACAGACAACGGTTCCAGTCCGACAACCAGACAAACATCTCAACCTCATGTCCTCCTCATGTCGGTGAGACTACTCTCACGCAGCAACTCAGCTTGACAATCAGGTTCAATCACCTCTCTCCGACCCTTGCTCGTACTACGTTTGACGGTTGTCAACGGCATCGGTGGTGGTAGAGGTCGTGGAGGCATTCGAACCATGAGAGTCTTGTGCGTGGCGGAAAAACCATCGATCGCAAAAAGCATCTCCGATATCCTGTCAAATGGACAAAGGACGACAGTGAGTGCCCTATCGATTTCATTCGTATTCAACGCTCCAAGCCTGACAGATTCTGTCGTCATCAACGATGCAGCGCAGGTCTCAGGCTCAGTACAATAACAATCATGACTTCTCATACCGCCTGTCACCGCCACTCGGACCTCCATCGGGATGGGCTGATTTCACAGTGACAAGTGTCTTGGGGCATCTAACTACTTCGGCAAGTCTGCATGGCTTGACCCATAGCCACACTGGGCTGATTGAGTTCATTCTCCTCTCGCAGGATTTCGGGGAAGGTCATCGGGCTTGGCAATCTTGCGATCCTTTTCAACTGTTTGATGCTCCTATTAGAACCATTGTGCCAGAAGTGAGTCTAATTCCTTGTAGAGATTCAGACCAGCTTCTTGTTGACAAGCGTTTGCTTTGCATCAGAACATGCTCAAGGTCGCCGACAATCTGCGCAAAGAAGCTCGAACAGCAGACTTGCTCATGATATGGACAGATTGCGATCGAGAGGGAGAACACATTGGGCAAGAAATCGCCAATGTATGCAGGCAAGCCAAACGAAACATTATTGTCAAGCGAGCAAAATTCAGTGCCATTATCCCTGCGTGAGTTTCGCTTCAAGGACAGGATCGTAAAAGGCGCAGTGGTCCCTGACCAAATGGCTCACGACAGTCAGATCCATCGGGCATGTCAGAACCCAGTAGAGCTGGATGTAAGACAGGCAGATGCAGTGGAAGCCAGAATATCACTCGATTTGAGGCTCGGCGCGGCATTTACACGGTTTCAGACCTTGCAACTTCAGAGCCGAGTACCTGAACTGGCAGAAAATGTCATTAGTTACGGTGAGCCACATCAGTCATTCGTTGGCGAAAGAATCCAGTTTAAAAGTTGTCTCCTGCCAAATCACCAGGGCCCTGCCAGTACCCAACCCTCGGATTCGTTTGCGACCAGCATTTCAGGGTACAAAATTTCGTCCCCGAGCGGTTCTGGTACATCTACCTCGCTCTTGAACGAGATGAGAGCACGGTCAAGTTTACATGGAGTCGGAATCACTTGTTTGATTTCGCCATGGCCGTCGCCTTGTACGAAATGTGTGTCGAATCACCCGTCGCAAGGGTCACGAGCGTCAAGACGAAACCGACTCAAAAATGGCAAGTAGCGTCGTCGAAATGAATAGAGAGACCTGCATTTGTTGATCGAGTCATCCAATGCTGTCCGCAGGAAACCATTGCCATTGACAACAGTAGAACTTCAAAAAACGGGGTCAAGGTTGCTTCGACTCGCACCTAAACGTGTCTTGGATGTGAGTGGAATTTGATAGACATCCCACAGTCGTACATCTTTACCAACTGATGATAATACAGGTCGCCGAAAAGCTCTATCAACAAGGGTTTCTCAGTTATCCCCGCACGGAAACCGACCAATTTGACAGTGAATTCGATTTCAACAGTCTGATACGCAAACAGACAGCAGATTCGAGATGGGGAGATTTTTCACAACGGTAAGAGGCAGTCGGGCTCGGTCGATGATACTCGTTGTTTTTTTTCACTCGGGAGAGCTCACTTTGAGACCTGTCGACCCAGTCTGCTGGACGGTGCTTTTCAACGACCGCGAAATGGGAGTAAGAACGACAAGGCCCATCCTCCGATTCACCCGACGGCCCATGCAGGTAACCTCGAAGGGGACGAGAAACGAGTCTACGAATTGGTGACCCGACGCTTCCTCGCGTGTTGCTCCACCAACGCTCAGGGCAAGTCAACGACGATTGAAATCGACCTCGCCGGAGAATTCTTTTCGACCTCTGGACTGGTCGTCTTGGAGAAAAATTACCTCGAGGTGTACATCTATGACAAGTGGGCGGACTCGTATTTGCCTGATTTTCAACAGGGAGAGACATTTACGCCCTCTGTATGCGAGCTCAAGGATGGACAGACTGCAAGTCCGGCGTACCTCACTGAAGCTGACTTGGTTGGCTTGATGGATAAGAATGGAATAGGTGAGGCCGATGTTACTCTATGAATCAGCAACAACAGACTGATCAACTTGACTGGTTTCACTGCACAGGCACCGACGCGACCATTGCAGAACATATTGCCAAGATCATTGAACGAGCCTATGTCGAGCCTAGGCAATCGGGTGGCCAAAAGTACTTGGTCCCTTCGGATCTAGGGATAGGCCTGGTCGAGGGTTACAATCGCATTGGGTTCGACCGGTCATTGACCAAGCCTCATTTGAGAAGAGAGGTGAGCGATTGGATGTGGCCAAGTGACGCTGATGAGTCCATCGATAACTGACGTGTGGCGACTATGCGAAAAATGAACAACAGACGGAAGACCGAATGCAAATGATTTGCGATGGGGTCGTGAGCAAACGCGAAGTCATCGATGAAAGTATCTACCAGTACCAAGAAGTCTATGTCCGAGCCAGGCAGCAATTTAACACGGTCGTCGAAGTGGGTTGATCTTGGGCCATTGATTGTGTGACTAGACCAGACTGATGAGCGACTTGCTTGAAAGCAGAGCGTGACGAGATATATGGAGGAACAACCTACGAGACAAATCCGAGCCGCCAGGCCAGCCCGACGAGGTGGTGGTGGAATGGACGGTGGCGGGAGTCAAGACGAGAGCGATGATCCAGGTGACGATGACGGTGGCGGTGGTGGTGGTGGTGGTGGTCGCGGTGGGTCCACACGAGGGAGAGGCCGGCCAAGGGGCAGGGGTCGAGGGGGAGCGGCCAGTAACAGTACGACCACCAAGACTCGCCGTGGTAGCTCGACGACGGCAACGACGCGGGGAGCACGGGGAGGAAAGTCCAAAACTAGGACAGCGAATCAACGTGACGATCAAGACGATGATGGTGATGATCAAGCCAACATTGCACCACCACCACCATCACGTACCAAACGACCTCGACCTGCGGCGACCACGACGGCAATGGACGAAGAACCAGGCGAAGCTCCAATATGTAAATGCGACCAACCGGCAATTGAATTAACCGTCAAACGAGAAGGCCCGAACAAGGGTCGTGGGTTTTGGACGTGTGCCAAGGGGCAAGATCAAGGATGTGGGTTCTTTGTGAGTCGAGAGTGCGGTTCGAGTGGTGACAAATCGAATCTGGGGCAGAGCTGAAAGAAGTGGGGGATGGGCGTGTGACTATTCTAGGAATGGGCTCTGGGTGGAACGACGGCACCGCGGCGACCGGTTTCACATCAAGCAATCACCCATCCACCCCCGGAACCTCGGGCACATCCTCACCACACTGCCACTAATCACGGCGGCGTATCGACCGACCAAGGCCCTTTGTGCGATTGTGCATCGTCACCGCCCACACCCGCTATCCGACGTCAAGTCCAAAAGGCAGGCCCGAATCAAGGACGACACTTTTGGACGTGTGTCAAGCCTCAAGGCGAGCAGTGTGGGTTTTTCGAGTGGGATGGGGAGGGGCAGGAGGGGGAGACGGGCGGTAGTGGTGGTGGTGGTGGTGGTGGTGGAAATGCGGGCGGTGGAGGTTCATCAGGCGGTAAGTTTGATCATTCCAACTCATGTCTCGAATTTCCTCACTCATACGAGATGCCATGGTGTAGAATGTTTCAAGTGCGGACAAGAGGGACACTGGGCGAGTGCGTGCCCGAATGAAGACTCGTCAGGACAAAACCGGCGAGGGTCTGGTGGACGTCGTGGAGGCACTGGCAGTGACAGTAAAAGGGGTGGCGCAAGGGGCGGTCGAGGGGGGACTGGGGGTAGACGGGCGAAGGGCCGGTAGAGCACCATGGGCACGGTCAGGTCTGGAGGGCGTTCGAGGACATGAATGGTCATTGTCAGGCAATTTACTTTGTACAAAACGAGCTCTGGAAGGAGTCACCCAAATGTATCGTTACCACTCAAATTCTCTACACCATCGGGTTAGCCTCTTGAAGTTTTGTGACTGTCACTCAAAGTGGAAAAAGAATGACTCACCCAGTACACCTCGAAAACACGTATTCCTTTCCCTGCGCCCTAATAAAACCATCCTTGAACGTAACCTTCCACTTGTTTTTCACTCTCTGTACCTTGTCACACACGCACACCATGACGTCTTTGGCCAAGTCGTCTTCTTCGTCTGAAAAGCCGTCGTTTGAACCTGCATAGGGGTTGTTTGCATGTGATGACGCTGAAGAGGAAGAATCGTCGAGATCCGAATCAATGACTTCTTCCCCGGGGAAGATTCCGTTCTCGTTGGGTTTGAGCGGAACCGGGGCAGTGGACGAGGTTGATGAGGGTACAAGAGCGCCACGGGAGTCTCGAATCGGAGCAGTGCCCGAGGCGGTGGTGGTGGAGGGAAGAGCGGCAGTGGATGACGAGGCGATAACGGGCTTGACGTCTTGTTCATCGTCGTCTGAATCTGATTCAAGGCCGCCTCGAAGACGAAGTGTGATGCTTTCGCTGTTGCCTCCCCGTAATCCACCACCATAATACCCGTTTCCGTTGGGGTCAACAGCGTATTGGGATGGCTGCTGCTGCTGATTTGAACCTGCTCCATCGTAGTGAACCATGTAGTCTTGTTGGCCAGTGGTTGTTGTCGTTGCCTCCGCTAAAGGCTGATGTTGTGGGTCGACGGTACCTTGTCCATCGGCAGAGGCTGAGTCCTGTTCCTCCTCTTGGAATGGGGCGACCCTGGTCAGCCGGAGATTAGCCTCCCACAGCTGGTGTCGTGGGCATAGAGATGAGCGGATGGCCTTACTACAAGGCAACGACGACACCGGACCGACTTACTCTTCGCAGAATCAATGCGCCATCCTCATCAAGCCCTTCCTCTTCGAATCTATCTCTGATGGAATGAACTACGCTATCAATGACCCCTGCGTACACGTGTGGCTAAGAGAGAAGAGAGAGAGAGAGAGAGAGTGTGTGTGTATGGGTGAGCGCAGTAGTGGCGAGATTGTTGAAGGAGTGCTTGTGCTTACGACGATCTTGTTAGACCTGGAGACAAAGATAATCGTCAGTTTCTGTAACCGAAGCTTATACCTGCACAGCTGCTTACATTGTTCGGCTGTATACAAAGAGTGTGGATGTCGTTGCAGTAGAGTAGAGTATATACCGGATGGATGTAGTATCGCTGCTTGCTTCTTCGCGCCATTGAACGGTTCTAACGATTATTACTAAGGGGACAAGCAAGCTACCAGTAGTATCATTCGAGTCTACTACCGCATAACCACCATTGAAACAGACACGGCCATGTCCTCGGACGAGTTCTCAGATGTGAGCAGGCACGAGTCTGATGATGGAGATACGTTTGAGCCATCCAATCAACGGGCCAAGAAAGCACTCGCCAGGGCTCAGAAACAGGTCGCCGAGTCGAAACGAGCAGCACAGTCTAGAGTGACCAGAATCGATGGAATCGAGCAGCTAAAGAAAGGGAGACGGAAGCGTCCAAGGGAGGTCGAGTCTGAACCAGACGAGGAAGAAGAAGCTGTTGCATTCACACAGCCACCAGTGCAAGACCATCGTGTGGGCATGTTTGACTCGGACGATGGCGAAGATGACGACGACGCCACCAACTCGGACAATTCGAACGACTCCGCCACCAGACCAACCGGTTCCTCCTTTTTGAAGTCTCTACTGTCCCTCAAACCAGGTCGCCCAGTCAAAGACCTGTCTTCCCTCTCACTCAAAGCAGACCACGCCTCACGGCCATTGTGGATTGACAACCATGGTCGAATCACGCTCGAACGGTTCAGTCCGATTGCTGAACAGGCTCAAGATTTCTTGGTGGCTATTGCTGAACCCGTATCAAGACCAACCTTTGTCCACGAGTACCGTGTCAACGAGTATAGCTTGTATGCCGCCATGAGTGTAGGACTCGAAACCAACGATATCATCGAAGTCTTATCGAGGCTTTCAAAAACACCTTTACCAAACTCATTGGTCAGGGACATCAACCGATGGACAGCGGCATATGGTAAAGTCAAGCTCGTTCTCAAGCGGAATCGTTACTATCTCGAATCATCTGTTCCAGAAATGATTCGAAGGCTGTTGAGTGATGAAAAGATCCGAGCGAGTCGAGTCGTGGCGGGAACGTCGGTCCAACAAGTGCCCAAACCGACCAATAGTGGGCTGGTCATTCCAGGAACGGAGCAGGCAAGACAAGCTGCCGCTGCCGCCGCCAATCCCAACGCTGACACCAGCACTATCGATAACACGGATCCTGCAAATAATGCAACGACAACAGATCCTACCGAAGACACACTCGATATCGACCTAGACGACCGGGTTCAATCTTTTGAGATTTCTCCCAACCGGATGGAGACTGTGAAGAAACAGTGTCAACTCATTGGACTGCCCGTCCTCGAAGAATACGATTTCCGAGCCGATAACATAAATCGCGATCTCGATGTCGATTTGAAACCGTTGACGGTCATTCGAGAGTATCAGGAAACGAGTTTGAGTAAAATGTTTGGCAATGGACGTGCGCGATCAGGAATTATTGTCTTGCCTTGTGGGGCTGGAAAGACGTTGGTCGGAATCACCGCAGCGTGTACGATCAAAAAGAGTGTACTCGTCTTGTGTACTTCCGCGTGAGCCGGTCTTTTATCATCATCTCGCTAGGCAACACTTGACTCACCGACATGCACACTACATAGCGTCTCGGCTCAGCAGTGGAAACAAGCGTTTATTCAGTTTACCAATGTCCAGGACAAGCAAATCTCGATCTTCACCAGTCAATCGGCAGACTTGGTGAGTCGACTGTCGTCATAGTCGATGTTGGAGATACTTACTCATAGACTGTACCAACAGTTTTCTGGGGCCGAATCAGGAGCCGCCGGAATCGTCATCTCCGTCTACTCGATGGTCGCATTCACGGGTAAACGATCCCATTCTTCGTCGCAATTCATGCAGTTTCTCAAATCTCGTGAATGGGGACTATTACTCCTCGACGAGGTTCATGTCGCTCCAGCCACGGCCTTCCGAAAATGCGTCGAGTCCTTGCGAACACACGCCAAACTCGGTCTCACAGCGACCCTCGTCCGTGAAGACGACCGAATCTCGGATCTCAACTACATTATCGGTCCCAAACTGTACGAAGCGAATTGGATGGACTTGGCGCAAAAGGGTCATATCGCCAATGTTCAATGTGCCGAAGTCTGGTGTCCGATGAGTCCAGAATTTTATGCAGAATACTTGGTCGCCAAGTCGCGCGCGAGGATCGTCTTGCAGGCCATGAACCCCAACAAGTTTCAGGCTTGCCAGTTTTTGATTAGCTATCATGAACGAAGAGGAGATAAGATTATCGTGTTTTCAGACAATGTGTTCTCTCTCATGGTGGGTGTCATGTTATCGAGACGTGCGAATTGACACGAGTGGCTAGCTGACGGGGTGATGAGTTCTTCATGTCCACAGCAATACGCACAAAAGTTGGGCAAAGCGGCGATTCATGGAGGAACCGATGAACGTGAACGGATGAGAATTCTCGCTCGATTCCAACACGATCCCAACATGAACACCATCTTCTTGTCCAAAGTGGGAGACACGTCGATTGATTTGCCTGAAGCCACGTGCCTCATTCAGATCAGCTCGCATTATGGCAGTCGACGACAGGAAGCCCAACGACTGGGACGGATTCTGAGGGCCAAGCGCCGAAACGATGAAGGGTTCAATGCCTTTTTCTACTCGTTGGTTTCCAAAGATACCTCGGAGATGTATTATTCGACAAAGAGACAGGGCTTCTTGGTTGACCAGGTGAGTCTCGCGCTCGAGCTTGATGATTTGTGTATCTAGCAATGGAAGCTGACATGCATGCTGCGCACACATGATCCCCCTGACAGGGTTATGCTTTCAAAATCATTACCGAACTCTCCGGGATCCACTCGCTCCCCGACCTTGTCTTCAACACGCAAAAGGATCAACTCGAGCTCTTGGCCAGTGTACTCAACGAGACGGAAAAGGTGAATATCGAAATGGAGGACGAAGCCGAAGCATACGACTTGGTCGACCGGCCACGCGCTGGTGCAGCGGTGGTGAATGCGTACAAGCCGGCGAACCGAATGACGGGCAACATGCAGAACCTTTCGGGAGGTGCAATGATGACTTATGCAGAGACGAATACAACTATGAAGTGGGTGTGCTCTATCTTTTCATTTCATCCTGTTCGTGCTATTGGACTGACGAGTCTTTTGTGTATAGCCGACGGATCAAGAGGGACGATCGAGCGGCACAACGGAGTGGAAAACAAGCGAGACACGAGATTTTCAGAAAAGATGCAGCGGCCAAGCGGCAGCGGCAAGACTAGTGTTGTATTGTAGTAGTGCCAGTGTATCGCAAACCATGTATTGGCGGTGCATGTATGGATTCAAAGGGGGTGGATACAAACGATGTGGGTGTATATAGTACAGGTAACAATGAGACGTGTGGGACAAGTGACAATCAGCTAAGACACAGAAACCACACAAAAGACGCGTCTTTATCGAGACGATGACTACTACTACTACTACTGCTAGTGACACTACGATGGGTCCGGTATCGTACCATCTGGCTTGGTTGTCGTAAATTGTCGGTCAAGCTCGGCGACCGCTTCATACAAGGGGTCCGCGGTCGTCGAGTGGGTCGAACCAAGTTGAGATTTCAATCGGGCAAGACAATCGGGGATGGACACCCATTCACGTTGTCGGTCTGATCCGGGCCTGATAGAGTGGGATGGATGGTTTGAATGATGGTCGGAAATGAACATCAAAAACAGGCCGGAATTACTCACCAATGCGTTGCGAGTTGATCAGGCTCAACGTCTAATCGAAACACATGCCACTCGGGGTTCGCGGGTGTCTCGCCATCCACGGCATTGTCATTTTCGAGCGAGAAATGAGATACCACGCTGGCAGCTCCTTGCCAGAGGGGTGTCAATGTACATGTAGTAGGGTCCCGGGGTGTTCCAGCTTCCTCCCAACTCTCTCTGTAAGCGGAATCTTGACATGATTCACCTAGGAGAGATTCATTGGCGCCCTTTGGAAACGTCCATTCGAGTCTTGGTTCGTGCGATGATGTTTGAGAAGGCTGCCGCCGCCGGGGTGGACGTTCAGAAATCATCAAGACTCGACGTGTTTCGTGGTGAAACGGTACGACTGCGCACAACCTCGCCTGGCGGACCAAATGACGCAGGTAAATCTGGCACTGCTTGAATCCCATGTACAAATCTGTTTTTGTATTCTTTTCATTCGCCCAAGCTTGGCACCTTTCGAGCGCTTGAGCGACTGTGACCCATTGACGTTTCCGTTCGGCCGCTTCGGGCCAATCCGAGCACAAGTCGGCTGGTTTGATGGCGATTTCGAAAATGTGATAGTCGATTCGACGACTACCGTCGCCAGACATGGATGAAGCGGCATAGACTTCGGGGGTGAAAGAGGTTGTGGCGATGGACCGTGGGGTCCCTGCTTCTTCCCATGATTCTCTGACAGCGGCTTCAGCGAGGGATTCACCGAGGTCCGCTTCATGGCCTCCCTTGGGGACTGTACAAGTACATTTGTTTGTACAGGTGTGTGTGTGTGTGTGTGTGCGTACGTGTGTGTGCGTGTGTTGCGGGCGAATGAGTGGGTGCTCTATGGTAGCCACCACACAGAAACCGACTCACAAATCCACTTTGTATCGTGCTTGCGAGACGTAATCATCAAGACTCGGTCGGTTTCCAAGTCGACAGGAATGACGGCACATACTGTCCGCTGAGTCAAGCCTGCTCTTGAGGGCGGCGAGACGGATGTCGTTGTTGACGAGACGGACATGGTTTGTCTCTTTGTGGGTGTTTGGGAGTACACAACCAATGAGAGTGGGTCAAGGTTATTCGAAACGGTCTCAATGGGTCCAAGTCGTGGTCAAGCAAGGCGATTAATAGGCAGCAAGGCAGCAAAAGGGGGTCGTGTGCCGGGTCGTGTGCGCGCGGAACAAACAGCCAGAAAATGGAAAATGGGTGATAAATGTTGGACTACATGCGCACAGACCATTGAGACATGGAAGACAAACCTGGCCAGAATAAACAAATGAATGCCGAGTCACTGTCTCAGTGCTGTCTAAACATACTGAATAGGGCTGGGTGTGCCTCGAGCAAGCAAACCTCGTAGAGCACGTGTGTGGTGCGTCAAGTCAGTTTATAGGTTCAACGACGTTTGCTAGAGACAGACGGAGGATGTGTGCATCACGCTGACAGTCGATGGATTCATAGAATACCTCACATGAGATTCTTCCCACAGCCACCTTGCTGGATCTCCTGCAGCCAATGACGAGACGTGAGCCAGTATATGCTGTAAAAACCAATGAAAAAGTGCGGAGGCTACTTGCTTCGGGAAATTCCTCGGCAATTTAGCCGTACGATCCGATTTGCTTCCGCCAGTATGAAGCACCGTATACCAACGTAATCTTGGTTGAATAAGAGAACCTTGTATGTCACTTGGATCCCAATCAAATACCACTCAACATGTCTAGAATGGCTTGCTCTGTCGCACTCAAGAGCACTTCTGCTCGACTGCTTGGCCCGGCCGGTTCGAGTCGGGTCGGGTTGCACGCGTTGCCCTGGTTGTCCTTGACCGCTCGGGCTCCACAAAGATCATTGCCAGGTGCGACCTCGAAACGATTTGCTGCGACAACAACCTCGACGACATCCGACAATCTCGAACGTAATGTCGTTGTCGGTTCGACTTTGAGTTTGCCCCCAGACGCTAAAACCGTCTACGAGGGTCCTTATGCCGGGACTTTCAAGTACCTCAAGTAGGTTGATCCCCTTGACTTGACCTAGAAAATGAATGTTGTAATACTGACTATTGTTGAATATAGACTCTTTTCATTGTCTTCTTTAGCACTCTCCACCGCCCTGTCGCCGTTCATTTTCATTCTTGAATCATCTCTGCCCATGTCTGGACGAATCTTTCTCGCCGGGATAGCCATTTCGGCAAGTATCAATTCCCTAATCGTGTTGTAGGCCGCCGCTTCAACGCTGACCAGGTCCTATTTCCCAAAACAGACCACGACGTTTTCGACCTACCTCATCTCCCTCTTTACGTCTCCCTATGTCACCAAAATCATCCGTTCCTCAGGAAAATACCCTCTGGTTCTTCAAACTATGACCATGTTCTTGGCTCCCCGTTCGACTTACATTTCAGACCCATCCCTGTTGACACCAAGTGAACGACCCTTGACAACGTGGAAGCTGATGGACCAAGTCAACCCGGCCGTCGCTGTTGAAAAGGTCGCGGGGAGGGCTCCTGGAGCGTTGAGTGCTGTGACGACAGACAAGGCCGGTCAAGTGGTCGGGACATTTGTGGTGAATGAGAGTGGAAATGTCGAAAAGCAGGGAAAAGTGGTTCAGTGAGTTTTTGTGTCTTCTTTCGAGTCGTCAGAGTGACAGTGTGTTGAGCAACCATTGAATGTCAAATAACAGGTACTTCAATGTCCATTCCGAACTGTTGCAATTCGAGCCAAAGACCGAGGCGTAGCATGTACTCTATATTCCAGATAAATGGTTAGACCACATGTACCCCCTGATTGCCCGGGCTCTGCTTCGAAGCTAGTAATATGACTATTGTCTCTGCGTCTCAGCAACCTGTAAGATATCACTTCAAAGTCCGAACCTGGGCTGAAATCACGTGACACAAGTATGACGACATGGACGTCGATCAGCGAGATGAATCGTCATGGAGACCCGTTCGAGTCGTTCAGGTATCGACTCTTTATCTCTAGTATACTCTACCCAAGTCCTTTCGAACAGAATCAATCACCATGGACGTACCAGCCATGCAAGGAGGAAGCGAACTCGTTCTCTTGACACTCCCCACCGTCGAGGTCTTTCAGGTCAGTTTGCTCTATCTTATGGTGTTCAGGCTGGCTTGGCACTGAAGCTCAACAACGTATTCTGTCCGTCAGGTCTTTGAGGGCCAGAAAATCCAACTCGGGTCAGGTGGACTCGCACTCGAATGCGTTTCTCTCCCACGAAACGCTACAGCCCCACTTGTCTCGGCAAGTGGCAAGACCGTCCGCCCGAACCCGTTCAGTGATGACCCTTGCCCGGACAAGGACTTGTACCTCATCATCAAGGTCGGCCCGGACTTTGAAATGTGCCTGATCCCCGGGGTTCAAATTTCAAGGGATCCTGGATTTGAAGCCAAGCAACAAACTGGCCTTGATGATGGTGTCACGTTGAGGATCCCATCCCCGAGCGTTCCTAATGCGTTTTGCGACTTGATCATTCATGCATTGAAAAGTGAAGAGGATCAGCAGGATTTGGAAACCCTTGAAATCTTGCTCAAGCAGTATGGATCACTGAACATGCCTGATCATTTGGTCAATCGGGATATCCCTGGAACGGGCTTGATCGATTCGCGCTCTCCACCCAGTGGAGCTGTGGACACCAAACAAAGTGGGACCGCTTCACCTCGTCCCGGTCTTCAACGCACACCAACCGGTGGTCGAGTCGTCCTCGTTGAAGAATCCTCTGGCCAAGTCCTCGGTGAACTTTCTCAAAATGTGCCCGTCGAAGAGCAAGGCCGTGTCGATTCGACTCACGAACCCGTCGTAATCGATTTCGGACCTCTCGAGCAAGGTTACTTGACCCAAGTCACCGTCAAACGCGTCGACGAAGCCGACATGGACGATTGGATGCTCAGGGGAGCACATTATCTCTCAAGAGGCATTCTGGCGTTTGGAAACAAGTACTCGTCCGGTGTGACGTCTGCTGCAGAGTATTACGTCAAGCATGTCACGCCGAATGCTGAACCGTCCAAGCTGTCGGATTCGACCAAGAGTAATATCCGCATGGTTCATAACACCTCGGCCAGGGGTCTCAAGGTCACTCGAAAGACGCTAGACACGGTGCATGATGTGAGTCTGTATGTGTCAATGTCATTACAATGTGTGCCTGAGATCCAATTTGTCTATCTTGGCACCACCAGGCAATCGGAGGCTTCATTGCGCGAACCGCTTCGAGTGGAATGCAAAGTTACGATCAGTTGACCGCTCCCAATTCTCGACGACCAAGTCGACCAGCCAGTCCTGGTGCCCGTCAACAAGCGTCCTCGGCCGGTGGTCATCAGCAACCCTCTATGGGCCCAGCTCCACCTTCATATCAGGCTGTGACGGGGTCGAACGACTCATACTCGTACGGAGGAGGCGAAAAGACCGGCAAGGGCGGTGCTGCTTTGGATCCACACGGGTATCCTGTCGACAAGAAGCCTGGTGAACCTGATCCTACCCAACACCCCGCCGTTCTCGCTTCAGACGGGTCCAACAACTATGACCAAAGCGGGTATTCCGAAACGGGAACCACCATGGTGGGACCTGATGGAAAGAAACAACCCAAACCGTTTTTGTTGAGGGCTTTGCAGGCGGCTGAAGTGATTGGGACCAGTGTCGAGGCCACAACGGCCAGTTTGATTGAATCCACGACCAACGCCGCTTCCACGGCTGCAGGGTGAGTTTTTTACGCTGGTACAACTACACGCGCCACAACCACCACTGATCCCACTGCACCATTTTCAGACACAAGTACGGGCCCGAGGCCGGCCAAGCTGCCAAAGTACTCGGCGGGTCCGTCCGCAACGTTGCCCTCGTCTACGTCGACGTTCGTGGTGTAGGACGCAAGACAATTATCAAATCCGGTCGAAAGGGAATCTCGGGGGCGATCAAGACACGCCTCGCGACGGGAGAAGAGGTCGAGATCAAACCGGAAGAGCTGCAACTCGCTGGATCCAACGCGGCGCCTACCCCGTCAACCACTGCTGGTGGTGGTGGACAAACGGGCGTGGCCAAGGGTGTGACGGTCACAGGAGTTGCAGGACCGACAGGTGTACAAGGACAATCTGCAGGTGTTGCAGGAGCAGGAGGGATGGGTACCCAAGACAAGCCTTCTTGGTTTCAGCGATTGCAAGACGTAGCGTCTGGTCGTGCAGCGACGACCAACGAGGTCCAAAAGTACTAGTCGACGACCAGACCGTCATCTCATTATCTCATTTTTGTACCATTATATTTCCATACCCTACGCGCGAGTGACATGTGAACGGATCGAAACATACCCCATGGCCGTTCGACGTTTGGCTATATATAATCTTCCTCTAACAATTCGGCATCAATATAGTCGTATGCCATGGCTCCTCCGTCAGACTCTGGAGACTCTTCCGATTCGGTTTCGACAACCTTTTTCCGTCGTTTCCTCGGTACAGGTCGCGGCTTGGGAGTTGCTTGTTTACGTGCGTCAGTGTCCATCCCATCCTGCTCATTCTCATCGTCGACAAGGTCCATCTCAAGGTCTTGGCTCGGGTTCGATCTAGCCGCTACTGCCGTTGACTTGCGTTTGACTGCAGGCGTACTCGTCTTTTTATTAGAGGCCAATTTAGAGGCCAATGACTTGATGGGAACGTGGCCTGGAAAGGTGTACATGTAGGCAAACGGAAACGCAGTGGTGTGACCCGTTTCCTTGTCGGCCGTGGAACCCAAGATGGCGTTTCTGCTCAACCGAGACAGTCGGATGGCTTTTCGTCCAGGTCGGACATAGACGTTGACGGCGTCTGGTGATATGCAGCCGCTGCGATCAGTAGATGGCACGAGACTCTGAAGAGAGAAGTGGGCACGTACAGGCCGTCGCGTGATACTCTTCCTCAAGATAACCTTGCAACACCATGTCCAGAATCAACATCTCAGCACGCTATTTAAAAAGCAGAGCACATGAGCTAGTCAATTCAAGCATCTCTGAATTGAACCTGCACTACCTCTTTTGAAAGGCCGACTTTGACGCCGACCAAGTCATTGATATCGACGACCCCCTTTTCCTCGGATGCCTTGGATCTTCCGCCACTTCTCCGAGGGGCCGCAACGATAGGGTAGACTCCCCCGCCGAGACCACGAGCGAGATCGGCCAGCCCGCTCAAGGTGACCCGTCCTCCAGTCTGAGACACACGCTCGCTGACGCAGAGAATCTTCCAAACGTCTAGCGTGACATTAAGCTCTTGTTTCTCCGTGGGTTTGCGAAGACAATTATCACAATGTCCGCATGGGTCGATGCCGCCGTTCGCACCATCTTTCCATGGATTGGAAGATAGGGAAGCGCTGGCTGAAAAGTACTGAAAGAGTCTGTTACATCAGTTGGACGTACTGATGGGACAGATTTGCGACATCAAGACGGATCCTTACGTCTGCAAATGCAAGTTTACGGCACGTCACCACATCTATAGAGGAAATGGCCTACTGAGCTTTGAACGGACAAGTTCTAGGCCGGAGTACTCACCTTGGGCATATCTCAGCATGTCATGAACTAGGCAGTAGACAATTAGCGAGGCTTCAAACCGTGTGATTTATGCACTCATCTACTCACCTTTGCTTTGTCCATCGACTTCGCCTAGCGTCAAAGAAAGGATCCTGCGCAATTCTAATGTCAACTTTCTGCCAGAATGACGACAAACATTGTGGACAACTGACCGACTGGCATCCTGGTGTCGGTAATATAGTACACAATCTGCGTCTTTGCCGTCCCGTCCTGCTCGACCGGTTTCTTGATAGTAACCGTCCATCGATTTACTCATCTGGTTAGATGATAGGCAATGAGTTTGGGCTTGCCCAAGCAATGTGTTGGACATACCGAGGCGTGCAAAACGTATCGAGTCTCAGATTTGTCTATTCCCAAACCAAACGCAATGGTGGCACAAACGCAGCTGGAGGATGGGGTGAAATTCAGTTGGTCTGGTCAGTCTACGGCGGCTATCGATTCGAGATTGTACCTCATGACTCACTGGACCTTGCCCACCTTCCAATCTTGATGTATTCTCTCTTTCGCATCGTCCCCTACATCCGAATGATAGACACCCGTCTGCACAGTCAAAAGCCGACGGTCATTGGTGGTTGATTGGGCTCAAACACGTCCGCGGACTTGCCTTGATTGCACCTCGAGACGCTTCCCGTAGGCCCTGAGCTACAACCTCGGTATCTTTCTTACTTAGACAGTACACAATGCCTGACGAGTTGCTATCAGACGGAAATTTGCCATGAGCTATCACGTCAGATCAAGCCAACCGAATCACTAACAGATGATGTTTTGTAATATAATCTGCCATTTCTTCGACTGCAGCTTTGGCATTGACAGGCTTCGGGAGCACCTGATAGTGGAGGTTTTTTCTGTATAGGGGTGAAAAGAATGCGCATGTACCGGTAGAGTTGGCAGCTATAGTCATTTCTGGCGTTAGCAATCGTCGTGGAATGCATGGCCCCTGATGATGGAAATCACTCACCAGCCCCGTCTGTGATGGGAGGAAGGCTAAGGATCTTGAGAAGATCGGGCAATACTTTTTGAGATAAAGTGGCAGTCTATGTAAATAACACCTCATATGAGTGACGATGGTCGGCAGATGGGAGATCGCAAAGTCTACTTGAAAAGAGATTCTTACGACAGCGAGGATGGGAACATTGGGAAACAATGTCTTTAAGACGGATAGCTTCTTGTAATCAGGTCTGTCTCGCCAGAAACATGCTCAAGGTCGGTATCACTGTGAGCTCAAATGGGTTGCGACCTCACCTAAAATCGTGGCCCAGAGCAGAGCAACAATCTATTGGACTGGAATATCAATTCGACTGCCGGGTCGTAGAAAAGGAAAAGATAACACTCACGAGCTTCATCTATGACGATCCTTGCTTCGGAGGACACATCCAATGCATCGTCAGCTCAGGTGCATGGCCTCATTCAAAGCTGCCCTTACCAAGTCGTCCTGCAGAAGCCAAGTTCTCTAAAACACCAATGAACCGTTTGCTTTTGGCGATCTTTTCAGGCTGTCGGAGTCTGAAGCTTTAGCTGGCAGTATAGACCCTTCACTCAAATGTGGCCTACCGTTACATAGCACAGCTGTTGGATAGAAGAAAGTCCGTCAGCCTGAACGATGCTTTGCAAGGGCCAGGAAAGTGCAGTTTACCTTGATCTCGGTATCATTCCGATCTCTAGGTCCATCTGACATTCTTTTGAAAGCGGCCTGTTGATCTTGCTTGGATGTGGTACCCGTTAACATGACACATTCGACATTAGCCTCCTTGAGGTGCATGATTTGGTCGGCGATGAGAGAGAGCAATGGGGAGATGACGATCGTGGTGCCGGGAGAGAGAAGCGCAGGCAACTGATAACAGAGTGATTTGCCTCCTCCGGTCGGCATGACGCCTGTCCGAATTTTCATTTGGCCGGAACTGAGCGTGATATTTATACAGTCACTCCGTCTTAGAGGCTCACATAAGATATCTCGACCGTCCATGTTGGCATTACAAACGCCTTCCTGAGAAAGACTAGAAAGCAGGACGATCCAATCAACACCATATTAAGGGCTCTCCAGCTTCAATGTACCCACCGAAAATTGTGAATGCCCCAGACGTCCTTCATTGTTCGCTTCAGCTGCGCAGACCATTCAAACTGCTGTTTTGTGCTGGTATAATCGATGGGAGTGTTAACACTTGCTACACGTTTGCCCTTGTCCAATCCGCCCAGAGAGATTTCTTTCCGTCTGTCTGTTTGTGGAAGCGGGTTTTTGGCCACCAATTCGCTTCTCTCAGCTTGCAAGGACGAGCGAAGTCTTTTGAGCGAAGTGATCTGCTCGTCTATGGATTTAATCTGGAGTTGCGCACCATATAATAACAGTCAGCATTGGCTGAAACGGAAAGTGTTCACCAGTGCTTACTTCGTCTTCGAGCGCTGCGACTGACTTGTTCATGTCGCCATCTTGATTGGTGTTTTGTGGCATCGAAGTCGGGACTGGGTGATAGGAGCTCTTGCTTGTCGATGCCACAGGCTGGTAATCATCGTCTAGCACGATGATGTCGTCGTCATCACTATCAAAAAACGCCATGCCAATTCTGAACTATCAGCGAAGCCTAGACTCTCCCACACTATTCAGAGTTTGTATGTACAAGTTCTAGAGTAGAAGTTGGATGCTTGGATGGATGCATGTATGGTCAACGAATGTTTTGAAAGTGGAGGTTAGAGTCAAAAAGTAAACAAATCAGAGACGACGTACCCCATCATCAAAGTACGTACTGTAGTGACTGTGATAATGACCATTCGTTGCGTTGATCTTGTTGGACTGGTTCATTGACCGGGTAGATCTTGGCCGGGACAGCAAATCAATCAAGTGACATGTGATCAAACAACAGCTCAAGAATCGAGCATGTCCAAATCCGACAATACTCTCCGCTTCAACTGTCGTAGTCTTGTCCCTAAATCAAGCGTCACATCAAACGTCGACCGGCGAGTCATTTCACCCAACGTTGTTGAGACTGACCCGAAATATGAAAATGACACTCCGATATCGCTGCTGAATCTTGAGAATCGTTGGAGAGACCGGAGAAGAGCAAAGTTGGAAGATAGCCTTCAGAGAAGACGTCATTCAGAATGTAGGAGTTCAACGCTCCCGGACCAAGAGACGATAGTTCCTAGGGAGCCCAGACTCAAGGCCACTCGGGTTGAGACATTTCAACTAGGTTCTCATTCATCTTGTAGCAATGATAAGGGAAATCGAAGTGTCAGGTTCGAAGATGAAACTTTGGACCGTTCGCAAATAGCCCCTTTTTCAAAAGCCTCGCAACTGAACATAACTCAGCTCGCTGGACTTGGCGACGAGCCCAACAGTCAAAAGCTTAATCAATTAGCTGGTCTGGCGCAGAAAAAAAGAACAGACTCAGATTCGCAGAAGCTCATAACGCAGTCGAGATCATCCAAGAGCATCAGACAAAACCCTGACACACAGGATGTGACTCTGGAGGAACCTTCGAAGCAGATGAGACAGTCATTGGATCGAGTGGCAGACGCAACTTTCAATCGTCATACTCCTAACCCCATTCATGCACACAATATACCCCCAGGAACTTATACACTGTCCAAATCCACCATCATTGTGTACGGTCAAGCAGTAGTTGACGCAACCTCCGATACACGGACATTGACGCTTTTGCAAGGAGACCTCTGTGTGCATATCTCCTCCAATGGAACATGCTGCTCGATCCAGAGACGAGGGAGTGAAAGCTCCAAAAGAGATCCGCGAAGGACACTGTACGTAGAAGATTGTCGACGCTGGACCATGGAAGACTCTCGAATGTGGACTCTGGTTTCGCGAGTAGTGTGCCGTTTGCAAGCCAAGACAGACCAGGTGAGTGGGATAACGGCGTCATCACAATCGAGCATACACAACACTCGCACTTGCCGAACCTTATTTCATATTCTTGTCATTCAAATATTTCGTCTTATCTCTGCCAGGCGGTATTCAACCTGGCCAGCGGACGACTACATATCACCTGCTCGACCCCACCCGACCTGATCTTTTACAGAAACGAAGGCGTCGACGCAAATACAGTCAAATCAAGGCCCTTGTCAACTTTTGCCCCGGGAATCAATGAGCTAGCAAATATGACTCACACAACAAGGCAAGCACTGTCTCCATGCCAGACAAGATACAAATTGGTTTGGAAGATGGGTCGGGGTAACTTGACCATCTTTGGCGTGGAACAGCCGTCACGAAAAGAAACCCTTGTGTCAAAACGAGTGTTGCAGATTAACACACCGGCTGAACTGACTCGTTGCAGTGAACGTCAGCTGTCCAGATGGAAACGCCAGGGTGCAAGGGTATGGAAAGATGGAGAGCTCGAGATTTTACAAAACTTCATCGCAGCCCGACCGCGTTGGGAGACATTCATTACTGCAAGTAGCGACTCAAAGCGTACTGAAATGAAATCAGAGCAATGAGAATCACTGCAGCAGCCATTGATGTGATATTTGTTTTGACGACTATTGTATCATCTTGTCGAATAGACGTTCATTGCCCATCGGTCTTTTTGGAACCCAACAGCATCTTTCTGAAATCGTCTTGTCCCTTCATTCCACTACTGACTGTGGCAGATGTATCACTGTTCTGCGATGGTCGAGCTTTGGAGGACGCTGACGGTGCCGTCATCGCCAAGACCTTTTTTCGCCCTCCTAACTTGGGCGGGCGAGGCCTGAGACTGGGCGCAGCCTGAGTCGGCGGTTTCGAGGCAGCATCTCTTGCACCTGGAGGAGCGGCATTATTTCTTTTGGGAGGTGGAGCACCATCAGCAAGGGCCTCGATTTGGAGAGTCGTCCCGCCGAATTCAATCCCCTCGGTACGAAGGACCAGCTTTCCGACCTCCTAAATGGTACAAACGAAAAAGATCAGGATGACTCTGCCTATGGGCGTGGATTCTTGCGAAAGACTTACGGCAGGTGATGTGAGTCTGACTTGGGCAAATCCCTGGTCTGCGAAAACCTCGACTTTCTCGACTTTGGTGATCTTTTCCAACGTTTGCTGGAGCAACCCTTCCTGCGTCTTGTCAGGCAAACCTGTAAGTCTGATACTCCGTGCAATGATCTCGTTCGCCCTTTCAGGTGGTGGAGCGGATTTTGCAGGGCTATGAAGTCGAGAGAGTGAGGTCAGTCGCAGTATTGCAGATCGGTGCTGCTTGGGCTCACTTGTTTGATTTCTTGACATTGGGATCGACTTGCTTGACGCGCATCTTTCGCTTCTTTAACTCGGTGCCATCCATGAGGAGGGCCGATCGTATAGCGGCCTGAGCGATAAGGCAGAGAGTGAGCATTGGTTTCGGTCTCGAGCAGTCCTGGCAGGTGTGTGTACCTCTTCAGTGTACTCAACGAAAGCGAATCCTTTGCAATGATCCTCTTCGTCAGTCGGCAAAACTACACGTTTGATATCCCCAAACTGACCAGCACTTTGTTCATGAGCTTTCAAATCGTTTGATAACACAAAAGTATCACTCACGGGCCCAAACAGCCGGCGAATGTCTTTTTCGGCAACGAATTTGGAGAGCCCGGTGATGTACACCTCTCTAGACTCTGCGTTGGCATCACTGCGTGGCTTCTTCCGCTCTGGTTCCGAAATGAGCACTGTCAGGGCAATGCCCGGCTCGAGTTCTCGACCATTCAGCTCGCATGCCGAGTGAGCTGCCGCCTATGATATGCAGCTTTATGAATTACGAGTTGACTGGGAAATTCCGGATAAAAGCTTACTGTAGTCAAGAATTGAACGTAGCAGAACCGCCGAGAATCTTTGTACTTCTTGCTCGGCCACCTAGTCTCAAAAATCTCCCCATGCTGATGGTCACAAGAGGTCAATACGATCAATCAGCAGACGAAGGACTCTTGCCAGATACTCACCGGCGCAAACAAGGCTCGGATGTGATCATCATCCGTGCCCTCCGGGAAATTGGTCACGAATAGAGTGGTCTGTCCGGCTTGATAAACGTGGACTGGAGCCTCTCCGACCTTTTTCTTGTCCTTTGTCAGAGCGGGAAGAACGCTGTCCTGCAGATTGCAATGAAGAGTGGGTGAGAAGACATCGATGCTGTGTAAGGGTCAAAGTCCACTCACTCTTTCCACAAATTCGATGGCAGCCATTATGCCAGAGTCTTTTTCTGTGATTGTGACGTCTCTGATTTCGCCACACTGACGCATGATATCATTCGGTCAGTCGTCGTTGTACCGTATCGATGACGGATCTGGACTTACGTCAGCGAAAAGCTCCCGGACCATGGCTTCTGTAGCTTCCGGAGCCATGCCAGAAACCAGCACGGTTGAGAACTCGCGATCTCTGTGAACAATATAGCCCACGTCGATCAGACAAATCGAATGCAATTATGAGGGCTGACATGATGTACTCGCCTCTGCAGGACCGGGGCTTGCGCCTCGCCTTCTTCAACCTTTCGCCTTTTTGTCTCTTCTTGTTCGGGCTGCACTGCCTCTTCGGCTTTACGCTTGACTGTCGGTGCGACCTCGTCGGATTGTTCAAGGGGCTCAACGAGAGCCGCGGGCTGAACGTCCAATCCCTGAGTCTGGGACATGGCCTGAAGTGAATGCAGAAGTCAGAGACATATTGCAATTACACATAATTCCGAACCCGTACCTCCATTCGTTTCTTTGTCAAGGCTTCGGTGAGCTCGGCGATCTTATTGCGAGCTGTCATCAACGACTCAATAGACCCATATCGGGTCTCAAATGAGATCCACAGATCCCATATAGCCTCTGGCCAGTCGAAGCCTTGACGGTTGGCGGCGATTTTGAGAATGCTGCGAGCCTTGTTGTGCTCTTGGTGTCGACTGTGCAGATCAATCATATACAAAAGGATCAACGTGGGCATGAGAAGGGCAGCATGAATAAATGCGCACATCAAAAAATCTGCGTAGGCGGTCCAAACCCGGTATACTTTGGGGTGTTGTTTGGACACGTCCTCCCATACCGCCATAGCCTCTTCAACTTTACCCTTGTCTTCCAGCTGTCGACGATTGTAAATGGATGTCAGACGTACGGTATGAGTGACAAGGGCACATGTAACTTACTCGGCTGAGAAGGAACGATTCGAGTTTGAACAGCGGATCGCCTTTAGGATATATAGACTTGACCCGAGCCAAGCTCGCCCGCAACGTTGACTCTACCAAGTCTTCTTCATTGTCCATGTCATCTGTACCGATGGTTCATTATCCGTGTAAGAAAGTCCACATCAGGCCAGGATTAGCAGCGTTTTGAAACTCACCATCATCGTCCTGGTCATGCCCGCCCAAAATCCGGCTTGTACATCCACACATTGCCAGCTCCAGAGCAACAAGCTGGTCCACCGAAGGTCTACCGAGTTTTGTTGATGCGGACGCAGCGGTTTGAGTCAATTCCCCTTGAAGTATCGCGTTTTCGTATAGTTGAGAAACGATGGTGATATCCTTGCTAGTCGATTCCTGATAACATATTCAAAGACAATGAGCTTGTGCTCACACTCCCGATCTTCAAGGACCGCACGCACGTGATGAGCTAGCCATGTCGACCATAGATCCCCGCTACCCGGACAACACCTTACACCTCGCTGCAACACTCTGGTAGCCTCGGCTTTAGAGATTCCGTTCGTCCTTGTCATGAACCGATGGTACGCGAGCCAGACGGCCGCCTCGGACGCTCGACCGGCTTGTTCTCTCCAATAGCACAGGACTGAAAGCAGCCGTTCGTAGGCCATCACGACACAACGAGGATCAAGTTTGCTCTGTTCTTGTTCACGACCTTTGAACTTTTGTTTCGTTGAGGTCTCGGGAAGACTGAGCTCCATGTCCAACCATGCGGAAAGATAGGCGACTTGTTTCGTTCGCACAGTCTCATCAGTCGAGGACTCCTCTCGCATGATATTCCATCCTTGTTCCCATTGTTCCCGTAGTTGCCATTTGGAAGCGGATTTGGCAGCCACAGTGGAGGCTTTGATCATGTTGGCTTCATAATCCTGTAAAAGATGAGCTGTGTTGAAGCTTGAACATAGTGCAGAGGTTTCTTCGAGGTCTAATAGCAAGGTTGGGGTCAGATGCAATGCTTGAGATGGTCCCCAAAACAGCTTACGATTATGGGGGACCGCAAGATGGGCGATATATCTGCCTTGAACAGCCTTTAAAGCTGCTTCCCTGCGAGATCAATCGTCAGTGAATCATGCTATGCTCAAGGACGACAGAATGTCTCACCGTTCCTGTTCATCTTTTTGAAGAGCAACCGCTTCTTCCCATTTGATGTAGGCTGTCCACACAGTCTCACTCTGACCATATGCAGTGTAAGTATGTCTCAACTATGCGCTTGATGGGCACAAAACTCACCATCGACATGTCATTCTCGATCATCGCTACGGTAGATTTCCACAGCTTTCGCGCCTGCTCTTCAGTAAAGTGACGAACAGGTCCATCTACTTGTTGTGCGGTGGAGGTTTCTAGTGATGGAGCCGGATAGCAACATTCCAACAGGGTAGCGATTTTGCTTGCCACAACAGGTGCTGCAAGAATGATTGGTCGATACATCGTTCAGCACGGCACATGTGACCGATGGCATAGATAGGCTTACTCACAAACATAGTCGGACAAGGCTTTTTCAATCAAAATTTCTATTTCAGACACTCTGAAGTCCTGCAGTTGCGACATTTGAATTTGGATGCTCTCGAAAATCTTCAGCCAAAGCTCTAAAGACGATCAAGCAAGTCAGCTGCTAACACGTAAACACAGAGGGTCAAACGTCGCACCTGGAGTGCATCCAGTCGCTTTGGCAAGCATCTCCCTCCCTACCACCACCTGCTCATGTATTCCACATTCAGTCGCCAGTTCTAGATTTCGGCGCAACAATGGGACATTGGTAGGAGATTGCTCGAGTTCGTTGATAGTTGCAAACAGTTGTTCCAAATTCCTTTCCAATTCGACATCGCCCATTGTGGATGGATCCGCTTGCAACGACTCTCCTTGCATGATTTATTTTCTGTTTGTCAGCAGAGTGGTGACTTGTCCACTTTGTGCCACTGGCTCGAGCAATCCTACTATACTCGAGGATCGAGTACATAGAGTACAGTCGCTACCCTATACCGCACCTCGGTGAGTCGGTCAATCACTCGGTAGATACCTCATCTCACGCCAATAATGTCAGGCTGCCTGATTCGACCGGCCGAGCGCCCCAGCCACCTGTCGCTTTGCATCCGCTCAGTGGGAAAATACCGCGCGCGCGCCCCCCTCGAGCAGTGTCCCACGTTTCATCTTTCCAGCACATCACTACTCTGTCTTTTTTACCTTCTGCTTCTTCTTGCTTTTTCCCTTTTCTCAACTACCCCTATCCCTCTTTACACATCAACCTTTTCTTTGCTTGTTTATCACAATGGTCAGTTCTTCTTCTCCGTGTTGGCACAAAAATCAAAGGCTGACATGGCACGCTTCCATACAGTCTGCCACTTACAAGGTCGCCGATATCTCCCTTGCTGCCTTTGGGTAGGTTACCTGTCCGTGTGAGATTGGTGGCCTCAAGTTTCTGACAACTCTGCCTTTAGCCGCAAGGAGATTGAGATTGCTCTCTCCGAGATGCCCGGTCTCCGATTCAGTACGTATCACCTAGTTGAGCTTATTCACTTTTCAGAGACTGATTGATTTCTTTTGAACAGTCAGGGAAAAGGTACGCGTGTCGACCCGTTGAAACCGATGATTGTTCTCATAGACATTCGCTGTCACAGTACGGACCTTCCCAGCCCCTCAAGGGAGCCAGGATTGCTGGTTGTTTGCACATGTAAGTCCAATCGTTTCTGATACGAAGAGCACAAGAGAACTGAGACGCTTGCCTCGGATCAAATGAATAGGACCATCCAAACGTGAGAGATACTAAACCTCAGCCATCCCTGAAGTCCGATAGCTGATGACGTCTTCTGTATCCAGTGCCGTCTTGATTGAGACCCTCACTCACCTTGGCGCCCAGGTCACCTGGTCCTCCTGTAACATTTTCTCCACTCAGGACCACGCCGCCGCCGCCATTGCCGCCACTGGTGTCCCCGTCTTTGCTTGGAAGGGAGAGACCGAGGAAGAGTACCTCTGGTGCATTGAGCAACAGTTGACTGCTGTGAGTCTATTTCTCGTAATCTGCAAAATCAGATCCAATCTCATCGTCATTTCCATTCTTGACAGTTCCCCAACGGTCAAAGCCCCAACATGCTTCTCGACGACGGTGGTGACCTCACCAATCTCGTTCACGAGAAGCACCCCGAGATGCTCAAGGACATCAAGGGTGTCTCTGAGGAGACCACCACCGGTGTCCACCACCTTTACAAGGCTTTCAGGGACGGAAAGCTCAAGATCCCCGCCATCAACGTAAACGACTCTGTCACCAAGAGCAAGTTCGACAACTACTACGGATGCCGAGAATCTTTGGTTGACGGAATCAAGAGGGCCACCGATGTCATGCTTGCTGGAAAGGTCGCCATCGTTGCCGGATTCGGTGACGTTGGTAAGGGCTGTGCCGAGTCCCTTCGCTCTTACGGATCCAGGGTCATCGTCACCGAAATCGACCCCATCAATGCTTTGCAGGCTGCCATGGCCGGTTACGAAGTTGCCACCATGGACGAGGCCGCCCCCAAGGGAAACATCTTTGTGACCACCACCGGATGCCGAGACATCATCACCGGAGACCACTTTTCAGTCATGCCCGAGGATGCGATCGTCTGCAACATCGGTCACTTTGACATTGAGATTGATGTCGCTTGGTTGAAGGCCAACGCCAAGAGCGTTGACAACGTCAAGCCCCAGGTCGACCGATACCTCATGCCCTCTGGCCGACACATCATTCTCTTGGCCGAGGGTCGGTTGGTCAACTTGGGATGCGCCACTGGTCACCCCTCTTTCGTCATGTCCTGCTCTTTCGCCAACCAGACTTTGGCTCAAATTGCTCTCTGGACCAACCCCGACGCTTACCCCATCGGTGTTCACATCTTGCCCAAGACTTTGGACGAGGAGGTCGCTCGTGCCCACTTGGCCCAATTGAACATTCACCTCACCAAGCTCACCAAGGTTCAGGCCGACTACTTGGGTCTTCCCGAGGACGGTCCTTACAAGCCCGACCACTACCGATACTAGACGGATCGTTTGTCTCAATGGCATGATTCGCATCATTCAAAATGTAACAATGGGATTCTTGGCGCCTCCACTGCGCCTCAACATCAGAAATAACACGAAACGAAACAAATGCATAACGAACGTTGTCAAAAAGTAGACACATCTACACCACTGCCGTCTTTTTACTTGGGCATTCTAATCTCGGATTTTGGGCTGTCCTCTGTGTTCATCCATAGAATTTCACTTGCATGCTTGTCTGTAGCCTAACTAACCTTTTCAGAGGATAGAGTGTTATGATCATGTCATGTCTTGTACCAAATTATTGGGGTGCGTGACTGCATCGGCATGTGGTGTGTAGAGCATAAGAAAGAGTTTGGTCTTTGAGTGTCAGGAATCCTACATTGAATCAATGGCGCATTCTTTGCCAGCAAACGATACTTGGAACTACTGCTGTAGCTGCTGCTGTAGCTGCTGCTGTATAGCTGTATAGTAGGTTACAGTACATCAGTACATGTACTGTACTGTATAGACTACAGTATAGACTATAGACTACAGCAGTAAGAATAAATCGCGCGCGATTCATCATCGCATCATCGCATGCATCGCATGCATGCATTGCATGCATCACATATCACATACATCGCAACAGCAGCAATTAGAGCGAAAGCTGCTAGCTTGATACGTCGCACCAGACAGCAGTTATCATACGGCTCCTCACTTATCGCGACTCTGACCCAGGCCGTGTGTTGTCATGGAGAAGCAAATGGCCAAGAACAAGCCGTTATCAGATGCGGACGCTCGACTGCGGCAGCCAGCACATCATGGCGTGGGCGCTGGGTACCCAAATCGCAACAGCAAAACATTGAGCTCGTGGATCGAGCCGGGATCAGAGGCCAACCGACAAGTCACCATCACTCGCAATGAGAGGATCGGAATCGCAGCTTTGGTTGTCCTGGCAGCGTTTGTGCGACTCTGGAAGATTTGGCAGCCCGCCAGCGTTGTGTGAGTGGGAATTTACCCCTGTACATACAACACAACAATCGTTTTGATGGGGCGTCCCATTTTCTCATGTTCCCCTTAGGTTCGATGAGGTCCATTTCGGAGGGTTTGCCAGAAAGTACATCAAACAAGGCTTTTTCATGGATGTCCATCCACCTCTCGCAAAGCTTCTGATCACTTTGGCTGCGCTGGTGGGCGGATTCAATGGCAACTTTGATTTCAAAGATATTGGCAAGTACGTGCATGTGTGCGAAGTTGTCTTGATGAATTAGACATCTGGGCTTATATGAAATGCCGAATCCCCCAGGGAATACACTGGAGAAGGCGTCAACGTACCCTACGTGACCATGCGAATGCTTCCTGGACTCTTTGGTGTTGCAGTCGTTCCCATAGCCTATTTGACCCTTCGAGCGCTGGGAACCCGCAAGGTCACTGCAGCCATGGGAGGAGCCTTAGTCATTTTCGAGAATGGCTTGGTTACGCAATCACGATTGATTTTGCTGGACTCGCCTCTGATCTTCTTCACGGCCTTGACGGCCCTCCTTTGGGTTCGGTTTTGTAATGAAGATTATAGCGGTATACCTTTTGGGAAATCGTGGTGGACGTATCTCTTCTTGACTGGACTGTCTCTCGGAGCGGTCGTTTCATGCAAGTGGGTCGGCTTATTCACAATCGCGACGGTTGGACTCTGCGTACTACGCCAGCTCTGGCTTTTGTTGGGAAATCTCAAAGTGTCTCCAAGAACGTGGTGCCGACATTTCGCAGCCAGAGCTCTCTGTCTGATCGTGGTGCCAGTCCTTTTCTACATGTTCATGTTCCAGATCCATTTCTGGGTCCTCAACAAGAGTGGTGACGGGGATGGCTTTATGACATCTGAATTCCAACATACCCTAAGGGGTCATGGAATGGATGACACGTTCGCAGGTCAGTCGAACTGCTATTAATTGGACACTCATTCACTTTTGGCGAGGTTGTACTGATTGGAATTGTATGTCTCCGCTGACAGATGTGTCCATTGGATCGTCAATTTCAATTCGTCACGTCCACACTCAAGGGGGCTATCTGCATTCACATCCTCACAACTATCCGGGTGGCAGCAAACGTGGGTCTTTTCCGGTTGTACGACGAGTCATTTGCCAATCTTGAGACTGAGTTTTGACATAACAGAGCAACAAATAACACTCTATCCTCACCGTGACGACAATAACCTCTGGAAGATTGTCAAGGCTGTGGCCGAATCTAACCCAGTCAATGGAACGTCTGCTGAAGAAATGCCGCTAACCCATGTCGAGAACGGAATGAAAATACGCTTAGAGCATATCTCTACAGAGAAGCGCTTACATTCTCACGATGTCAGAGCACCCGTCAGTGAGGCAGATTTTCAGAATGAGGTGTCGGGCTATGGCTTCCCAGGGTAAGACCAGACAGTCTCTGTGTGCTTCATGCTTCGGCTGATCTCCGCCACGTTGTTAGGTTTGATGGCGACGCGAACGACGACTTTATTGTGGAAATCACTCCTTCTACACGTGGTGGACAGGACAAGTCCAAAGCCACCAAACGCCTACGGACCCTTCGTAGTCATTTCCGTTTACGTCATGCCATGACTGGTTGCTACCTCTTTTCACACAAGGTCAAGCTCCCCGAATGGGGATTCGATCAACAAGAAGTAAGATATCAGGCAAATCTTCCCGTCGAACCTGATCATTGATACATGTCATTCGACAGGTCACATGCAACAAGAACCCGCCTTGGAAAAATTCCCTTTGGTACATAGAGACTAACACCCACCAGCAATGTGAGTCTTGAACACCGTTCTCGATTGCTTCATCCACATAGCGCTGAAAAGACTCAACTTCAATGAACGTGATAGTAACCCCCAAGGACGAGAAGGTGAACTACCATCGACCAGGGTTTATGGCCAAATTTTTGGAACTGCAACGTGTTATGTGGGACACAAACGCCGGGCTGACGGAGCGCCATGCTTACGACTCGCGCCCCAACCATTGGCCTTGGCTTAGGCGTGGAATTGTGAGTAGAGCAAACCGACCTTCCACAAAAAAGGTCGTATGAGTTTGATGCCTGACCGAATACAACAACAGAATTTCTGGGTCAAGGATCATCGTCAAATTTACCTCATCGGAAATCCCCTGATCTGGTGGAACGGTACCTTGGCGGTTGCCGTGTATCTGATCGTCCGTGGCCTGATCGTGCTTCGTGAAAAGCGTGGTTTCAAAGACTTACGTCGACGTGAGTGTCGTCTTGTCCTTAGGATGATTCCTGAAATTGAAACTTTCTGATGTATGATTGTTGACAACGGCCAATTGTTCTTCATCTAGCCCTTGCACGCTCTTATGACGAGATATGCGGGTTTTTGACCCTGGCATGGGCACTTCACTACCTACCGTTCTTCCTCATGCAACGCCAGCTCTTCCTTCACCATTATTTCCCAGCTCTCTACTTTTCTGTTCTGTGTTTTGCGGCCACTTTCGACATAATGACTCGACATGTCAAAGTGTTGCGCCGCATACAAATTGTTCTGGTGTTCTTGCTTCTTGTGATGTATGCTTTCAGCCACTTCAGCCCATTGGCCTACGGCAACCCCTGGACTCGAAGTCAATGTGAATCCAGCAAGTATCTCAAGACATGGGACTTTTCCTGGTAAGCATAAGCGACTTTGTTTGATGACTTCACCGCCTGACTGACATTGGACATACCATGAAGCAATGATTTCCAACAAGAATACGCTGATTACTCTATACCCAACAAATCAGATGTGGAGGAAAACAAAGGTTCTGGTGCCGCTCAGTCATCAAGTCATGTGAGTTCAGATTCTCCTCCTGCAATTCATGTGTGCCTGACCATATGCATTGTTGTAGGAGGATTTGGTTGAGCCAATCCCAAATGTGTTTGAAGAGCTTAAAGAGAAGGAAGGAACAGAGGACCAGACTTTGGCTCCACAAAATGATGTTCCTGTTGGCAGAGATGCCGGTGCCATTCAGCACACTGCAGATGACTTGCAGTCTGACCATCAGAGTGATATGATGCAGATGGATCCTGATACCATTGTTCTGTAATCAATGTCATGTTTGTTGCAGGAAAGATGTCTTGCATGAACCTAAATCAGTGTTGCTGGAAATATCGGCACTTGCCTCGAACTGTTGAAGCCAGCAAGGGCATTTGGCACATTTTGTGTATCCACTAGCAAACAGATCACCCAAAACACATTTCTTTGTTGAGACTAGCTGAGACTGTGCCAAACATGTTGAATGATGTATGTTGCTTGAATTGCACATATGCTTAGTGACATGCTGGGAGTACAATAGGGGTACTTTGAGTGCATTTGAGTAGATTTGAGTGATTGCGCAAGTGATGCACCTTACTCACTCAAATCTACTCAAATGGGGGTGTTTTGGGCTGGGACAACTCAAAAGCTCTGTAGACGCAGGAGCCCATATCCAGAGCTTCAGAGATCTTTTGAGCGGCCGCTTTTCCAACCGGGCTGTCTTTGGAAGACCTGATCAGGACCAGATTTGTCTTCAAAACATTAGTTGTTGAACTTGTCTAGCCTTGTTATCCATCATTTTCAATTTGAAAAAGGCTGTGGAGGATCCTTTGCCGGTCTTGCTGGCTGTAAAGATATAGAATTGCTGAGCTTCATCAAATTGTTTATTTGCTGTGATCAGTTGGGCGGTGTGCCATGCAATGAGCGACTCAAGGTTCTGCAGGACATAGGCTCTCTTGGAAAGTCTGGACATGATGGTGGGAGACACAATTGAATACTAGACTAGGCCTGAAATTGATACAGGTCAGAGGTAAACCATTTTTGGTAAAGCTCAAGAAGCCGCACTCAAAAGCTCAAGTTGGGGGACTCAAATCATGGTCAGAATTTTTACTAGTAAATCACTAGTGTGAGGAGTTGGCTGGCAAGCAGGAAGTAGTCAGATGCTCTGACTAATTTGGAATGGAAGAAACTTTGCACATTGCACTTCTCTTCTCCTGACAACTGCTAGTATTCTGTCTTGATGGACTCTTCACTTCTTCTTTGACAAAAAGTATTCAAACCAAACAGATTGAAGCTTGTACCTAGACTAGATGGTAAAGAAAAACATGATTCAACCCAGAAGCAACTTTAGTGGTTCCTTTTCATGGTTATACCTCCAACCCTCTCCTGGCAAAAACTGTAATCTGCAGGAGTATCCTCCGTAATGTGCAGATTGTGAATAACGTTGTCAGTTTTGGAGATAGAATCAATCTGATTTCACCAGGATGATTCTGTAAGTCAAAGGATATTGGGCTAGGTCCAATATTGAGCCCTATAGCCCCAAAATGAGGGTTTGGTCATCCAGGTGAGAGCCAGTTTCACAAAAACTGCTATATCTCAGCCAATACTTACTTTGACACTCCAAAAACAGTTCAGAATTGCTTCAATTTGTTGTCTTCCCTTCATATCCTAAGGGTGTGCTCATGCAACGCATACCACGGCTGCTGCAGGTTCATACCTCTTCACGCACATGCTCCAACATCCTTCAATCATGGCAGTCTGCAAGTACTCTCAGACAGGCCATAAGTAAGGGTACATATACAGGTCAGATTACAGCCACTCCGTTGTACACAAAGGTACATCATTTACCCCAAATTCTTTGCTGAGAGCCAAATTTGACATATGCAAGAACTTCTGCCAGTCATGCCACTTCACGCTGTATTTGTCATCTGCCTCTCAAGCCCTGCAAGGCCTTTGGGTCAGTTTGGTGTTTGTACTTTTGAGAATATCATCATGCTATACTTTTCTGAAAGTGAGCAAAACCAAAGGGGAGATTGAGGTAAAAACTGGCTCATCCTGTGTAGATTACATAGGGAATCTTATAGTGTGAGTTTGAAGTTTAAATCAGCATTATCTGTACCCTATGTTGTACCTCTGAGCCGTGTCTTGCGCGCGCGAGTTGTGTGTGTCGCACGGGACACAAGCCCTGTGTCTCTTAGCAAGTATGTCCTAATAACTACTCCACCATGTCTCATAAACCCAGTTATTGGACATCTTTCCCTAGTATTCTCCCACTTTCATGTCCCAAATAACTCGCACCATTGAATGCCTCAAAGCAAGGCGTTTCACACTGCCAATGGTCCTTGCCTCACTTTCACTGCAGGTGCGAAGAGAGTGCGACCAGACAAGACAATGTCCACGTCATGAAACCATGCAATCATGTCAGCTTGCACACATGCAGTGACTATCAGAATCGGAAGACAGACACCTCAAGCCCTCCGTTCCTTTGACCTTCGCAAGATCCCAAGTTTCACAGCCAAGCTGCATCGCAACGTGCTGATCTAGCGAGAATGCCACCAGCCTCAGACAAAACAAGCCTTGCAAGCCTGTGCAAGCCTCTTAACTGATTACGTGTCTTACGTCAACATTGAGATTGCATTGTGGTGACTTCAATCCACTACTCTACAGACAACTTCTGGCAGACGACTCGTATACAATTGACTATATTACTTTTTTTGCCTTTTTTTTGTTTTCTGGACCAGACACTGAGAAACGAGAGGGGATGGGCGCCCGGAACACACACTTTCGAATGTCTCCAAATGAAAGCGCTGCCATGCTGGTCGACTTCAATGAATCGGGATAGCAAGTGTGACATTGAAACCGGGCGCATAAATCAAGGCCAGACTGAGAATCAATTTTTTTGTGATTTGGTGAGTATGTTGCTTTTTTTTTGTTTCTTGATTTTGTTTTTGAAGTCACCACACCACGTAATTGGACCAAGAATGGTCGACTAGGAGAAAAGGTCGATCTGGCTGCCGGCCCCAATCAAGCAACTCAATTTGAACAAGCTAGGGACAGGGACTTGTTTCAAACGCCAGTTGTCAAGTTTGGACGCGGCGGTCTTGGCTTCCAGCTGGTGTAATCCAGCCAGTCGTTCAATCTCCCTGAGGATCGGGAGACAGCGCTCCCAAAACTTCTTCTCGGTAGCTCGAGTCTTCCCAAAAGTAAATCCAGGAGCCTCGTACACCGAGCGCAAGGAAGGTCGACCTCCAAGCCCCTCATCGTATTCCCTCCAGGCGTCCACGACGGAGTCCACAGCAGTTGAGTACGGCTTGTTCGACTGAATCGACCCAGGTCTGGTGAGAGCCCCGTCAGTAGCGACCGGGATTGGGGACGTCGGGGACGCAGCCGGAGGCGGAGCTACCTCCATGGAATCGACCATCTCAAGTCGCGATAGGACCTGCCCGAGTTGACGCAACACTCCGACGCTGTTGACACGTTCGTGAGCCTGATCAAGACCAAAATCCGTTCACATCAGACAACTTGCACTAAAGTAGCAATGATGATTAGGCTTACCTGCTGCATAGACCTGGACTGCTCTTCGCAGTGCGTCAGGACTTTTGCGCAGACACCCATTACGTCACGGACCGACGCCTGGGTCGTGTTGAGATGCTGTGTCAATTTCTCATGTTGAACGTTGTAGAGGCCACCTGGAGCCCTGAGACTCCAGGATAGCATAGGGGAAGAGCAATGGTGAGGATTACATGATGATTGTGTTTCTACCAGTAGTACAGTAAGTATTGTTTACAATCTTATGACTCAAAGGATGTGCTGGCAGGTTGGGGCAGCACCTTAACTTCCAGGACACAGCCCGCAAGCTGCGCCTGGCGCGCACAACGTCTGTATGGTCAACGAACAATGGCATAGCCGTCTTCAACACAAGATCTGTCGGGGTAGTGTCCGTGGCCATCGCAAGTGTCACGGAGTCGCGGTAAGTCTTGTATTCCTCGGAAGCGAAGATGGGATGATCCCATAGAAAGTGCTTTGGGACCGCCTTCATCAGCTGAATCGAATCCTGAATACTTTCCTCAACTCCAGCATGAGATCGATGAAACATTTGACGGAGATTGTTCTCTCAATGCCATTGTCGTTGGCGTCGTCGAAACGACGCTTCCATTCCATGACCTCTGGAAAGACCTGATTCAGAATGACTTCCGGGACGGGTATATCCCGTGCCAGCCAAAAAGTTCCTATCTGCAGGGAGAACCCGGCCACCACTTGCATTGACTCTCTGGGCAAGCTCAGGGCGTAGCATCGACTTTTTGAGGTCTGCATCCAACAACCTCCTTTGTTGACATCCTCCCCAGCTGCCCCTCCAAGCTCCGCCATCTTGGCCCCAGATCCTCGGAAGAGGTGGGTCGACTTGTGGGAGACAAGACCAGTGCTGGTTTTCATCCTTTGCACTGATTTCAGATGGGCGTGATAGCCCATCTTAGCCTTGGGGACCCCCGCGACTGCAGGGTACACAAGGCTATCAAACCACGCTGCCGAGGAGCTTAGATCAGGAAACCCCGCCTTTTGGATATGGAATCTGGAGAGTGGAGCAACAGAGTCAGTACTGTTCTTGTTTCCCCAATCGCAATGCACATATTGAATTACTGACCGGTCGAACAGCCACACGGCAAGGGATCCGACCCCACAAATCATGGGGTTTTTTGCCCTCATGACGCCCATGAGCTCGGTCCGTCCATCTTGGTTCAGCTTGCCGTTATGAAGCAGGAAGATCAGAGGGCAACACTGGGTGAAGCCCTCCTGCTCTAACTCAACCATTTGGAGGTCCGAGAGCTCCAATCTTTGGACATTTTGACCTCTCAGCATGCCATAGTGGGAGAGCAGGTTCATGCTTCTGTCGCAAAGGCCCTCATGTGAGTTACGATGGAAACCGTTGTGGTGAGCTAGAACCGTTGTCCCTACATGACAAACACTCAGGCTAAACATTCCTGAACTTGTTCTACATTTGCCACCACTCTTTTGATCGCATTACATCGATCTACAACCCTTCACAACGACTGCAAACGGCTGGCAACACATCCCACTTGTCTAATACAACTTGCAAACGAACCAACAATGGTATCTGAATGCTTGGGATCAACTTACACCATGCACCATGCATGTTTGCCACCATTTGCCACCAAATGCCAACACTTGCCACCAATTTGCCACCATTCCTTATTGCCACCTCTCTCTCTGAATTCTCAAATGGAATTGGCTTTAGAACTGGACATGGCTTTGGGAAATGCTTTGGGAATGACTTGGAATGGACAATGGGACTGCTTTACAACTATCTAAACTTGATTTAGACTGGGAATTGGGACTATATAAAGACTGAAGACTGGGATTCTGACAAAATAACTTACTCTACTCTTGTAAGAAAATAAGAGATACAGATATGGATTGGGATTGAGGTTTGGTTTGTGTTTGTGTTTGTGTTTTCACTTTTCTTTCTCGCTCTTTTCTTTATTATAAAGTCTGGTTGAAGGTTGGACCTTTGACAATACTAACCAGGTTCGAGACAACAGTATAGACACTTTAGTCAGGTAGAATACCTTGACTTGGGGAGGTTTGGATAGTAGCTATTGCTGAAGACTGTT
>BCJK01000009.1:249415-285570 GCA_039545395.1 Filobasidium uniguttulatum | reverse complement strand
GTACATCGTTACAACTTCTCTATAAGCTTCGCTGGTCGAAACTTATCCCTTTACAAACGTTACACAACGTCTACTATAGACTGTCAGTCAAATCTATTACCCCACACCGTATTCCGCATGTTTAATTAAATGGGTTGCATTTGCGAGTCCATCATTCAAGGTACCTTTTCATGGTTCCGAAACCCGCAAAAGAAAAGTGCAGGTAAGCCTACATTGCATATCGACAATAAACGATAGGATAGTAAGACTGACCTTTGCCTTTGTCCACATAGTTTTGCCTGCGTTGGGCTCCCTTGTTCCGATTCAGTGTGTCGACGATTTTCTTGATGGCCCCAGTCCAAGGGTGGTTGTGATTGTTCACGCCATCCTCGCATTGCTCTTCCCACAATTTGACAACGGCAGCGATATACGACTTGACGGTTTCAGCCCCGATTTCCTGTTCCCCCGGGGCGAGAGGTGGAGGAGGACCATAGATCTGCCTTTTCCCAGCCTTTCGCCGAGATCTCCCAACAACCCATTCTTGAACAAACGCAGCTAATTTCGGTCCGGTCACAGTATGGCTAAAAGGTGAGTGATAGTTTAGCATGACTCTAAGTGCCAAAACAAGTTGAACAGGAGAGGTGACTGACAGGCTGCCTGCCGGATATCCAGCTTGCTCGCACCAAGCCTTAAACTCTTCCTGCTTCGGCTTGTAACTCGCCTTGGTGTTTGCAGGCTGGACGAGCCTGTTCTCCTCGTAGATTCGAGCAATTGTTCTTTCCGTGGTTTGAACGGCCCTGATGGCATTGACATCGTCAACGTTGATCCCAGAGGGCCGCACAACCCCGTCGTCTTCTCCGCGTAGGATTCGTCTGATTGGTGGCATGATGCACACGAAGCGCTGACTTCGAGATGTCGTTGTAGAGAGACAAGAAAGGAGGTGAGTTGCAAGCTGCCTCTTTGGGTAACATAGGGAACTGGGGAGCCGGCCGCGCTGTAGAGGCCACCTGGAGCCCTGAGACTCCAGGATAGCATAGGGAGAGAGCAATTGGAGGGATTACATGATGATTGTATGTCTATCAGTAGTACAGTAACTATTGTTTACATTCTGCAGGCTCAAAGGATGTGCTGGCAGGCTGGGGCAGCACCTTAACTTCCAGGACACAGCCCGCAAGCTGCACCTGGCGCGCACAGCACGCATCAGCAAGCTCAAGCAATACTCAGTCGTCAGCAGCGTCAAAGCGCATGCACGTTTGGGCTCCATGGTCTACTGGCCTACAGGTTTGGGCTACATGTATGCACGCAACTAAACCGCAATCAATCAGAGACTTTGGTGAGTTTTGACCATTCCGCACACACTGTACACCTATCACAAACTACAATCCACTACAAATGAATGAGTGAAGTCATGAGGGGGAATTGGATTGTGCGACTGAAAATCGTTTGAATTGAATTGTATTGTATCTCATTACCCGCTTGCATCCCATTCATGTATTGCCATTCCATGTGTCAAATGTGATCATTTAACTCTGTCATCCAGAGAAAGTTTTGCCCCTCTCCTCTCTTCATTTGGCCATCATTCTGTCAATCCTCAAAAACGCTGGAGATTGATGCTCCTGGCCTCTCAAAATTCAAAATTTTTCCGGCGCGCAGCGCGAAGAATCCGCCGCCTGCCGCATTGCCGCAGGGCAAGGTCGTTTGGTACAAGATGGTAGTGGTGGTGGTACAACGTTGGCTTGATCGTCACCATCATCGTCTTGATCGTCACGTTGGTTCGCTGTCCTAGTTTTGGACTTACATTAGTAGAGTTGCTCAAACTTCCCAACTGGGCAGAGCTGGCATCGGCGGTGAACAGAAGAGTCAAAAGCATTCCAACGCTGAAATCTAGGGCGGATTTGTTGAAGTATCACAAGGATCTTGAGGCATGAAATTTGTTTTATGTTTTGTACCTGGATTAGATGCTGTATTCAATATTCAATCAAGAGATCCACGGTCAGTGATCCAAACCAAAACTGATGCACTGATGCTTCATTGACTCACCAAACCAATCAGATCATTCTCTTTCAAGAACCACAGTATCAGCCAAATGACATTGATATCTCAAAAAGAATAACATGAACAACACTATCGAAAGTTATTCACAGGTTTCAGAGCGACCGCAAACCTGTTGTCAAACAGCTTTTGAGGGTATAAAGGCACCTCAACCCAGATGACTGGTCTCCATTCTTGCACAATGGTGGGAAGCATCAGTATGACCTTCACCGGTCCAAGCGCATCCTTGTGATAGATCTTGACATTTGCCACTGTCCTGGAATAGCCAGTGGATGAAAAGCAACCCAAGATTCAGTGTTCAGTGCAAACCTAATGACAGTCACAACTACCACTCACCACCTCAATTTCCACCCGTATGGGTCATTTGACGCTTCTCCACTGGAGTACTCTCTTAAAGGTCTCATTGATGCAAAGTCATAGACCAAGGTCTCACAAGTGGAGTCATTGGGCTTGAAAGGCACCAATAAAACATTCATCAAAATGTATGCAGATCCTTTGCTGTCCAAGCCTTGAAAAATGTGTTTGTCTTCCAGTATGTAAAACATACTTTGCTTGTGTTTCTTAAGATACAAAATGGAAGTCATTGGGCCTGGCTGCCTGGGTCTTCAGAAAGAGTACTAAATTGCTGCCAGTCGCAGCTCGCTGTGGTGTGCATTTTGAGATTGTCATGATTGACAAGATATGTTGAAGACATTGATGGTCAAGTATTGTTGAAATGTCTGGCTGACATGTTCCAGTATTTCTTTGCGGCAATGACAATATCTTCCAGAAGAATTGAGTCTAAAGATCAATTTCCCGTCCCACCGGACAGTTGATATGACATTGCTGCTCTGGTGCTTCCGAGTCTTCTGCTGTCTTCTATCAATGTTGTGCGCAGCTCCTGGATGCTAAGACGGCCAGAGGACAGCATGCACAATGCCTGGACGCGCGCCAGTGCCAGGTCATCAGCTAGAATACCTTGTAATCTCATCAACTACTGCCAATGCTTACCTTAGACAATCAATCTATCCTGTGCTTCTGTCCTTGGCCCAGTACCAGCGTTATCAACATGTTTGTGTCAATCTGTAGCTGCTTGCTCAAATTCCCCACTGGTCTGGTGGGTTGTCATGGCATAAATTTTTCACAAATAACCTCCAACTCTTGATATACTCTCCATGACTTGGGATTGCCTGCCGCCAAACCTCTCATCTGGTTGAAAAGCCTGGAAATGTTGGCCCCTCTCAAGAAAGCATTGAGATTGAGCACTTCCGCTTGTCCCTTCCGGCCATTGGAGTTTTGGCTCTTCATCTGCCTGTTGAGCCTCTCAGTCACAGTGGTCCAATGGGAATGGGCTGGGCCAAACACTTGAATACCCTTGGGGACGTGAACCATGGAGTGCAGGTTGAAGAGAGCCACCATGCCTGGGTGAAGCTCCAAGGCCAACTTCACAAATTTGTCTATCTTTTGTTTGAGGATTGAGAGTTGTACTGAAGAAACCGTAGGATGTAGAGCTAGAATTGTCAGGTGTGAAAGATGTGTATTCTGCAGGTACCACTTTGGATCATGTGACTATACGTCATCCACCTCCAGCAACCAGTACAACATTCCACTGCCATAATGTACAACACAGTCTTGTTAGAAGTATTGATTCAATCATATCATACAAAATCATTATAGAGTGCACATTATCTTGTGACTGCTTCTGGTTACTCTGTCAAGTAGGGAAGACTAACCAACCGGTGACCAATACCACTCGGGAGCAAGATACACAAAGAGTCATGGCAAGCTTGAGCTTGGATAGATTCATTTTGGAATTTTGGTCGCTCTTTGCTCAATGATTATCATGAGCTGAGTCATGGCTGTTGGGTTCAAGACTGGTGACTCCTTGTGTTGCAAATAGCACTGGGTATATCAAGGGTGTAACTAGTTTGCCAGAAATTTTCCAGTGAGCCCCCGTCCCAGTGCCAGCACTGGGTGAGAGAAAGTTGTTGGCCAAGGGAGGTACTGCGGAGGGCCAAACAATTTGTTTCATTAAACAATGAAGTTGTGCGCAATCCTTGAGCCTGAATACTTGACTGTCCAACTTGGACTTCCTTTCTGCTGACCTGACTTCTCTTTGTTCAAACTGTTCAGCTGACTTGTACTTCCCATCTGTCAAGGTAGATTGATGATATGATTTGTTGATCCCAATCAAAATGAGATGGAATGGATCAAATGTGGTGGAGGTGACTCCATCAGAATATGGCAGGATACTGAATGCCATCACATTGCCACAAAACTTGAAATGATTGGCCTTGAAAGTGTTGCAATCTACTGTAGTGTTACGACCTGAACTTCCCGAGCTAGGAGCGGAGTACTCAAGCGGTGGAAGGACGAGAGTGGCCTGGAGGACCAGAGAGGAAGGGTGGCAATGGAGTACCACAAGTAAGTCAATGGGACAACTAGGGGTTTACAGTAGGACGGGACCTTACTGTGGTGATGTGAACTGTCAGGTGTAACTAGCCTGAAGGGTGACTGAGTTACAAGTTGAAGAAGGTGACTCTTGGAAAGCTTGGGTTGGAAAAGCTAAGTCGAAGTGCTTCTGTAGTAATATGAGATATTATTCCCTTGAGCCAAAAGAGGCAAGAGGGATGTACAAAGGCATGAGTTCAAGCCACTATTTATACATGAACTTTGAGTGGCAAGACTACATAAAAGTGCCAGAACAATCCAGTGAAAGAGGTGAACTGGAAAGTTGTTGAAGTTGCTAGATGTTGCGCATGTCACAATGAGGGAGGTGGCCACTAGCGCGGTGAAGGTCATCTAGGTTCCGAGTTGTGACACGTAGAGAATTTTTGTTGTTTGAGGGGTTTTGGTACCTTCAAGACAGGCTTTGGACCGGATTTCTTGCTCTCTTTTGGATATTTGAGCATCTTCACTTGCCTCATGCCTGGCCATTTCTGCTGCTAAGGCTGCATCCGCACCTAGAATCTGATTGTGAATGTCCTTTTGCTCCTCTTGAAAATTTTGTTGAGGAAAACCTATTCAGACACACATGTATTGAGCCTCAGGTGACGATCTCAACTTGTAGCCCAAAAGAACTCACATCTTTGCTCTTTCAACTCACTCATAGCCGCATGGCAACAAGTGCAGAAGCCCTCTTTATTGGACTGATGTGCAGCTCCTACCATGCTGATTGCAGCTCAACGCATCAATCACAACCACTACTTTGACACCACCAGGCATTCCCGGTGGGAAAAGAGTGATTGGATGGTGAATTGTATCCTCAACTTGGGTGACCAACAGAAGCATGTGCTTCCATAGATTAGCTCCGCAAGGTTCATGGGGCGCTGTCTGTCAAGGAAGAACCTCAGTTGAGCAACTTGAAGTGATTGTCAATCAAGGAAAGGGTATGCTCACCTGGCGTCACCCCAAGCACCATCAACAAGCTGATGTTGCTTCTCAATTGCTGTGGTAGGTTGGCCAAATGGGCGCAGAGAATTCCCACAGATTGCGCAGTGCTGGTGGTCATGGAATTTGGATTGTAGCAGTCATAACCAATGTTGAGGTGTAGAACCATGGCATCTGAGTCAGTCTTGTTGTCATTGGCCCATTGCTCATTCTCTCCAAACATGCTTCCGTCAAACTGGTTCTGGTAGATCTTCAAGTCAGAATGGTCTTGCCTGTTCTGCAGGAGCTTGACCACTTGCACTTGGGAGGTTATGGTCAACAGTTCCCATACACCATTGAGGCTGACCACTCTTTGCAACTCTTCTGTCAAGGAATTCCATGGGTATATCAAGAACAGATCTTTTCCATCTGCGGTCTTCAAGGTCTCTTCACAGGCAGGGCACTTTGGGGGGACATTGCAGAATTGTTCTGTGCTGGTAATCTGATAGAAGACTTGGTGGCACTCCTTGTTTGGGCAGACCGGGTTTTTGATGATGTCACTCTGGATTCCGAGGTGACCTTCTGCTGTCCTCAAGGATGAGGTTGAGGTCTGGAGAACACATCAGATGGTCAAATTGGATGAAACCCTATTCCCATCAAGTGTTCACGGCAGACTCCCCATCTTCAACTACAAAGACCGCTCCACTGAGAGAATCCAACATCTTGTCAACTGCAGCCTTCAGAGGCCCTTTGAAGACCTTGTTGGCATAGACTTCAGCATTGACACCATGCTTGGTGACTGGTTTCTCTTGCGGGAACCTTGTCAAGTGGACAAGAGGGAATTTGTGGTCCCAGGCAATGGCCCCCCACACCATAAGGCTCTCTCAGCCTGACATTCTTGCTGTTGAATTCCTCTCTGGGAGCCCACATAACCCATCTGGAAGGGGTGTTGAGACTTGAGACCTTGCTCAATGGAGCGTTTGTCTGTGAAGATCAGACAGCTCCAGTTCTGGTCCCAGTTCCTCCTTGACCAAGCCTGCCTGCCTCATCAGGCAGTGCTTGGCTGGTAACACAGGCTTTTCTTGCCTGAGCCGCTTGGACAAGCCTGCAAATTTGGCCTACTTGCAGACAGTGTTGCTGTGAAGGCCATAGTCCTTCCCAATGTAGTTCCAGGATTGGAAACAATTATGTCTGAACAAGTGTTTGAGTGCCCTTTTCCCTTTATCATTGAGCTTGGGAGGTTGTAACAATGACCTCTGTCCTTTACTTTCCAGTAGATGTTGCTGCAACCAGATTCACTAACTTCAGTTTCTTCAGCAATCATCCTAAAGGGGACTTTCTCAAGGTCACACATTTCAACCATCTTCTGACGTTTAGTAGGGGTGACTTGTTGATTGGCTCCCAATTTTAAATGGTTTTGAATATGTGTACAGACAAAACTGATACAAAAGGATCATGCTATAGATTCTATAGCTTCATTGACATGAAGATGAACACTGACCATTGAGGGGTAGATGCACTGTGCGCGCCAGGCAAAGATTGCAGCCACTGACACATAGCTCCTGGCTACTTGGAGGACTGGAAAACAGACCAGACCACCTCATTTTCATCTTGATAGGAAAATTCTTTCCTTTGTATGCTAATTGGCCCCCAAACAAGCCTTGAGCATCCCCTCAGCTGCGCAAATTGATGGATTTGGCGGAACAGATGTGGGAGCAGTGTCATTTCACCTGTGAACTTGTCCCCAAAGGCCAGCTCTGGACTATAGCGGATGAGTTTCCAACGTGAGTGTCACTAGGAATGATCAGAGTGCCAACATGAGCATTGCCATACTAGCCCAAGAATGCTCTGGTCTTCTCAGCGCAATGAAAGATGATGAAGGTTACAAGGTCACAGAGGCTCTCAGCAAAACCAACAACACCTCCAGGACCCGTGCCAGTATCCATATCCTAGTCAAACGTGGAAAAAGGGTGCAGTTTTTGTGTGCCAGGTATATCTATAGGTAAAGGCCGTGGTGGCCTTAATTGTTCTATGAGGCGCAATTGAAATGTCAAAAATTCAGAATGGATCCGCGCAAATCCGTGCAGATTCAAGGAGAAGTAGGGGGGGTAGTCAATCCAACCGGCCAAAGTGCGTATTCCCAAATTGTTACCGGTATTTTGGTGCGCAGCTGGGTATTATGAACTTCTGTGAATGTATTATCATTCGCAACGGGTGGCAAATGAGCAAATGAATGGTCTCATTGTATCCTCATCATTCAGCATTCCAACACCTCAAAATACGACAGGACAACACTAGGTCATATGCTACAGTGCTTGTCTCAACCATACCACATGTCTAGAACTTGCTATCTCGACGGTCAACTTTTCATGCCATGAGAGCGAGGAAACCGGAGACTTTGAACTAGTAATGCCTTTGCTCCTGCGTGGCGTAAGGTCGGTAACGCTCTGGGGCAGGCTGATGGCGGTTGGGTTGGTCGACCCAATGACTGGGACGCTGATAATGGCCGTACAGCTGCTGGTAGTGAACGGAACTCTGCACCTGCGTGCCATACGGCAGCTGGTAGTGAGCGTAACTTTGCAAAGGGCCGGGTGGTTGTCGCGAAACATGGCGTAGAGGACTCGGTGGCAATGGCTCGATAGGTGATGAGCGCCGCATGGGACAATCCCGGCTGTTTGATCTATGACCGGTCTGGTGACAAGCTCCGCAAACAATTGGAGGTGTTCTGTTACTCATCATGAGTTTGAAACTTGTCAAGTTGTGGGCTGTAGATCTATTAGGCCGTTGGTGAACTGAGGCCACTTTGGTTTGGGTCCTCGGGCTTGCGTGTGGCAAAGATGAATCCGTGCTGACGTCGGATCCGTCATCCAAGTCAAAATCTTCATTCCGATCGACATTGCCATCCTGACCAGAAGAGCAAGAAGAGCCTTTGTCGGAATCGTCATTGTCCTCTGAACCATCCTCAGTTGGGGCCGCGGGCAATCGTTCACTACCCCTCTGTCTTCTAACGCCGAGCGGCCGGCCTCTTCTGGCCCTCACGACCTCAGCCGGATCCTGAACTGGGACGTTTGATAATATTTCCCCTGGAACATTGTCATTTTGCGGCCTGTTATTTTCCGACGCCAACAAAACCCGTCGTCGCAACTGCACTGGTTGGAGAGCGAGTTGCGAGGCCTCTTCTGGCGTGAGGAATATCTTCCTGGAACACCGGTGGCGCAAGTATTCATAGGCAGGTTTGATATGCCACTGCCAATGTATTTCCTCCTTTGTCAATGGGACCGCAACTGGAGCTTGCAGTCTCGGCAAGAAGTTGTGGGGACATGGAAGACCAAGAACTGTCCTCTGATATTGATGGCAAGGCTCCAGTGGTGTTTGTAGTTGGATTGACCTTTCAGCCATTTTGAGGGATTTCTCCAGTTTGTTCCAGGCCTTTTTGGTGATATTACCTCGAATCTGCCTCAGCAGAGGATGGAAGGTGACCAGCAGGACCCTCTGCAACTGATTGTAATCTTCCCTGATCCGTCAAATTTGGTCATCGGAGAAATTCAGGAAGATTTCAACAAGCTGAAACACATCATGAAGCCTGTGACGGAGTTGCCTCTTAAAATTCTGGTGGCCACCTTCCAACTGACTGGTCCAAACTTTGCCAAGGTGCAGCCTGTCATTCAAAGCAAACGCCGCAAAGTGCAGACGCTCGGGGTACCAAGTAGACTGGAGGTAATTGGCAAAGGTTTGGTTGGCGTTTCTACCGGTAGAGACCAGGGCCTCTTGGAGACGTCCCCATTGTCTCTCAAACGAGGTCACAGTGGCGGCCTCCATGATGTTGTTCCATATATTCAAGAGATTTGGGACAGTCACGTTGGTGCTATGAGTGAGGATATTTTGCTCGATGTGCCACCTGCAGAAGATGTGGAGGGACGTCGGGTATACCTCGCTGATCACCACCTTCAGAGCTTGTTCTCTGAGGATTGTCAAAACATCACGTGGAAATGTCAACATCGAGCCACGGGAATTTGGCAAACAGCCAAGCACAATCTGCTTACCTATCAGTGACAATAGCTTGAGGTTCCAATTGCCCCAACTTCATTCTGAGGTCAGTCAAGACCGCCCAATAGAAAGGTATTGTCTCTTTGGACAATAGTGCAATGCCGATGGAGTATCCCCTTCCCGTCCCAGACACACCCATGATATGCAAAGTGGGCATGTTGTACTGGTTTGTTCAATAGGTACAATCCATCAGAATCACCGTGGGAAGACGTTGGTAGAGTCGGACGGCGTCTTGGTTGAGGATCAATAAAGCAGTCAAGGTCGACTCGTGATCAGTCCAGAAAGTGAAAGGGATGTTTGCTCTCTGAAGCTTGTGCTCCAACATCTGTGCAGAACTCAGACCACAATAAGTCTCTTTCTTGTGCACCTCTTGCCCGTACTTGATAGCCCGGTAGTTTAAGCTGTGGCCAGGAAAGAGATCGTTGAGCAAGTTCATGATACATCTGTTGGAGATCCCCCAATTTTGCATTTGCCTAACCCAGAGTTTTTGCTTGTCCGTAGCTTGCCTTTGAGGAGCCAACAATTCTGCAGACCTCCCTTGATGGTTGTGCATCCCGTAACGTATTTCAAAGTACCAAAGATGAGGAGTGGGCCAAGTAACGTCTTTGTATGCCCATAGCTGGAAACGACAACCGGTCTTAGTGGTGAGAGCTTCTCTTTGTTGAGTAAGGGCAAGTTCACGACGGATTTCCTGATGAGCCCCAAAGCGGTCGCACCTGACTGCACAGTTCGTGTCCGGCCCATTGGTGGAGCCAAACACGACACCATAGCCATGGTTTCTTCCGAAGTCATTGATTGCGTTTTTTAATGCAAGTTGAGTTGGGTAAGGTCCACCTCGTCTCGAGGTGGAGGGGCATTGTCATTGCCGCTCCATTCACTTGCGGTTTCCCAGGCAGGAGAGTCGGGATTGTCATCCTGCATTCCAACCCTTTCCTCACTCGAATCCCGTACGTTGAGGGCCAAAGGAGCTCTTTCAGCAGTGACTGGTTGCCTGATGCCTAGTCTTCCAAGGATCCAGGAGTGCATATCAATCACTGAAGGCTGTTGCATGGTGGAAGTATAGTCGCAGATTTGCAAGTATGAAATAATGCGATATAGCAAGATACAAGTACATAGCCTGTAGAGAACATTGTTTCCACCGTTGAAGTTGAAAGTTGAAGTAGACTCTACTGTATTGTTCATTACCCCCGCCCTATTAGCCGGGAATCTGCACGGATTTGCGCGGATCCATTCTGAATTTTTGACATTTTGATTGCGCCTCATAGAACAATTAAGGCCACCACGGCCTTTACCATATCTATAGTGGAAAAAATTGCAAGCACTTGTGGACATTGGAATGGCACATCAAATTTGGCCCTTACACCAAGGTCATGAGTGAGTAAGAGACGGCAAAAACTCTGCATTCCTGTTTTCTTGTCAGGTCTGATTGCAGATACTGTAATTATGGTTTGTGCAGACAAGTTGAGTACAGTAGCAGATCAATTCCGCCAACAAGAACACAATTGAAGAGCGCAACAGAAATCAAAACCAACTAAAGCAGCACTGAAGAAAGAAGCAGACAAAAAGCAATGTCTCAAGAAAGAGTAACAATTTCTTGAAACTGATTTGAAATCTCAAATGGCGGCTATACGCAAGAACAACATCTACTTTGATGAAGCACCACCAAGTGCATTGTGTTCCAAGGGTGTAAATGTTGACGTCAAGCAAGGTTCTCTTGATACTCTCAATTGGACGCTGTGCACGCCAGGCGCAGCTTACGGGCTGTGTCCTGAGAGTTAAGGCGCTTCCCAATCTGCCAGCACATCCTTTGAGCCAACAGAATGTAAACAATACTTTACTGTACTACTGGTAGCAACACAATCAACATGTAATCCTCACCACTGCTCTCTCCTTATGCTATCCTGGAGTCTCAGGGCTCCAGGTGGCCTCTACAACGTGTCAGGCAACGCTTTCAGCGCATCCAAATATTGCTGATATGAAGCTTGCAGCATCCAACATTGTCTGTTTGCTCCAATAGCAATCTTCCAACGGATTGCCGTGTTGGTGCCTCTCACGTTTGACTTGTCAAGCTCCATGATGCGGCTCACACACTGGTGCTTGAAGTTTTCCAAACAATTGTTGTAGGCATTGTACAAGGCTGCGTGTTCTGCCATGACGCCTTCCAAACTTACCAACCAGGAGTTGTAGCCATCTTGGTTATCAAGCCGCTGAATGACACTCTGGTTGCTGACAATCTCTTTGAATTTTAGAAGGTCCTGTTCTGCTTGCAAGATTGTCTTGACCGTGTCCATGTGACAGACCATCTTCTTGAGATACTTTGGAAACTCCGTCAGCTCCGTTGGTACAGGTGGACAATCTAGAGCCAGTCTTTCAGTAGTATGTGACTCGACATATTGCTTGATCAAGGGAAAAGCCTGTGACAAGACTTCCATACGCCTTTGCTCAGCGGTCTTTGACTCCTCAAAATATGCTTGCATTGCAATCATGGTCTGAGTCAGATCTTGCAGATACGCGTTGTCCCAACTTGGATGCTTGCGGACCAACCTGTCCGGTTCCTTTTGAGATTCTGCCTTGACTTTCTTGGCGTTTTTCTCCATGTCAATCAGACGGTTGCCTGCCATCTCCAACAGATCAGCACATTGGTTTGGAAGGGTATCATGAATATCAAGCTTACCAAGACCGCTCAACTTCATGTGGTTCCAGTGCTGAATGCACCATTCCAGTTGCTGGTGACAATGAAATTGAGTGGCATGCCTCAAAACAAATGCCATCCGATTGGTGTAGGAAAACAGCCGTTTGCAATCTTCAAAGTTTGTGAGTCCTGAACCAGGCATCATGAAAGGGTTGAACATTTCCTGACAATTGTACTCATGAGCAAATGCATGGAATACAGGTCAATTGGTCTACAACTATTTGGTCGGAGACTATCCTATGTATACCACCCGTTCAATTCCACTGGCCATCTCTTGGTTCCCAAGATCTAGTTGACCTTGACCCAATGACTGCCTGCCCAACAAATGTAGGCCTCAGGAAGATGCTCCCTACAACCTGCCTTGGTACCTGCACCCTGTAAAGGATTGCCCTGCTGACAACCCTCTATTAGAAAGATAATGAAAGAGACAAAAGCAATGAGCTTGATCCCTCGAATCTCAAAGGATGAACAAAAAGGGGTTGTAAGGGGGACTTACTGAATGTCACTTGATCTTTCAAATCTTGGACAAGTTTGCTTCTGGCAAATGTTTGGCTGAATTGACAACCAATGTCATATCCAGCAACAATTTTGTGAGGATAGAGGTTGCCAAGCCATTGAAGCAGAGCTATTGGAAACTTTGAGCTCTCTGCTTCCTTTCTCATGTCAGCATACTGCAGCACAGGACCATGACGACAAACCAGAGGAAACCAGCCAGTCTCAGCAAAAAAGTTGGATTTGACTGTTGCTTCTTTCCCCGCCTTGAATATCACTGAACAATGTCTGTTGATTGAATATTGCTGAACAATGTCCGTCAATTGTGCTTGCCCAACCTGGTAACTTGAATGTTTGAACCCATTCAGGATCCAGGCGGTACAATGAGACTTGTGCTTGATAGCTTCCACTGGATGACTTGTGATTAACCCGTTTCAAGCTATTGTTCCCGTCGAGGGCAATGTAAACGTGATTGTCTTTGGGATTGTCTTGATTTGGGTGGAAGCAGGCAGGACATATTGAAGAGAGCAGAGTTGAATCTACATGGTTGGTTTCTGAGCCGTCTGTCATGATGGACAGAGGCAAAGTTTGCAGATATCCATCTTGGGACTGCTCCATTTGTTGAACCTCCTTGAATGTGGATGAGCTGGTGGAGGTTTGGCCAAGGACATAGGACACCTGTGAAAAGAATGTCGGATTTGTAAAGATACTATGACAGACCTAAGTGACTCACATCTCCCTGGATCATGCTCTCAATCCAATTGTAAAGATCTACAGCAAATGTAAATGCCAGTCTGATACAGGACCTATACATGAGGCAGGCAATCAATATCGGAAAACTGGCACAGAAGATATGGACCAACCTTATTGAGTTTACACAAAGATTGGCAAAAAGCCAACTTGGAAATTTGGGAATGCTGGAAGAGGGTTTTATAGGCCTCAATCAAGTCCATGTGGAAACTGATTTTGGGGAAGAGAAGCTTTGATGGCATGAATCCACCCAAGATCAATTGGCCGCCTGCATTCAGCAGGCTGGTATTCCAGTCTTCCAAGGGACATTGTCTTGCGTTGAATTTGCAATCTAGTTGAACAAATCAAACACTTGATCAGCACCTACATGAGTTTGCACAGAAGAAACAGAACCCTTGATGCTTGATGACTGACTTTTGAAACTCCTGAAGGTCACAACGGTGTGTCTCCCACAGTTGGGCCACTCTTCATGCCATTCTCTTGGTGCATAATGATACATGCCAAATGCGACACATAGCAAAGGCAATGTAGTCTCAACATTACGTTGTTCCATCACCCATTCTTGATAATATCTTGAAGTCCTATTGGACCAGGATGTTGCACTGAATCTCAGCTTCTGGCACTAATCCTCTCAAAGACTGTCCAACTTTTGAACCCACTCTGGGCCTTCCAAGGCATCTTGTAGATTAAGGTCCCCTATGTCAAGCAGTTCTGAGTCCCGATCTGGTGGTTTGCCTGGTTTGTCCATGGAGGACATATCAGGACTCCCAAAAGCACCATCACCTTCATTGTCATCCCTGCCACCATCGTCCCATACAACATTGCCCCAGCCATTGTCGTCCAGGACCCGGTGTTCATCATTGGGTACTAGGCGCTCCAGAACTTGAGCCGAGGAACTCAAAGTCTTGAATACCATCCCAGACCGGAGTGAGTCCCCTGTCATCTGTGGGAAAGGTATGGCCATTGACCGGCCTGAAAGGAGAAGGCCTGACTGTCACGACTCGGAACCTAGATGACCTTCACCGCGCTAGTGGCCACTTCCCTCATCGTGACACGCGCAACATCTAGCAACTTCCAGTCGCCACCAGCATCTTCAACAACTTTCCAGTTCACTTCTTACACTGGATTGTTCTGGCACTTTTATGTAGTCTTGCCACTCAACTCTCATGTATAAATAGTGGCTTGAACTCATGCCTTTGTACATCCCTCTTGCCTCTTTTGGCTCAAGGGATTAATATCTCATATTACTACAGAAGCACTTCAACTTAGCTTTTCCAACCCAAGCTTTCCAAGAGTCACCTTCTTCAACTCGTAACTCAATCACCCTTCAGGCTAGTTACCCCTGACAGTTCACGTCACCACAGTAAGGTCCCGTCCTACTGTAAACCCCTAGTTGTCCCATTGACTTACTTGTGGTACTCCATTGCCACCCTTCCTCTCTGGTCCTCCAGGCCACTTCCGTCCTTCCACCGCTCGAGTACTCCGCTCCTGGCTCGGGAAGATCAGGTCATAACACTGACCTCTCCTCTTCTTGTCAAAGTGTTGAAACGGGTGTCGAGGGTGGACTTTGGCTTTGTCCAGCGTCGTGGATAGTCGTTGCAGTCATCCGGCAGAATGTCTTGCCTTTGAGTGTGCCCGCAAGACTTTTTTTGGGTACTCTGTGAGTCTTTCCTCTTAGGGGGGCGTGCACGTTGCCTTTTGGAAGCTGTGGCAGACAGAGAACATAGAGTGAGATTCCTGTTCATTGATGGGATGGAAGTATAGAAGTCTCCAACCGGTGCACACCTGGCGTTGGAGATGGTGCGCTATCCGCACTGGATCTTTGACCCTCAGCCAGGCTGGTGGGATAAGAGTGCTCAGACATGATCAGAACCGCAAGTGGACTTGAGGCTAGAAGCACAGTATGCAGTGTAGTAGTTAAGGACCAAAGTACTTGGACTGATGTATTTATACATTCATACCCTGCAAAACAATAATAATGTGTCCGCGCGTCAGGGCCTCAGAGGAACGCTAGCAGCAAGTTTCGTTCTTGACCGCGCAAATAGGAGGCAAATCCATGTTTACTGCCTTGCCATAAGTAATGGTGTAGCACCTCTGCTAATCCCACAATACATTGACATGTTACTGTTATGTCAATACTAGCGCTACTTTGTGTTCTGTGTTTCTTTGGAAGAGTTCAAGGAGGCTCGTTGTGGAGGAATATAAACCATTGAGTATTGACTTGTAGACAATTGGATCAGTTCAAGCAAGTCACGGCTTTGTTGAATCAACTGAATGCGGTGTGGCTGAAACAATTGGGTTTGAAGTACCTACAGAATGTCTTTGGGAAAATCAATACTGAATGCGCACATCTTGTCCGTCAAGTAATGTGATCTGATCAGGGCAGTCTGACAGGGTGCAGTTAGTAGTGTAGCACCATGCGCACTGATGTCTGGCGCACTCACAGTAACAAATGATGCAATCGGATTAGCAGTCAACAACTCTTTTTCTGGAGGTTGACCCAGGAGCTCCTAGTTTAGAGACTCATGGAATCGACAGCAAGCCCAAGTGACCAGTGATATTCTGATATTCCTGTAGAAGTAGAGGCAAAGTAAAGCGGTGTCACCTTCGTATATTTGCCATTGTCAAGCCGAACACCCCGGCAGGTCGTCCCATGAAAGTGTCACAAGGCAAGATTTCACCAAAACTTCATAAGGCAAAGTGTTCTCTCCCTTTTGTTTCCCTGTCAATGCTTAATAGGAATTGTCAAATGACATCAAGCACTGCATGTTTCAGTCAACTTCTCAGTTCAAACTTTAAAAGCACTCAATCTGGTGTCTGTTGACGTGGATTGTGAGGTTCCTTCAACTTTCATCCGACGAATCAGAACTATTCCAAAACCACTTGAGCTGAAATTTGCCAACAATAATGACAATTGTTGCTTGGATGGCATTTTTGCATGCCCTTATATACAGTTCATAGAGGGCACCCCTAAGCCCTGAAAAGGTATACTGATATTTGTACGCGCGCGAGTTTCAAACTACCGTACTACTACTGTACAATACTGTATGTACTACATGTACGTACTCGTACTACCCTGCTACCCTACTTACTATAATATGGATGACACTCCGGAAAGAATTGATCTTGTTAATTGACAGTCAAAAGGTTCTCAAACTGACCCTGACCTTTCCTCAGGGAAAGTAGAGGAGGAGGCGCCAGCAGGGACACAAGTGACGACATGAATGATGCGATGATGCCAGAATTACAACAAGACTCGTACATGTTGGAAGTACCAGGTAAACAGATAAAGAACCTCTCTCTTGTCAGCACTGGCTACTGAGGATCGACTCTGGTGCAACGAATCGATCATACATGCCTGTTGGAAGTACCAGGTAAACAGATAAAGAACCTCTCTCTTGTCAGCACTGGCTACTGAGGATCGACTCTGGTGCAACGAATCGATRATACATGCCTGTTGGAAGTACCAGGTAAACAGATAAAGAACTGATACAAATGACAGCTAGTTAACACCAAGTTCGAGGTTTGACAGGGTACTTGACAGGCATGTGGCTACTCACCCTCTCTCTTGTCAGCACTGGCTACTGAGGATCGACTCTGGTGCAACGAATCGATGAAGAGAGAGGGGAGAACGTCTTGCAGGAGGTAGATGAATGAAAATTTGATTGTTTTGATTGTGGAGACTGCCAGCAAGGCAGGGCCGCGCGCGCGGATCCAAAACCGATGTCTYGCGCGTCCTTAGAGCAATCAGAGCCATTCAAGAGTTGGTTTAAGTCCTCCTAAGCCATGCATTGATTCTGGAGTTTCAAAGCAATGTCATTTTCAACAGTACAACCCAAAATACCGTTCAAAAACAGGTGAACAAGGGCACACCGTACCTAGACTGTGCTGCCTTGATTGACGATTGCATGGAGGGCGTCAAAAGCTTCCTTGTCAAAAGGCTCATATTCTGACAGGGCCGCTCCGTATTTGCGCCGAAACAGGGATTTGGCATTCCTGATCGCAAGCATTCCAATCAATTTCTTGCAATTCTCTGCATGAGTCAGGTCTTCGGACAGCACCCACAACTTGAACTGGTTTGAACCATAAGCTTCAATCAGGACGTCGACCTGAAAGCAGAAAAAGATTGTACCGTGTCAGCTGAGGCTTCTGGTTTGTTTAGACTGTATTCAAAGCGCTTAAACTCACGGGACTGCCGTCCTCTGGCTTGACACTGCCTTTGGAAAATGCCTGCCAGTTGAAATCGATAGGGGTTCCGTCCCACCACAAGTTGTTGACCCACAGACATTGGCTCATGGTGGCCCACGGCACATCAGCCCTGTCTTCACCTTCTTGATCATTGAGAGCCCCCAGGACCGCAGTGGTGATGATGTCTTGCTGCTCAAAGCGGGCGAGACTTTTGGCATCATCTGACGCTGCGCCAGAATTGCGCAGTAGGAGCAGCGGTAAACACATGATGGCTCAATTCACCCCAGAAGCGTACTCACCATCTGGGACCGGCCCGGCGTCATTGAGCTGGCTTAACTTGCACGCAAGCTTCGACATGGTATCAAAGGTCTTTTTCTTGTACTGCCCCACACCCCAATGCTGTTGGGTCAAACGTTGAAACAAAGCCCTGTACACAACAACTTGTGGCACAAACGGGTGGTTGGTGGTTGGGGGGACGACCATAAGCATGCTTGACATGCCATATATGCGGTCCAGCTTGTACAGCTAGAAGAAAGGAAGTAAAGCCCATGTCAGAGAGGGAAGGGGTAGAAGGGACTGGTATACGTGCCTTTCAGTTCACATGTTGCCTCGTATACTCCCTGGGCGGTGGCGGCCTGTACGTCCGCGGCTTTGTAGTTAGGGTTTTTAGATGGGAACTACTTCGGTCAGGACGCCCTAGTCTGCGGTCAGGACGCCTTTGTCTCTGGTCAGGACGCCCCACGTGGTTATTGCAAATGATGCCAGCATCTGTTCTACAGCAGTGCAGTCATCAGTAGAGTAAAGAGTGCTTGAGCCTGATAGCCTGATAACAAGACTGTGACTTGTAGCATTGCAAGCTTGCATATCGCATTCGTCCCGTTCATGGACTGCTGCAGCATTGTCGTGATGCTTGCATCATGTTGCATACATGCATCTTACAAACTCTGTCACGTCACATAGCATGTTGGAGAACAATGAGCCCCCATGCCCCATGTCTCTCCAAGCAATTTGGGGCAAGCAAACCTATCATATCATCGCATAATACGTGTTCTTATCAGGTTGATGTCTAAATCTTATATCATCTTGTAGTCCTATCAGCTCGTTACCGCTGAAGAGGACAGACACGTCCAAGCATTGGATGCTGTCAATGCATCATTCACAATAGAATCGGCGCAAAACACTCTCGGGATAACTTTGTACATGTTTTGCAATAAACCACGTGGGGCGTCCTGACCAGAGACAAAGGCGTCCTGACCGCAGACTAGGGCGTCCTGACCGAAGTAGTTCCCTTTTTAGATTGCTCGCTGACCTGGAGTTCCTCTTTAGCCGCTGCAATCTGTTCTGGGGTGTAGTGATTGTTTTTTAAACCTTTGAGAACTCTTGACCACAATACTAGCCATCAACCAATGGTGCTTGGTCTTGAGTTTTTTAATTGGGCGGCTTTCACCGCGCTCTTCCAAATCTTCCTTGCTTGAATCACTGTTCAAGGAATCGGAGCCGTCATCTTGAATGTCAGCGTCCTCTGCTTCGTCTAATCGTCCTGCTACGGTTTCTGCGCCAGTCTCCTTGACTGGGTCGACTGGTGCCTGGCCACCTTGCGTCTCCTCGGTCGTAGTGGGTTGGTCCTTCCAGGTCAAGTGAGAAACGGTGTTGTAATTGCTGGTTTCACATTTCTTCCTCTTCCTGGAATAGTCTGTCAATACAACTGCATTGAGGCATGTCTGTACCTCAAGATTATATCGCTTTCCAAGAATCTTGGCCTACCCCGTCATGACTTCCATCATCTGGACAGTCATCAGCTCAATCCTTTCCTTCTTGGCTTTTTTCTTGATAGTGCTATAAGGAATAGACGGCGCCTTCAGCTTGACATATACGTCTCCATTGGCTTCGGGTTGAGCCTGGCCAGCGTCGATCGATTGCCTCAGGACAGGGTCCAGATCTGACACGGTTTCCATGATCGCAAGGAGAGCTTGGTGTGAGTGGATCGAGTAGGTTTGTGCGGTGGGTTCGAAGGTGTCGGAAAGACAATTGTAAGGGCTGTTGTTTGAATAGTCAAATACTAAGGTCTGTCCAAAAGAATTGACACAGAGACTGCAAGTCAAGTATATAAGCTTCAAGATTATGAGTGCAATGTAAATGTGGTTCAAAAGTTTGAAACAAGTGAGTGCATCACGCTTCAACAACGCAATAACGTGTTGGACAAGCTACTGCTAGCCACTGCTGCTACTATTGTGAACAAGAAGACAATGGGCACATTTTAAACAAACAGGTTGCCTGGGATCAAATGAGATATGATACAAGGTGCCTCATATTGTGACTATGTATCTTAAGCCTTACCAGACAGGCATCTATGGGATCCTCTGTCTGAACAAGGCTCCCTATCATTGCTGGGCTTTCATAACATTACAAATGTCATGTAATGCATGTAATACAGACAGGTATGAGAGGTTTCAACCATGTACCCGGGGAAACGGGCGACCCGGTTGCGAGAAAAATCAAGAGACACTCAACCAATTCTGATACTGAGTCCAACTGAGTGGATTCACAAATGGACTCAAATACATCAACCTAGCTCAAGATCAAGAGTGATGGCAGCGAGGGTTCCGACCATTTGCAGTACAGGCCATTTGGTGGCAAAGAACAGGTAAAGGACAGACTTGAAGTGGGGAGTTGTCTTGGTCAGATCGCCTATATCTGGGTGATGTTGCTTACAAACGCCCTGAGCCCGTGTTGCTCAATCAAGTAAGATTCAATCCCTACCGGCCTATTTGGGACGTCATAGGATCTGGACTGAGCAGTATTTCTTATTGAACAACTGGCAGAGGGGTTGTGCGGTCGGCTTTCAAGTATGGCTGCGATAGGTATACATGGCGCAGAAGTGGATTTTTCTAGAGACCTTTAATGAGCCGATCAAGTATCAAGTTAGGTACCGATGCTTCATGTCAACATTCAACCTCGTAGTCTATGATCCAACTGACCTATCAGCCCACTTTGCATGGATTTGTGATCCGGAAGACTTCCGAGTCCACATTCAACGTGGTGTCGTTGATCCCAATCTTTCATGTTGCTTGTCCTGTCGTCCTACCTGTTCTAATCAACTGTTCCACATGTTTTTGCTTGTTCCAACTTTTTTGTCATGGGCACATGTGGTCACTTGATTTGGAAACGGTGTGGAGAATGGGAGGATTGGTTATAGGATAGTAAGGGTAGAAGGGGTGGGGTTCCTTGTCGAAGATATCGCTCTGATGGGCGGAAGCTCAAGCTCTAGGCTCTAATTCACTCAGATCTTCAAAGTGGTCCAAACACTTGACGCTTGTTGAACGTTCCTCAGTTGGGCAAAGGCGACTCTTATATGTGGCCTGCTGGACTGTTCTCTCTCTTGGAGTGTCTGCAGAGGCTCTTATCAACGGTCAGCTCAAGGCTCAGAGCTCAGGCTTGTCAATGCTTATCGATAGTTGGAGTAACTGAATTGAAGTAAAAGGGCTGAATCGAATCTCTAGGAAAGCTTTCTTTTTTCTACTACAACAACTCGGACCAAGAAAGAGAAAAGGTTGGTTGTGAGCTGGCAAGGGCCTCTGGGACGCGAGTGCCAGCACAGCAAAAGACAAAGAAAAAAGAAGTGCTTTCTCACGAGCTCTCAGGCGGATTTCTTCCAAATTGTAAACAACGACCATGGTAACCAAATCCAGTCGAACACAACTCTKGAACCATTCGACGTAACACGCTGAAAGTTGGCATGCTGGTAGCKGGAGTGAAGAGCTTGAAGTGAAGACCRATATCAACGAAATRGCACGTGTGGTTGTTGAGTAAATCGAAAAAAGGAAAATCGAATCGACGTTGACGAAATGAAAATCGAACATAACTTCCGAACCACTGRACCAAACTTGCTGATATTCTGCAWGAAGGTAGCGGGGAGTTAGAGCTTTGATCCAATACCAGTGGCGAAACGATAGCACCATTGCTTGAAGAGTTATTCGCGAAAAGGTGATGTTGGCTCTCGGCCTATAATTTAGGGCAAAGTCAATATCAGTAAAATGTCTCTAGGACGTTGTTCTAGAGCACCACAACGGCTTCCTACAGTCCAGTATGGCTACAATTTGTATTGCTCTTGGCTCACAAATCTCGGAAGACTTTGGCTGACTTTGGTCAGACTGATGATTACTTTCAGAATCAAATGTCAAGGCTGGTGTTCAAGAGGCCATGAGTGGACAATTCACTGGCTCACCTTGCTGCTGGAAACCGGGTTCCAAACGTGAGTCATCTCGACCATCAAAGAGCAAAGAGGTTTGGAAAGGTTTGGATGTGACAGTACCAAACGATCCAATGCTGATACATTGGCAACCTGGTATCAACATTGCTAGATGGCCTGGACCCACTCTCAGAGGGATTTGAGAGAAAGAATATGGGGCGTTCGCAGTAACAGACAGTTTCCGGCATTGCTGGCAATGGGCTTCACCTTGGCCAGCGGCGCAAGTATCTGATCAACAGAAGGGCATTTGCCATATCAGAAGCCAGTAGTAGCATTTGGTGATTTGTGTTGCAGAGTGAAATTGGTGCGCAATTTTTGAATGGAAGGTATCAGGCGGATAGGGCCAGCAACAGAGTAATTGGGAGCAGCATAGACAATGACGGTCGTCAAGTCGTTGTCCTTGATTTGGTGCATCCCAATTCCCAACGGCTTGGAATAGAGTGACGGGTGCAGCAAGACATTGGTCACAACAAAAATCCGTTGAAAAGATCAGCACAGAGCAATACCAGTCAATTTCCTCCACAGCCAGTGTGCAAGAGGGCAGAGACTTTGAAGTAAAACGGAGACCTGCTGGTGTTCATGACCCCTGACCAACGTGTGACGCTCTTGGACGGTGGATGGCAAAATCGAAAACAAGGTGGCCAGTATCTTCTTTTTGGCATGCTCAAGAGTAGAAGAGAATGATGGCGCAGATATCAGCAATGCTGAAGGAAGATTGCATAGTTCATGTTGGTGCCATTTGACCTCAGACTGTGCCTTTGCAGAGTACAAGTTGGCCGGAGCTTCCGTGCGGAGCGCGGGAGCGGGAAAGTTGACAAGGCTTGACGGTACTCTCTGGCAAAGCCAGAGAGTAGGCTATACGCCAGCAAAAATGACTAATATGCATATAGACTTTATCTTATGTAATAATACCTGTGACAGGTGAGACGAGGTTGGTATCAAGGGTCCGAGTACCCAATATGAAGACAAAGACGGCGAACCAGAGCGTCTTAAAGACAATCCTGGTGTGCAATGTTACATATACAAATATCTTCAGAGTTTGAACCGTGTGTTGTGGAAAATGAAGAAGTTTGGAGGAACATTTTTGGGAACCAAAGTACGCCTGTGTGACAGTGTTGAATATTGTGGGCTTCTCCTGTTCCTATCTTGGACGCCAACGAACCAAAACTTCCATCAAGAAAATCATGATGTGGCCAACATGTTGATCTGTTAAGGAAGTTTGAGGTTTCCTTGGAACTGTGGGACCAGCCAGAAATTGGATCAGAAGATATGCGGAAATTGCCAGACCTCTGACGAGACTCACAGCAAGGAGCATATCCAAGAAGAATTTTGTCTGGAACAACAAGGCTGACGCAGCCTTCAATGCCATCAAGCGTGCCGTAGAGCAGAGTGGATGGTTGAGGCCAATTGTATATGAGTCCAACAAGCAAGTGTATCTGGCAGTGGACTCCAGTCTGATTGCTGTGGGTTGGGAACTATGGTGCAAGTCAGTTAGAGGCCACCAATGGGGGTCAATTTTTTTCTGAAACTCCCTTTTTTTTTTTTTTTTTTTTTGGAAAACTTTGTACCCAAATGATCAGGCAAGTCCCAGAATCGAATTTGCTTCATTCAGAACCACTTGAAACGTCTCCAGGGGCCATATACAAGCCATAATATGACAAAGTAAACAAATCTGCGGACCAGGGGGGTCAATTTTCATGGACCCACAAATGATAACTTGGGAACTAAAAGTTGCACAATATTTTTGAGCCCCAAGTTTTGTTCCCCTTGATCTAAATAAGCATTCTTAGGGGTCTATGAGGAATTTGAGGGTATATGACGGACGCTATTAAGCTTTGCGCGCAGGGCTCTTGGACGCGCGAAATTGGTAGCCTCTAACTAACTTGCACCATAGGCCAGGACCTAGATGGAAAACGCAGACCGGCAAGATTCGGAAGTGCGATGTTTAACAACCAAGAGTCGAGATATTTGCAAGCCAAGCTGGAGTTGTATGGTGTCTTCAGAGCAGTGAAGCGATGTGCCAACTACGTCTACGGCCAGAGGATCCGTCTATAGAGGTTGACGCCAAAGACCTCATCAAGATGATCAACAACCCAGAGGTTCCCAACGCGGCAATGACAAGGTGATTGTGGTTCATCCATTTGTTGGATTTGGAAATTGTCCATGTGCCAGCCAATTGACATGCTGTTGTTGACATCTATCCAGAAGAGAGAGAGCCAAGGAGGATTCTGAAGAAGAAGACAATGAAGCATGGTTAGACAGAGTGTGTGGAGCAATCCAAGTGATTTCCCCAGAGGAACGCACAGAAGGTTATTGCACTTACATTATTCAAGAAAACTATGACCAAGAGTGGAGAGACCTGGGCGGGTATCTTGAGACCAGAAGAGTCAGTGGATTCACCAATGCGCGTAGGAGATCAATTGAGGCCAAGGCGCGCCATTATTTTGTGCGTGATGGGAAGATTTACCAATGAATGCAAGGAGAGATACCCAGAGAGGTAATAGGTACCAACGAGAAGAGACTTGAATTATTGCAACAAGCACACAAAGAAGGTGGTCACAAAGGCACCCTTGCCCTAAAGCACAGAATTTTCATGAGATTCTTTTGGCCAAAGATGATGAAGGATATCAAAGAATTCGTATGCACTTGCGACCGCTGCCAATGCAGAGACCCAAGACGGTTCAAAGAAGCCGGTCAAGCAGTCCACCCAAGCAACATAGGTCAAACATGGGGAATTGATCTTGTTATCATGCCTCCATCCAGCGGGTACCAATATGTTGTCATTGCACAAGAAGACGTCAGCAAATGGGTCAAGGCCAAAGCAATTGAAAAGAAGGATGCTGTGTCTATAGCAAGGTTTATCTTGAGTTCCATTATCACCCAATATGGCTACATATCCAGGCTAAGTCCAATCAAGGTACCAAGTTCATGGGCAAAATACAAGTCCAGCTAGAAAAGGTTGGTATTTGGCATGTCAGGACCAGTGCTTACCACCCGCAAGCAAATGGAGGAGTCGAAAGGGGTAACAGACCTTTTAAAGAAGCACTATATTGACTTGCTCTGGATTGAGGCAAACAATGGCCTGATCTCATCATCTTTGCATGTTGGGCGGAACAAACAACAGTTTTGAGAACAACTGGTTACACTCCATATAGATTGATGATGGGCCAGGAATGCATTCTACCATTTGATTTGGAGGAAGCAACATTTCTAGTTCAAGGTCACCAAGATTGCTGTTTGACTGCAGAGCTACTAAGACACCAGATATGTCAGTTACAACGACGCAGCATCAATGTGCAATTGGCCCAAGAGCAACTCACTATTGCTAGAGAAGTAGCGGTGAGAGATCACAACCTCAGATATGACCGTAGAGTCAGAGAACCATTTGAACCGGTGTGGTGAGCTTAAACTGTTGTCCCTCATTGACAAACACTCAGGCTAATCATTACCTGATCTTGCCACACAAACAAAACAACTTGGAATTGGAATTATCGGATTTGAACTTCTACTGGATCACCTTCATTGTTTTCCTTTTACTCTTTTGGCTAAACCTCAATTGTTTATCCTATCTCTGGATCCACTGGCCAATCCACCATTGATTMCCAACCTGATCCATCAACACAATAAACCAATTCTTCTCCTTGGCAAACTCTGTTCTCTTTTGTTCTTGGAATTCTCTATTGTCCTTGAACTCTAACTTTTCATCTGGGCTTGGCAGTTCTGGAAATGTATTTAGTGTGGACAAWTATTGTTCCCCTTCTGATTGTAATTTTTGTCTACAATGCAATGCAATCAGGAGTTTGACTTTACTTTTCAGCATTCAACTTTTCAATTAACAAGTAGGAAATCCGGTTGAAGTTAGGACCTTCAGCACAAAACCCAGATTTGAATTCACAAGTAAGTAGCAAGTAGAGGAGTCCTCTACTTGAACAGATAAAGGCAGGACTTTTGCAGAAGACTGGAAGGTCACAGCAAGCTAGGAAGAGTTACGGATTGAGGTTGTAGATATTCAGAGAGCCAGAGCGCCTTGTATTGCCCATTGCCTGACCTTACCAGTAGGACTGGACTGCAGCATCTTGTGATTAGTCTTATTGATCTTGAATATCAATTTGAAGTACCTGAAGTACTTGCACAACTGTTTATTTAACTTGTCACATAATTGGACTTGTCATTTTCATTTTGGACTTGTCTTTCATTGACTTGATCTTTTGTTTGAACCTTTGCACTCATTGCCTTTTGACTTGTTCAATTGTGTGTACAACTTTATTACTATCTTTTACCTTTGTGTCTTATTACACAACCCCCTGCCCACACCGGGACAATGGGTGTTGCTACGCGATTCCAGCCGAGATCTGACTGTAGCAACCAAAGAGAACAACAAATGGACCGGACTGATGGTTGTAGTGGAGCAGACTGCCGGTAGAGCATACAAGCTGAGGGAGCTAGATGGCGCCAAGAGTGCTGAATACGTGTCTCATAGTCATCTCCGACCATACTATTGGCAAGATGACATTGCTCTGTTGAAACAACAAGAAGAGTCAGAATGTGATCCAGATCTCTTTGACAGAGAGCAAAGCAAGATGCCTACATGGGGACAGCCTAGAGCTGATCTTGAAGATACGGCTGACAATGCAGTTTCTGTCAATTCTCTAGACGAGCTGGCTATTGACTATACCAGGGACAACATTCCTTGTCCTACCGCAGTAGTGAGGCCGCCCACCAACCGCCTTCCACATTGGGCCACAATTGACCAAAGCATGAGTGATGATGATGATGAGTTGGCAATTTGAAAGCCCAGAGAGGCTGAAGGTTTTGAGAGAGAACGGAAGATCCTAAGAGAGAACAACACCTTGTCCTAGAGAAAAGGGGTCAAGGACAACAAATGACGTGGTTGCGCAAAATTTTTGCTTCCAACTTTTTTTTTTCTTCAAAGTCAACTACCAATCATCAATCAACACCATATCACTTGAATCAAATCAGCATTATTAAAATCCAACATCATGAGTAGTCACTACCAAGGTTGCTCCCTGCAGAGATTGAGAACGGTCCAGCAACCGTTCAGCTTCACCACAGCAGAGACAATCACCAACACCGGAAAGTCAATTGCTGGTTTCTGACAGCTTGGAACCCAAGATCGCTCATTGTGGCCTATGTGGCACTCAGCATAGACAAGAGTGCCTATGGCTTCAAGGACTGTACCGAGAAGGCAAGGTGGTCCTGATCAGGGATCCGGAAGAGAATAACCTGGTAGACATTGTTCAAATGGATACCAACCATCCAATGTCCATCCAAAAGTATCTACAAATGCTCAAATACTCCCTTCAGTTCCAATTGTATAAAGACGCCTATGACTCCTCTTTGATCATGTACTACCCTTTTGCCCGCAAGAACATTCACGACAGGCATCGGTATATCAGACGACTCCCTCCAAATGCCCAAAAGTACACTTATCTTGATGCCTTGTTACGTGGGTTTTGTATGCCTCCAGACAACGAGGAGAAGGCCCGCCAGTATCCACACGGCATCCATGAGCTTTGGTACACTGGCTACATGCCTTATGCCCCGTTGAGCAAGACAACTTTTTTGCAATTGGAATTTGACAGTATGATGATGGGATCTGCCTGTTTTTATTTGGACCACGGACCTCAACATGAGTTCATGGTTTTACCTCAAGGATGGATCCGAAGCAAGATTTGACAATATCTCACGTCTCTTGGTCTGGACGAACATGGAGTACCCCTCCAAGGCAGCTCCTAGAAATACTCAACAAGTCTCTGCTCATAGTCCGAGAGACTGAATGCTGATTGAAAAAAAAAAAAAATCAAAAAAAAAAATCTTTGTTTTGTTTAATAGGCCCAGAGCTGTCGTCAAGTCTTCCAATTCCAGTTTCTAAGGCCCAGAGCCATCGTCCAAGTTTTTCAGTACAACGCTGTCCGGTCTCAAGTTTGACGGCCTAGAGCAACATGACTTATGCATATCATGCCCTTCATTTCTGAGTTGGGATCTGCCCCTTGATTCCATTTTCAAACAACCCAAAGTCTTTCAGCTCGCTCAGTTCCAAACCTTTTGCAGTGACTGGGGACATCACTCAAAGAGAGAACGACTTGTGGTGCTCTAGAACAATGTCCTAGAGACAATTTACTGATATTGACTTTGCCCTAAATTATAGGCCAAGAGCCAACATCACCTTTTCGTGAACAACTCTTCAAGCAATGGTGCTATCGTTTCTCCAGTGGTATTGGATCAAAGCTCCGACTCTGCGCTACCTTCATGCAGAATATCAGCAAGTTTAGTCCAGTGGTTCGGAAGTTATGTTTGATTTTCATTTCGTCAACGTCGATTCGATTTTCCTTTTTTCGATTTACTCAACAACCACACGTGCCATTTCGTTGATATTGGTCTTCACTTCAAGCTCTTCACTCCAGCTACCAGCATGCCAACTTTCAGCGTGTTAAGTTGAATGGTTCAAGAGTTGTGTTTGACTGGATTTGGTTACCATGGTCATTGTTTACAATTTGGAAGAAATCTGCCTGAGAGCTTGTGAGAAAGCACTTTTTTTTCTTTGTCTTTTGCTGTGCTGGCACTCGCGTCCCAGAGACCCTTGCCAGCTCACAATCAATCCTTTCTCCTTCTTAGTTCAAGTTGTTGTAGAAAAAAAAGCAAGCATTCCTAGAGATTCAATTCAGCCTTTATACTTCATTCAGTTATCCCAACCATCAATAAGCATTGACAAGCCTGAGCTCTGAGCCTTGAGCTGACCGTTGATAAGAGCCTCTACAGACACTCCGAGAGAGAGAACAGTCTAGCAGGCCGCATATAAGAGTCGCCTTTGCCCAACTGAGGAATGTTCAACAAGCGTCAAGTGTTTGGACCACTGTGAAGATCTGAGTGAATCAGAGCCTAGAGCTTGAGCTTCCGCCCATCAGAGCGATATCTTTGACAAGGAACCCCACCCTCTCTATCCATACTATCTTATATTCAATCCTCCCATTCTCCACACCAAGGAAGCTTGCCAGAGCCCAGTCACCTTGTGCAACAAGCAGGCATATGCTGTATTTATATAAGATCCCATTGAACATACCCTTTGAAAACCTCTCTCTGGCACTTGACTCAACAACCAACCACCTTTCAACTCTTTCCATCATCAAGTTTCCTGAGAACAACTACCATGTCAACTTCAGACAAGTTTCCTATAGACCCTGTCCTCAAGGGGGTTTCTGCCACATCTACCAATACCCTTCTTTCTTCCGCAAATGTTGTGCAGTTTGACCATGAGAAGATGCTGCTGGAGGCTGTTCAAGCCAGTAAAGCTTGTTTGCAAAAGATGAGCAAGTTCCCACCAGAACCTATGAAAGACATAGTGGCAAATCAACCTGCTAAATCCCAGAAGGAGTATATTGCTGTTCAGCACAGACGTTACCAGCATCTGGACAAGCTCAAGGAAGGCATGAACAGAGCCAACGACTTTGTGAAAGAACTTGGACCATTCCTCAAAGCCCATCAACAACTCTTTCAAGAGTCCAACTTTGACCAGGTTGTTAGGGCAGTCACATTGCCAAAGAAAGAGAAGCCTGGAAGGCTGGTTTTCTGGAAAGCATTGAGAAAATTGTGGACCAATGTATCAAGCAAGTCATGGACAAACAGAGCCTAATTGGGAGATCTCAAAGCAAGGGAGTAAGTCAGAAAGAGAGGGCATTGAGAGACACCTACAAGGAGGTAAGCATTCAAAGAAAATTTGTAAATCTTGAGGCATACTGACATCCAAATTCACAGCGCATTGTGCATTACTTCGTCCACCGTCTTGTTGGAGTCAGAACATTGTGGTGAGCTAGAACTGTTGTCCCTACATGACAAACACTCAGGCTAAACATTCCTGAACTTGTTCTAAATTTGCCACCACTCTTTTGATTGCATTACATCGATCTACAATCCTTCACAACGACTGCAAACGGCTGGCAACACATCCCACTTGTCTAATACAACTTGCAAACGAACCAACAATGGTATCTGAATGCTTGGGATCAACTTACACCATGCACCATGCATGTTTGCCACCATTTGCCACCAAATGCCAACACTTGCCACCTCTCTCTCTGAATTCTCAAATGGAATTGGCTTTGGAACTGGACATGGCTTTGGGAAATGCTTTAGGAATGACTTGGAATGGACAATGGGACTGCTTTACCACTATCTAAACTTGATTTAGACTGGGAATGGGAGTATATAAAGACTGCAGACTGGGATTGTGCTCAAACAACTTACTCTACTCTTGTCACTACATAATAAAAAAAAGAACAAGGATATGGATTGGGATTGAGGTTTGGTTTGTATTTGTGTTTGTCTTTGTGTTTTCACTTTTTTTTTCGCTCTTTTCTTTATTATAAAGTCTGGTTGAAGGTTGGACCCTTGACAATACTAACCAGGTTTGAGACAACAGTACAGACACTTTAGTCAGGTAGAATACCTTGACTTGGGGAGGTTTGGATAGTAGCTATTGCTGAAGACTGTTAGAGTACAGTGAGGTGTGGTACTGGCAAGGATAAGAAGAGACAGAGGACAGTGAAGAGCCAAAGAGAGCCCACTGATCAGACATTTGAGAGCCAAGAGAGCCCGGTGTCTTCTCAAGTTCCTTGCATACCTGTAAGACTCAGCCTGGGTCACAGCATCCTGAGATTAGACTGGCTGGCCGCTAGCGATTTAATATAACAACTGGAAGTACCAGAAAGTAGTATACTTTTACTGGACTTTACACACACACACTTTTCTTTTCGCTTCTTTAGTGATACTACAACTGGCAGGACCAGGAGTATCATACTTTGGTCTGAATAGATTTGCTGGTCGAATCTTTGTTGATAACAGGCATACTTTTGCCACCATTAGATACTTGTTCATTCAAGTTGTCTATCAGGTTCGCTGGTCAAATCTACCTTTCTACTTGGCTATACTTGCCGTCTACTTGACTATACTTGTCACCTTCCTATTGATCTTGTGATACATCCAACAATTGGATTCTTGATACAAGCTCTCAATACTTTTATTCATCGTTGAACATAATGATCTCTACATCGCCTATCGTTGCTAGCTACTTCAATACATTGTTGTACATTGTTACAACTTCTCTATAAGCTTTGCTGGTCGAAACTTATCCCTTTACAAACGTTACACAACGTCTACTATAGACTGTCAGTCAAATCTATTACCCCACAACGGTTACGCCTGTAGCGCAGCAGAGCACAACTGGTGAAAAGTGGATGATAATCATGGTTTACCTGCAATTGCCTGACAAACTCACCCTTATTCACCATCAACACGCTATTTGCTTATGGCACTTTTGTCAGGATCTGGTCCCCTGACCTCTGGAGGATCTGGCGCTACTCCCTAGTGCTGGGATACGCGTTCCCTTGATCTCAGGAACCATCTGGAAGAATAGTTCCACCATCGGACGATTTGGTTCCATTCCAACAATTAGTTGGGAACTAGTTTATTTTTACTTTTCAGCTTAGCAATCTTCCCACACATACAATCTTCTTCTCTCTCAATTAGTATATATACCACCCCCTCTGGGTTGTATTTCTTGCCCTCTTGTGGAACTTACCTTCCCCAAGAGTCTAAAATCATATGTTACTTCTCCCAAACCCATCCTGACTTCATCCAACATTTGCCACTCATCCTCAAGACATATCTTTGGCATCCTAGAGTGAGACTGTGCATCTCTATCATCCCTCTGCCTTGTCAGGACAGAGTCCCCTCCTTCTTCCACCCTGGTTATTCTCTTATAACCAGGTTGTAACAACTTTGGCAAGAAAAGCCCCAGTTGTGAATCCTCTAAAGGGCAGTAAGCTGGACATTTCATGCATTGGATCCAAGTGTGTATTCTGGTAGTAGCAGCCTGGGTCACGTGAGAATACGTAATCCGACACCGGTACAAACGCCAGCATTCCTCACACATGTACCAGATACTCCTGAAAGAGCTATTCATTCAGTTCATATCATACGAAATTGTTATAGAGTGCACATTATCTTGTGACTGCTTCTGATTACTCTATCGAGTAGGGAAGCCCAACCGACCGGTGACCAATACCGCTCGGAAGCAAGATACACAAAATAATTATTTTGTGTGGAATAACTCCATACCAATAACCAACATGAATAGACCCAATACACGTTCTCAAGAACGACACGTTGAAAGGAGAGCCTCAGAGCCGGGTAACATCAGTACCGCTAGGTCTGATCAATCCGTTTCAGCCATTGACGTTTCGACAATGTCAATCCCGGACTTCGCTCACCAAACCTCAAGCCCGGATGTTGCGGACATCCAAAGCCTTATCCAGACAATGCAATTAACGTTGTCGACCCTCAGCCAGAAGATCATCACGGTTGACCAGAGGGTTGAAACGAACATGGCAGCCGTCAAACAAAAGCATGACGACTTAGCCGCGCTTACTCGGGAAAGCATTCGAATGCAACAAGCCCATAGGGAAGAAGTATCCGCTGCTTTCCGTAAGCTCCACGAGGGCAAAGAAGCCACCGCAAGGAAACAGCTTCGAGGATCTAATCCTGCCTTCCAAGAAATGGCTCAACGAACGGAGCGTCTGGATCGCGCCCCTGACGACCCGACCGGATTGTCAGGTCGAGACCAATCTCCAAGGTCGCCAGACATTTCTACTCGGATAGCCAATCCCAACTTTCAGCCCCTGCGAGAACCTCCGCTCAGTCGAATCAAAAGCGAAAGCCCTAGGGACGACTGGGGTCAGGCCCCGCCGGTTTTGCCAAGAAGAAGTACGCCTTCGAGGGACATCTACAGAGATAGGGACAGTAAGCCTCTACATGGACCCGTCCCGCAAAATGGCCTCGATCCGCCAGGTTTCATTGAGGAAGTGAAAAGCATCTGGCCGGACGCGATAGCCTACGATGACTTAATGGATCACGACCTACGCACCAACAGAAATTTCAACTTGCGAGCAGACAACGAGACTCTCCTCATTAAGTCATGGAGCGACCCCAAAATCTGGGACAAACTAGAGCGCATTCAAGATTCGTTAGTCAGTGACATGTCCCCTTACCACCTTTGGGTAACCCGGGCCATCGCCCGCTTTGGGGGCGATTATGCCTCGATCGTTCGCTGGACAAGGTCTACTCGTCCAACGTGGCTCGAGTTTATCGACCAAGTCATCAAGCACATGGGGGCTAGGAATATCGCAAGGTCAACTATGGTCGCTCTCTCTCACTTCCAAGCAAGGAATGGCGACAAGAACGGTGCGACAGCCAGGAGACTCAGGAAAATAGCCCTCCAAGTCCCCCGTTCCTGGTTGACTCCCCCGGCAGTTCTGGAGTCCGCAAGAGCCCATGTGGATGTCTGTATGATTCAAGTCGCCCAGAACATGGACAAGTTCCACCGAGACAAAGAGGACTCTCTCCCCGAATGGCTAGACGCCATGGTTTGGGAGGCCGATGACCTGGACGCAATTCGTCAGCCCTACGACCGCCGCAACTCGGACATTGTCGAAACATTGATCAACCAATATCCTTTCGAAAAACCGATCATAGAAACAGCCCATGCCACAGGCCAACAGGTTGTGTGCCACCGTTGCCAGAAAACCGGACATTATGCCTCCGTCTGTCGGGCACCAGAACCTGTAGCTCCGAAGACAAACAAAAAATCCGAAAAGAAACAAACAACGTTCGCTACCCAGGAGGAGATGACGGATAGCGACGAGGAGCGCTGGAGAGCCTATTGCGATGAACAGCTCAGTGCTGAGAACATCGATAAGGCAATGGGCATTTATCCAGACGATTCCCAACGCAACCCTTATGATCAAGACTACCACATCAAAGATTTTTACAAGAAACACCTCGAAGGACAGGACGATGACTGAAAACACACCAAATTCCCTTCCATTCTGAACCGTTTCACAAAAAAGTAAAAAACAAATACAACCAATACAAAACACTTACGTTCGTTCACTGCTACCCACACTCGTTTGTCTACAACGTTAGAGGTCTAACGTCTGAGGAGGAGGAGGTACTTGTGTATTCTGGTAGTAGCAGCCTGGGTCACGTGAGAATACGTAATCCGACACCGGTACAAACGCCAGCATTCCTCACACATGTACCAGATACTCCTGAAAGAGCTATTCATTCAGTTCATATCATACGAAATTGTTATAGAGTGCACATTATCTTGTGACTGCTTCTGATTACTCTATCGAGTAGGGAAGCCCAACCGACCGGTGACCAATACCGCTCGGAAGCAAGATACACAAAAGCCTGACTGAGCTTCTCTTGTGGTGTTGATAGGCAAAGCAGCCATACATGGCTACTTGCAAGGCTGCACGGGTATGGAAGCTGTGAAAGATTTCATAGCTGAGCTTGACAATGCAGATATCTTGTTGTCTTCTTGGTTTGATATCCCTCAGTCCAAAGAAGTGACAACCTTGTGTGACATCTTGGATGGTCTGGTCTGAGGTGCCAATGATAGCGGCAATACCAAGGACAAGTTGGGTACACAGTATGGCCATGGGATCATTGAAGCTAACACCTACTGGCCATTGATAAGAAAATGGGCAAACATCAGAAACACCAATCTTGCAAAGGAAATCATCTTGAAATTCTCACAGGTGGTCTCCTTGGCCAAACAACAAGCCAGAGGCCAGCCTGTCTTGATGGAAATACACTTGTATATCATTGTATCATCAATGGAAGGGCAAAATGAACCAGGCAGCTGGCACCCTGCTTGGAAACCTTTGCAGATTTTGTGTGGAATCCTGCAAGGCCACAGGCTGGCCAAGGTCCGCACTGAATCCTTGCCTGTTTTTATAGAGTTTGACATGCAGATGTTCCGGCCTTTTTGCCAGAGGTCCTTGGGGATTATGCAATCAGGACCACATGGGAACCGATTGCAAGTGTAAGCCGCATAGAGAGCAGCCTTGGCCCAAAACTTGTTGGTGAGCAGTGGTGGACAGTATTCAGTACAGTAAGGTTGGTGCATTCTGCCCAGCCATTTTGGGCATGTGCCACAGTGGGTACTTGATGGTGCTCTATGCCCTTTCTTTGAAGGCAGCTGGCAGTGAATTCACCACCGCAATCAGAATGTACAATCTTTAGCCAGCAGTCCAACTGGTGCTCCACAAGAGATATATACGCAATCAGGGCGTGTGGAGCATCAGACTTGTTGGCAAGGAATGTGAGGTGAATCTTTTGAGAGTAGTTGTTGCAGCATGCCAGAATGGTGATGGTGCAAGTTATATCTTCCATGATGCACAGGCTGTGGTTCAATGTTGAGCCTAGGGTCTTGCAAATAGGGTGACGAGACATTTGCTGTTGAATCAAATCCCTAGATTTGAGCTACAGGGGAGCTGCCGACTCTTAATCTGTCAATTTGTGGGACACTATTACAGTGCCTCAGTCAGCTAGAGTGGTCCACAAGTATTGAGGATAGATATATTCTAGTTGGATTAAAAGCATACCTATCACAGTGCCTCAGTCAGCTAGAGTGTTCCACAAGTATTGAGGATAAGTATAATCTAGTTGGAGAGGGACTAGGTACTGGGCTTAAAGGGGCAATCAGAAAGGGATGGTTTGTTGATAGGGAACTACTTTGGTCAGGACGCCCTGCGTGGTTTATTGCAAATGATGTAGAGAGTTATTAGGACTACAAGTAAACACATTAATTGCGTCTCTCAGTGGTAGACTCTTGACCAACATCAAGTCTCTCACTTTTGTATGCTATATGCTGTGCTCTGTACTTGTATATATTGTATACTTATTGCAAGCTGCATGAGCAAACCTTCCAAACTCTGAAACAAAACCACCCCTTACAAGCACTACAGTGTCATGTTCACCCTAGAGGACTGGACCTCAGCATACAAGTTGACCTTCATCAGGCAAAGCCACCATGATGGGAGCTCAAGCCATGTCTGTCAAGCCTTTGCCCAACAATACATCAATGGACACACAAAACACACATCACCAAGTCAGGCTCAGACTCCAACAAGCTGCCTGAACTGGGGGTCATTATGACGCCAAGTTGTTGTCAAAGCACTCATAAACCATTGTGCAACCCAAGCTGAACCCCAAGTATCCGGACATACAGAACTCAAAGTGAATGGATGTGTCCATGGGGTTTGATACCAAGCTGATATCTGACAGTTTTTTTTTTCAAAAGGCCTCAAACTACGTCAACCAAGCCGGAATGTTGTTGGCATTTGAAAGCCGCTTGGAAGAAATGTGACCAAGAGATGGATGCAATGGTACAAACCTACGTTGTGGTGAGTCAATACCGTCTGGAGCTGTGCCCACACAGCAGGATCGTTCGATAAGTGCCCCTGCACTGACGTGCGCCTTCGCTACGCTCCAGAT
>BCJK01000009.1:220857-240243 GCA_039545395.1 Filobasidium uniguttulatum | reverse complement strand
GGACAGCACTCGTTAGAGACATCGATAAGAAGTTGGAGACAAGTCCTGTTGACTTGCTCACTTGAGAGATCGTTGTGCGACTTGCTGGAATCGCCAAACCGTTGGTCGCCAGCTCTGTTACTGTCGTTTGCCTTGCGTTACTGGAAGACGCCGGCCCTTCACCACAACGTGGAACAAAGTAGAAGCAATAGGGCTGACCATAGTCAGAGGGGGAACACACCAACTCAAGTTGGATGCAGCTGGGCCAGGGCAGAAGAGCAGGCCGCAAAGGAGGAGTCAAGAATAACTCCAGCAGTCATGACAAGGACACTTGTGAGCAAACAAGCTTGCAAGAATTTTCTTAGGGAGCACATAGGGACACGACATTCATTTGCAATAATCACCATGCTATTTGCAATAATCTGGGGGTCCAAACAGTTTATCTTGATTATCTCCCTGACCAGAGCAGTTAGCAAAGTTTTGACAAGTGGAATGGTTTATAACAGTCTTGTGGCACATGGAGATCAAAGTTTCATAGATTGAACCAATACTTCATGAGATATCATCTAAAATGATTTCCAAGACCACTTTGAGACTTGCCCAAATCTTGAAGGATCCCGCACTAGTAGCTGATGTTGTGGGATGCCAACGGCGGTGTTGCAGGGATATGACAATTGAGAGACTTGTAGAATGAATGAGGCTTCAAGGCGGCACTCTAGCTCTAGTCTTGCAAACAATTCTCCAAGTTGAGCAAGTCAGCAGGACTTGTCTCTTCTCTTCTATGGTGCAAGTCACCTTGAGACAACCAATTTCGCGCATTTGAGGACCCCTTGCGCAAAAGCCTACTCCTCATGCCACAACAACTTTTAAGCTAAAAGGATTCCAAGGAAATACTCCTGAGAGTCGCCGGAACAAATCCCAGGAACTCTTTTGGCCCGGCGACCCCCCGTTCCCAAGTTATCAATTTTGGTTCCACCATATGTGGCGGGGGGGGGGTTAGTGGCCCATTGACATTATTTACTTTGTCATGTTTATTTACTTTTTCAGCAAAAGTTCACCAGGAGGGATTGTTTGATATTCAAAATATTGCTCTCTTGTGGCTTTCTGACCTCAGACATCCGCCCATTCTATTGAAGGAATCTTCATTACTTGTAACGTTCACTGCTGCACACTTTTGAGTAGTAATTTTGGATTTGACACTCGACTCCCAAAATCATGCCTCAACCCAACAAACAACAGATTTCCCGTCAATTGAATGTACTCAAAAGGGGAAAACATTCTCAAAGGGCCGTTGCTTTGGCAGAGCCAGTCGTTACGGAAACCATAGGTAACAATGCCATCATTTTGACCATTAGTGATGAAGACAAGGTCATGCCCATTGAGGATCCAGAGGTCACATTTGTCAAAGAGGATCCTGGCTTCACCATCTTGACTGAGGATGATGATCTTCTTTCTGAATCTGGATGTAGCTCAACGGATTTGTCTCCTGAACAGGACTACGACTACAAATCTGGATTGAAGGTAGACTGGGAGACCTTGTCCGACGACATGGAGCACAAAGCTGAGTTGCTGTCGTCGGACAAAGAAGATGAGACGACCAATACTGAGACTCCCAATGCAGTGACTGAGGCCGTACCAGAGCCTCAGAGCAACCCCGTTCACTGCAGCAGCTGGCAAAGGCAAGAAGATCAACTGGGATCTGATTGACGCAGCCACAAAGAACAAGGGGAAGGCTAAAAGGACGCAACAGCGTCACAGGAAGAAGGAGAGGGATCACCAGAAGTGAGTCAAGCGCCTTCAAACAAGCATGGAAGTCTGGTGAATGACCATTTTGTGAGGACATCTTAGTCACATTGAGAAGGGCAAGTTTGGCAATGTTCAACACATGCTGATGAAACAGGCTGAAAAGACCCGAGCTCAAGAGGACAAAGCTGGCACAAGCATCCCGGTCACCTCTCAGTCGTCCAGATCTCAACACGAGCAAAGACTGCAGGCCAGCCGTGCTCTTCACAATGAGTTGAAGGGTATAATGTCAAGATGGCATTTGCCAAGGAGCCAAACAACTGCAAACAATCCTGGAGGAACCAGGACCTACTTCGAAAGTGATCTTCAAATGCGACAAACAGGCTGGCTCCAGAACTTTTATGGATTGCTTGCAAAGGGAGAGTCCAGAATGTCAGCATCTCAGCAAGTTGCAAAAACCGTTGGGCTGGGAACATGGTATGGACCTTGGTGCATTTGATTGTGGGCAAGAACTTTTGAGACGGAATCTTGTCTCCCTACCTCACAGGAAGGAAGGTCGGTTTTGACTTTGACCATGCTCAATGATCCTGAGATCCGACTCATGGCACGTTGTTTTCTGAGGAGCAATAGATGGGCGACGGATCCTCAAAAGTTTGCAAAGTTTGTGAATCAGGAAATGACGAAAGAACTCGCCAACAAGTATTACAAGGACCTCGCACAGGGCAAGATGCCAGCGGGCCTTGCAAAATACATGACGGAGTTGGTCCTTCCTGAACATGGGATCAAATTACTCAAACCTCTCAGTGTCAGGACCGCTTTGAGATGGATGCGCTTGGAAGGCTTTGAGTACAAGACTCACGCCAAAGGTGTTTTCGTCAATGGCCACAAACAACCAGATGTCGTCGATTATTGTCAGAAAGTGTTCATTCCAAGATTCATGGAGCTTTGGAAGCGCATCCCCCTGTGGACCGCCGGTGACGAGAGTGACCACGCCAATCGTGATCTGATCCCTGTGTGGCACGACAAGTCGACATTCACGGCAAATGGTGCCAACAAAAAGTGCTGGGTCTTGGAAAACAGATTCCAGATCAGGAAGAAAGGGGCTGGTAGAGGTCTGCACCAATCGGACTTCATCACATCAAGCCATGGATGGCTTGAAGAGGCTGGTTGGCAGATCGAGTACGGGAAGAACCACGACGGGTATTGGAAAGGCAAAGACGTCGCAAAACAGCTCCTGGGAGAAGACAGGAAGGAAGGTGCAATTGTGGTATTCGAGCGTCTCCACCCCAGGAAACAAGGACTTTTTGTGTTTGATAACAGTTCAGGGCACGGGGTCTACGCACCCAATGCACTCATCGCAAAGAAGATGCCCGTGCGGCAAGGAAGGTCAAAATGTGAGCCACCAATGAGGGATGACTGGTTTAAGAAAGACGGGGTGCTTGTCAAGCAGAAAATGGTGGACGCTGAAGGACATCTTTGTGGGTCCAACAAGATCTTGACGGAGCACAAGCTGAACAAGACAGGGTTGCTTGGTAGATGTGATGGAAAAAGGGAGGATAACATGTGCTGTCAACGCCATCTCCTTGCCGCTCAACCGGACTTCCAAGGTCAAGCTTCATGGCTCCAGGAAATTGTCAAAGGCAAAGGTCATCAGGTCATATTCTTGCCAAAATCTCATTGCAAGTTGAACATCATTGAGTTCTTCTGGGGCAGCGCAAAACGATATGCAAGGGAAAGGTGCGACTATACCTTCTCAGGCTTGAAACTCACTGTCCCAGAGGCACTCAGTTCTGCCTCCGTGTTGACCATGAGGAAATGGGAGAACAGGTTCTGGCGGTGGCTTGAAGCTTATCAGAGCGGATCGGACGCTTCTGAAGCCAAGAGGACAATTGAAAAATACACCTTGCATTGTCGAGCCACCAAAAGGAATGTCGATTGTGAATGTTGAGAGTCTTTTGCATTGCATAGATGCTGTAATGAATTATTTGAGCAGGCGCACCATGTATCATGTAAATCAGGTATGACTTCTTTGGTGCATTGATTCCATTGTCTACATGTTTTCAACTGGGCTTCCTTGTTGCTTGTCGCTCGGTGCTCGTTGCCTGTTGCTTGCCGGTATTCAGGCAAGGCTCGAGTGTCAGAGTGGGCAGTCAAGAGCGGAAACCAATCTTACTGCATAATTGCACAAGAGTTTACAGTACTCTGCCGTTGGTTTGGTCCTGGATGCTGTTTTGTGCACTTCAAATGCTTGGATACTACTGCTATTTGCATTGAGAGCAAGTACCTGAGCTACAGCAGGACCCTGATACCCTGATAGCCGGATATGAGCTTTTTGGCATACAATATTCTGTCTTTTTTTGCATTTTTGAGTGTTTTGGGGCATTACAGAAGATTTGCCGCCATCCGGCTCAAAAAATGAGAAATTTGAATTTTGAAAATGTGGCGCGCGTTGGTTGTCTCAAGGTGACTTGCACCATAGGCAAACGGAGCTTCTGGCAAAAGGGCTATGTCCTACTTTGTTGGTACAAGCGTTGAACAAATGAGAACTGGAACTGAAACTGAAACTGGTATTAACCCCACAAGATGCTCTGATACTCTCACTACACTAATACAACTTGCAGGGGACACCATTGACAAGTCAAAGCGTGGGCGCTGGACTCACAGGAGGTGTCAGAACCTGAGGAAGAAGGTGGCAGAGACAAGAAGAAGCACAACAGCGTGGGTGCTTGCTGGCAAGAAAACAAGAGAGAGGATCAGTCAAGGACAGACAGAGAAGGGAGAAGAGCCAGTTGAGGGCAACAAGGCAAGACGCGGGGGAGGGCAATGCGTCCAAAGTGCGCAAGAGTCAAGGGCAACTCAGGCTTAGGAGAGGAACGGGGGGTGATGTCCCCAAAGGGCGCACAAGTCGTGGGCAACTGGGCAAGGGAGGGAGAAGACAACAAGACAAGGGTTGAGGGCAACCTTGCTGGTGTTGACAAGGGCGTCCACATTTGAGAGAGAGGAAAGTTGAGGGCAAGTGGCAGGAGAGAGTAGGGTAACAGCAAGGGCGCATGTTAGTACTGTTGTCAAGGGTCAACTTGTGAGGGCACAAGGGTCAAATGGTTCTGACTCACCACAATGTCATGCTAGAATCCTTTCACATGCAATTCAAATTACAAACATCATCATTCTCAGCTCTTATCAGCAGTTGTTACAACTATAGCGTTGTCCCAATGACATGGCACTCTCCTGCAGTGGGCGATAGATCATTGGCCTTGGCCTTGTCGAGATCCAAATTGACAAAATCCTTGTCATTGGTGCACACCCCTGACCCTTTCTTGTGACATGCCAATCCGCATTTTCTTCTTGCTTTGAAGCAAACACAACATCAAGTCTCACAAGGACCTTTACAATGGCAGGTTGTTGGGACTGTTCTTGTGTTCTGTGTGTCCAGCTTAGGGGTTAATGCTGGTGACAGTGGGTTGACTGTATCAGCCTGATCTGTCCAATTCGAGGCTTGCTGACCAAGTTCTTGTCCAGATGCCTCGGCAATCAAGTGGGCACCTGTGCTCCTAAAAAAGAGTGGTTGAGCCTCCGTGATGGCTTGGCAAAGATCTTGGCTGGTGCACTTCACATTGTCCCAGTGATTTGTCAAGAACAGTAATCCCAACACATCAAAGTAAGGCTGAGCCATTGCTGATAGAACAGCTTCTTTGGGATCACTTTGCAGAGACCACTGGCTTGGGGCCCAAATGGAGGGGCAATCTTTGTCTTGAAATATGACAACAACAACATCGTACTTGTCAGCTGTGATCTGGGGGTGCCATTTGTTGCCATACCAGCAGGAAAAGGGGGCAGGACTCAAGTACCATCAAAGATTTTTTTCCATGTCTTCCTTGGTCAAACCGGCGCCTGGGCCACATACACCTCTGGACACAATCCCAATTGATTGAGTAGGCTTTCCCTCACTCTGGACCACTTGTTTTGATCACCGTAAACATGATGGGCCACGGCTCTAAATCCGCAATTTCCGTCGCCCGCCACGCGGGTGATCAGAGACGGTTTGATTTTGATGCCTTTCATCCTGTGGTCCGTGCCTAGTGGAATGATGTTACACCCCGGACTGGATGGACCTTCAGCCAGAAGCTCCGCCAACAATTCACGAAGTTTTCCGCTCTTCACATCTTGGGTACAAGAACACCCTAATGTGGAGCTTTTGCTACTGGCATTCGTCAAGGCTTGTTTCTGAGGGACTATTGCAAGGAATGCGACAGACGATGTTGGAGCCGTTTCAACATGAGCTTCATCATTTAGACAACAAGTTGCTGAAGAGGCGCACATACGTGGTTTGAGTTTGGTCCACTGGCTTTGCTTTTTGGCATAAGCTTCCACATGTGTGAGTTTTCGCTTCTTTGGCTTGGGCTTCCGTATGCCTTCATCCACGTCGCAGCCCAGCTCAGCGGCAGAATGCTCGAACTGACTCAGGTCTTGTTTTGTAGAGCTCTGAGAGGCTGTTTGACTAGGTTTAGGCTTGTTACGAGCTCCTGGTGGCCTGCCTTTGTTCCTACGGTCTTTTGTGTTTGGGTTCAGCAGCTCCATTGGCAACTGCTCCCAAGATCCATCTTTAGGAGTCTCAGCGATGTGCCATTGTTCGTTTATCGCCTCTAATGGGATTGGCTCAATACCATCCGCTAAGTGCTTGTACACAACATGGATGCACAGAAGACCGGTTGGATTCAAACAACAAGCTGAGCTGCCCGCTTTGTCTATGGCTTGTAGCAATTTGGTGTTGTTGTTGGCCAGCATCCCATTGACTGTCTGGTATATCTGATTGATCTTGTTCAGAGCATGGTGAGATATGTGTTTCTGTAACTGCAAAAGGCTTTGGGTCAAAACTGACATGGATTGATCTTGGCCCTTTGCTGAACAACATTGTACTCACAGAATCAAACAGCACCTTCCTCAGACCAGAAAGGCTCCATGCTTGTTCGAAGGCAAGCTTTGTTTTCATTTGTTTGGTGCTGTCGATCCATCAACTTGTGAATAGCTTTGATAAATGTGAACATGTCCATGGTACTACTCTGTAGGATGCCTTTCAAAACTTTGTGAGCGCCCTCAACCCTTGACAAACTTGTTTGCTCCAAGTGGAGGTATTGATCAATCCAGAAGCTGACAAACATTTCCTTGTATGGCTGGTACCAGCATTTCAGGACATACTCAACCGCCTCTGGAAATCTCCGCCCAAATGCTGCACGCAGATCCTCAATGTAAAGGATCAACACACCAGCGACCTTTACCCCATCCTTCTACTGCTCCGGTCCCACCTTCTTCTGGTCTTCTTTGCTTCTCTTTTCTTTTTCTGGTGCCGACAAGACCTCTGCAAGATTCCAACCAACCTTCTACCATCTCATCTCATCCCATTAGATCTTGGAGCTAGAAGGTTGGAAGTCTTGTTGAGTATTCTTGTTCTTCATTTCATTTGGGAGTCATCTTTAATTACATTCTACCTCCAGATCCTTCACTTAGAAGATCTGTTCTCATCACCTGACTCCCAAATACCTTCAATCTCATTGGTGGACTCTTGCTCCACACTTGTAACATTGTTCTAGTGCAGTCTCATGATGAAGATAAATACCAGGGCAAATCCAGGAGTTTGGAGTACCTTCTCCAACCTTGGATCCCCAAGTCATTACATTGGAAAGTTCCCTGACTCAAAGTCTACAAGTCCAAAACCTTTCCAACACGCCTTCAACTATTCTCAACTTCAACACTTAACTGCTTTGATATTGGTAAAGTATTTGATCAAGATAACTCTTTGCTGAACTGGGAAACAAAAACAAATTCAGTTGCAAAGCTTTGACAGAGGTAACTCTGCCATATCTTTACACTCAACATCTTGCTCACACTTGTCAAGAGACTTGGATTGCTCTATCAAGTGCCAAGCGTCCAAGAAAAGGGTCCACTCTTTGTGATTGGGGAAACATTTCTTTGCGTGACTGAAAATATTGGTTTGAATATGCCAGTGGTGTAAAGGCTTGCCACTCTCTGCTTGGCTTTTGGTTCTGCTCTTCTGGTTCTTGTTATGCTTGTCCAACTACCCTTACCGACCCTTGCCAATTGAGAAGACCATTATCATTGTCATTATTGTAGAAATGATTAATATAAATAGCTGACCCAGAACAAGAGTTGAGGATTCCCTTTCACTCTTGTTCTGACAAGCCCATAGTTGGAAAAAACCTCAGGCTCCAGTCTTCCTTCCATCCACTTCCAACTCACTCAACCTTGCCTCATCTCAACTTGACTTGCTACATCTAACCTTGGTATTGATCTAAGTAGTTGGATTGGTTATCATTTGCTGACCTGGGAAACTAAAACAAATTCAGTTGTATAGGTTCTTTGACTTGTCTTTGGTAACCTCATCACTTGTGTGTTGAGATTGTCAGGGGCAAGACTCTGAATTCTTACATCCTCAACTCTTGTCCTGGGTCAGCTATTTATATTAATCATTTCTACAATAACAACAACAATAATGGTCTACTCAATTGGCAAGGGTCAGTAAAGGTAGTCAGACAAGAAGATTGGACGAGCATAACAAGAATCAGAAGAGCAGAACCAAAAACCAAGCAGAGAGCGACAATCCCTTACAGAAGGCCAGGGTCAGTCATTGTTTGCTGGACCAATTGTTGGACAAAGATACTCACCTGACTGTCAATCATACTATGAGCTTGGTCTCTACACCCCAACTCAATGAGTTTGTTGGAGATTTTGGCCCAATACTTCTCCTTTGCAACATTGGATTTGTGCTTGTTGTAACTAATGTACCAGCCAGGTTTGGCCAAGAAGTCATAGACCAGGATTTCCCTGGCATTTCTCGAGTGATCAGTAGTATAGTCATACTCCCACTTGAATGTAGACCATTTGGGCTTAGGTGCGACTCTGGATTTTGCTGCAACACCAGAGGATGTTTTGGCAACATCATTGTCCTCTATGACAATAGCTGGGGCATCCTGAACTTTGAGGCCACAAAAGCAGAGACTTGAGATGACTTTCCTTTTTCTGAATGCATGTTGAGATGGATAAGACTGTTTGAGGTAAGAAGTGACAGTAATGAGGACTGAGAGCTCTCAGCCCTCTGGACCTATAGTGGCGTTCAAAGTTGGTTGCGTGCAAATTTGTGCAAGGCCTGGAAAGTGATGGCCAGCTTTGAGTGACCTGTGCGTGCCCTGCTTTGCATTGTATTGACAGTCAATCCTACTGTATCTTTGAGCCGCGCACAGGGTCTGGACCTGTGCACGGTTGCGCCAGATTGTGCGCGGGATCTTTGAACTCCACTTATATATAGGAATTCATGCATGATCAGTGAGCTTGACAAACCAACCGGGGCTCAACAAGCTTTGAGACTTGGTCTTTTTTGTTCAGGACCTTGAGCAGGACATCCTGGCACCTCAGAACCACAATTGCGGGACAAGGGTGACAACCATGACCCTGTCTACCTCCTAGGCAAAATAACAAAAGACTTGTTGGGATATGATGAAACACTTCTGAAGCCCAGTCGGTCTAAATTGAACATCTTTGGCATTGTCCAATGACTGCCCAATTGGAATTGCAAGAGAAAACAGCTGCTCAAATGCACTCAAAAGAACTGGGTATGGGGTTTTGCGCTGGCACACCATTTGAGCTGTTCCATACAAAAGCACCCCCATTTGAGTAGATTTGAGCAAGGTGGATCACTTGCGCAATTGCTCAAATCTACTCAGACGCCCTCAAATGATTTTTGAGTACCCCTATTGAAAAAATGTCCTTGCAAAAACAAAAACGGTATGGCCAGCTGGTGCTGAACGTCACCAGGTTTTCATGCAAAAGTGGGATTCTCTGGTCTTGTTGACCCCAGAGGATTTGGCAAAGGCTGTGAGGGAGCTTGAAGATGATTTTGCCAATGTGTTGCCGGCCATTGAATACGCTGTGCGCGCCAGGCGCAGCTTGCGGGCTGTGTCCTGGAAGTTAAGGTGCTGACCCAGTCTCCCAGCACATCCTTTGAGCCTTCAGAATGTAAACATTACTTCACTGTACTACAGGTAGCAACACAATCATCATGTAATCCTCCAACTGCTCTCCTCCTATGCTATCCTGGAGTCTCAGGGCTCCAGGTGGCCTCTACAATGCTGTAGGGTGGCTTGAGTATAAGGAGCTCTTTGTTGCCGCCTGGGTTGACAAGCATACCCACTATGGGCAAGTCAACGCATTGAGGGCAGAGAGTATGCATCAGGCATTGAAAAGTCACTTGCGCACTTGCAATAAAGACCTCTACGGTGTGGCAGAGGAGATCATCAGTCTCATGGACAACCATTATAGAGACGGCAATCATGCCATCAATACCAACAAGATCACTTGTATGGAAATGCCCCATGGTCTTTTTGATCTGGTAAGATTGTCTTGAAAGTGTGTGTTGTGCCTTCCCACAGAGTCTCTAATGGACATTGTATTTGCCATGCCAGCTTTGAGGCAAGATTTTTTTCTATGCTTTGAAGAAACTGACAACTATTTATGAGCTTCAAGATGGAGAGTGAGAGGATGGACAAGAACTCACAAGCTTTGGGAAGTATGACACAGGACAAGGATTGTTGCATGAGGCCAATGGGACTTCCATGCCATCACATCATCTTGAAGAAGCTGTTGGGACCGGGGATCACTCCAATTTTGTTGAAGGAGATTGATGTTCAGTGGCACCTTGACCCGCCTGATGATGAGGACTCCAACCTCAAGATGCCACCTTCTGCTCCTGCCATCCTCAATCCCACATATGTCTGCAGCAAGGGTAGGCCTTGAGGATCTTTGAACAGGCTCAAACAATAACTCACAAATCAACACAAGTATCAAATTCCACAAAGAGAGACCCAAGCCTGTTTGAACATGTCCAACTAGCCAAATACAAAGCCTCAGGCCAAGTCCCCAAGCGACATTGCGGGATTTGCAAGCAATCTGGCCATGATTGACACAATCACAAACAACACAAAACGGGATTGCTGGGCAAAGACTTGGGATTGAAACAATTGAAGGACAAGTCAGCTGTCTCAGAATGTTCTGCCTCCAAAGGTCAGCCTGAAATTGTCACTGAGTGGGCAAGCAGTCATTTGACGTGACTTCAGGGTTGAAACTTGACACTGGACTCCAAATGTTGACCAGATCTTTTGTGTTTTCTAGAACCTGAAATCACATTTATTGAAAAAAGGAAGCCAATCTGTCAGCCACCAACAATGCCATACACTTGCACCAAGACTATGCCACCAAAATTATTGGAGATGGCAACTACAGCTTTCAAGCAGTTGCACTTCATGTTCTTGGTGACCAGGATCAATGGAACTCTGTTTGGGAAGCGTTGTGGGAACAATTCAAGACAGCAAGGCAGGCTTACCTCCAAGATATTGGGCAGTTGTCCTTCCTGAGGTCAAGTGAGGCAGACATCCATGCTACCATGATCCTTGGGCCATGCAAAGCTGCAGACGAGGAGACTTGGTATGCTGACTCCATCCACTTCCAGTTGACAGCCAATTGTTACAATGTGATTGTCATCTCTCTCACACTCCAAGGTTTGGTTATCATCACTTCACCAAGTCATTTGACGGCATCTACCCAGCACAAGAGTGCGCTGGATGCCATACTGCGGTCAATGATCTTGAAATCTCCTAGGGTTACTGTACAGCCAAGAACATTGGCGTCACATTTGCATTGATGCTGACCTCTTAAGAGAAGAGATTGCAGGGACCAAGTTTGAGTTGCGCCAATTTTGTTGCAATTAATAATGTTGTACACAGCATGCAATATGCATACATTGCTCTGGGCACAGCGTGACGGACCCAAATATCAGCGAGTGATATTTTGTAGATATGGCGCAATATCACATAAATATCCCAAAAATATCATAGCAGCCAAAAATGAGTGAAATATCTGTACAATATCCCGATCATATCACCAATCACCGGTGCTCAATCCTGGCATCAAGCTGCAAGCTGCAAGGTTGCACACATCCTTGATACTAGAATCTGTACTGTAGATAACGTATAACGTACAACCTGAGAGTGAACTTTGCATATTAACTGCAGAACCGCACACCAGCTCAAATCTTTATTGCTCAACATGGACGATGAAACCCGCCCGCTGCGGCAACAATTGAGAGATAGGGCAAGTCAATTGCTCAGTCCGTGTACTGAGACAAATGCAGAGAAGCAGAGTACTGTAGAGTGTTTACCGTTCTCGAAACCAACAGGTGCGCTGTGACTGCGGCAAGTGCAGGAACACTGAGTCAGGTTGGTCATATGTCCATTGTACAACCCGAGCCAGGCACATCTACAGCTATCCTGTCGATGATGAGGTTGAGCCCCAGCCGTCCGTCGAGCCTCTTGAGGCTCTATCAATTGTGGGAGAATCCGAAAGCATGGAAAGTCCCCGACAAGAAGGTATGCTCTCGGTTTCATGCTTTGCATGTTGGACATCCAAAAGAACTAAATCTAAATCTCTCATGTGGACGTAGACTCCATGCCGAGGGATGACGCCTTTAACAATCAGACCGGGTCAGGCTTCGAAGATTTTGGAGATGGTTTTGCGGAAGTGGGGTTCTGTGACGACAAAGTGGTCAATTCACCGCATGCTGAGTGAGTCGCACTCTATCTACATTCTTGGCTCTGAGTCCGCCAATGCTACCAATACGAGCCCTGATTGCCTGCCATTCGATCCGCTCAAATCTCTAGGCTCACCCAAGAATCCAATGACAATCGTCCACTCGACCCGCGTCAGCCATTTGATGTGCCTTTTGTGCATGAATTTGCCCATCATGCATTGGACCCTGCTCTGCGCCACATTTATACTGGAATTGCCATACAGTTCAGTCAGGGCCAATCGCACGACCAGCTCAAGTACAACTTGGAACATGCAATCGGGATCATGGAGATCAAGACTCAACAACGAGTTGAGGGCCAAGCCAAGACAGCTAGAACTGCAACGGCTGCCCTAGGCGCAGATCCTGATCGGTACATCAAAGAGTACGTYGTCTGTCCCAACCACGACTGCTGGARTTTCACTCCCAGATCCGAGCTCRGCGACTTGGAAACCAACAAGTGTCAAGTGCAAAGAAGCGGTYGTACRTGTAATGAGGTTCTCTTYGTAAGACACRATCAAGTCCGTAAACCTATCAAAACCATYGCATACCAGCTTCTCTCGACCTATCTCGGACTCCTTTTCCAGAACTCCGACACGGTGGAGCTCCTGCGGCACTGGAGACAGGCGGATGATGCTCAGCCTCATGGTCTTCTCAGTCGCGATAATCCGTTTCTGGATAAGACTGAGCAACTACACGGCTTATYGCAAGGATCCGCTTGGAGGTCGTACGGAAGCAATGCGATGCGTTGGGTAGGAGCGGACGGACACGTGCAAGAGAGAAGTGAMGSARCRAGGCATGTAGATGAGGAGTTYGGTCTACAGATCGTCTTAAACTGTGATTGGTAGGTYCCATTGCTGCGCCTGTTTCCATTATTGTAGCACTCACGCTCATCTCAACGTTCTATAGGTTTGCCGTCAAGGGTGTGGTAGGGTCTTCTGTGGGCGCCATCTACGCCACTATTGCGAATCTTCCAAGGGAGGTCGCATTCAAGAGGAGAATGACTGCGCTACTGGCCATCATTCCGGGCCCTCGGGAGCCCGCCCATGCAGAGTTTGCCAAAGTCTTGGAACCGATCGTCGAYGACTTTCAACGGTGCGAAAAGGGCTTGTTGATACAAAGYCAAGGTCGARTTTTAAATGTCAGCTGTCGGTTGTTGCTCATAGCTTCCGACTTGCCTGCAGCCAAGAAGATGCTTGGGCATGTCTCTCACAACTCTGGGCCACACCCATGCCACCACTGCCCCACCACTGCCCCATCACTACCTCCCAGCTTCAAAGTCCCGAAGCTTATGATTTTGATTCGCTTCCTCCATGTCTCTGGCAAGAGAAATTGAAGGGTGCTTTTGAGGCAGGGACCGCTTCCGCRAATCGCYGCAAGGAAATCGCTAAGGCTTTTGGCGTGCATTATACCCCGATGCTGAAGCTGATAGGGTTTAATCATTGCTGGACAGCTCCCCCGGATCCCATGCACAACACCTTTCTCGGTATTGCCAGAGCGTGGTTTGCAATGATCATGAACAGTAAGCTGTTTTCCTTGCAGTCTYGGGCTTTGTTCGGGGCTGTTTTCGAGAACGCCTCCTATCCCTCGCACCTTGGCCGWCTCCCTCAAAGAATTGTCAGTCAGATGACAAGAGACACCGAAAGTAGCAGGGAAAGGAGAGCTGGAGCGTCTCTCAAGGCAGACGAGTGGAAGCGGGCCATGCAACTGCTWCCTGTTGCCCTTTTCATGGGTTTAAAGGACTCCAACAACAACATCCCGGAYGTCGAGTTGGGTCCAATGCCACAACCACGAGGTCGCAAAAGAAAGGGACCTGACAGAGGAACGCAGCCTCCAGAGATTGACRATCACGATGACRAAGATGATCCGACTTTTGACRATGTAGATCCTCTTGCGCAACGGAGAAATCCAGCAGAGATCTACCGCATTACTATCTTCATTTGTTCTGCTCTCCAAGTCCTTCATGGTYGGTCAATCTCTGTGCAAGACGCAGAATCCGCAACTCGTGACCTCTCTCTTGCCGCCAAGAACATTTTGTCTATGGAAGGAACGCTGACCATCAATTGGCACACGGCTATGCACTATCCTGAAGTCGTCAAACAATATGGACCTTTGAGCGGCTACAGTATTTGGGCATTTGAAAGGAACAACGGAGCATTATCTTGGGTCAACCACAATGGTCAGGCGGAAGACTTGCCAGTGACATTGATGAGGTCATGGGTGCGTGAGAACCAATTAATGGCGATTTTGCATAATCCTGCTCCAGATGCTGATGAGATCGAACGGGAGTATCTGCGGAAGATGAGAGAGGAGAARAAACCCGTCAAGGGAACCGTCATGCTGGAGGAGTCCCAAAGTCTGAGGGCAGACCGGATCATACGTTTGCCTCCTCCTCGAAATCCGGAAACGCTGGTCAATCTACACCAACTCGAAGCATATGATGCTTTATTTTCTTTTTTGCAGCAAAAGCACCCCAAGGTCAATTGGAGGAGAGACTCTGATGACGGGGACAATACTCCCTACACGTATGTCCCTAGCAGGAGTACTGCGTACAAAGCTTATGGCCATGTCAACTTCAATGGTTTTAGGTCAGTTCAGTTCACTGTCCRATACCCTTTTCTGCTGCATTGAACGTGAACACGGAAGCTGAAACGTTTGAAACCATCAGATTCAGCTYGAGATTGTCCAACAGGACCTTGCATGACCGTTTCACACTAGCCCGGCCTGAYGACACCTCAACCAAACATCTCTGCCGGATACGCTTGTACTTGACCTACTCACTCTGTTGTTCGCATGTCAGCGGTGGCAGGACTCTTAAAGGTGATGTGGCACTCGTCCAATTCTTTGAGAAACCCGTTGGAGTCTACCCTTGGGGTCTGCGGTAAGTTTTTCATTGCCACTATGCAACAGGAATTGTCATCGCTGACCTTCCTTGCGCCTGAAGCAACATCAATCTCGGTATTCGAACGTACAAAGCGACAGCGTTGTCTGCAGCCTTTATCCCGATCAGTCATCTTGATTCACCAACTATTGTATGCACGCTTCGAACTCAGCAGGACAACAAAATTCATGTCTCAATTTCTTGCGATAGAGACGGGCCTGATCCCGAGTTCCTTGAGCCCGCGAGTTCACGCGAAACAGGTCAGTCTACGGATGCTGGAGCAGAACGTGTGATGGTTGATGAAACCCTCGTGGATGATGAGAGCGATGAAGGGGCAACTGGCGACAACGACGTTTGATGCAATTTTTTCTACGATCCTCGCCTCCAGGAATGAACCTCTGGTGTATTTCATGACATTATCGATTCATATGCATTACTCAATTCGTACAAATCTCCAGGCAAGAATCAATCCTCCTCTTCATCGGAGTCCCGGTCGACCGTTTGAGGTACTTTGTCCGTCGGCGTTGCGGACCCTCCGAACTCGCCAATGCGAGACTTGTACCATCTGAGCTCTTTCACATCGTCTGGATGAGTTGGCTCGTCGACGGGAATCAAGTAAGCCGATATGGCCTCTTGATTATTGGGCTGYTTGAGCCACTCTTCGTCGAACATCCACCGTTGTGGGTTCTGGTGCAAGTTCGGCTTGAGGGTCGCCCAATGCGGCTCAGCCTCTTCTTCTGACTGGCCGGCCCATCGAGGCTTGCGTCTTCCTGCACCRAGAAGCGGGGTGCTGTCGATTGCTTCATATGCGTCAATAAACTAGATTTTTGAATYGTTAGCCTGTTATCCCAAACCCCAAATGGAAAGCTCACCTTCTGGGAGTAGACTCCAGTCATCTTTGGCGCATAGTAATCGATTTGCCCCCCCTTGGTGGTGTGAGTATGAGGTGGGGGCACCACAAAGTCAGACTCCATGCAGGCCCATTCTCTGCCCTGGAAATCTTTGGAGACTTTTCTCCGCTTCTTGCAGTCGTTTCCAATCTTAAATTTGGGCAAGAAGCCAGAATCAGCGATGTGTATTYGCCGCCCATTGAGCAACCACTTGACTCACCGTCTGCATCTTGGAGCGCTTGCCCCTCCTCACTAGAGGATCGGATTGAGCATTGCCCGTCCAGATCTCCATCTTCACCTTCCGAGCTTCAAGCTCACGGCACTCCATCTCCGAAGCACCGGCCTTGCGTCTCTCTTCCATCAACTCCTCATGCTTTTCCTGGCCCCCGTTGACCCAATCGTGATCTTCCCTTTGCTTCAAGGTGGCCTTGAGCTGGTGGAAGTACTGTTGACACGCGTCCTTATAAAGGTCCACGTGTGTTCCGACGCTGGGAATTTTCTCCAAGGGGAGCCAAGTTGGGAGATTGATGGCCGAGGGGTTGTTGTTCATAATGTCCCAAAGCTGCTCAGTCTGAGCACAATTGACCTCCGAGTTGTAATTCTGCTCAAAGTTCCATCTCATCAATCTCCTGTTGCCAGCAAGCGGCCACACACTCCCGTCCCTTGGGAAGGGCTCTGGTTGGGAAGATCCCGTGCAGAACTCAATGGCGCATTGGACATATTTGTTGACCGCCCGGACTGTGCTCAACTTGACACAGCGGGTACGACCACTGGCTGGCTGCTGAGGTCGTTGGATGGTGTCCTCAAGCTGGGACACTTTGTCGGACAGTTCTTTGTCTCGATTTTCACGAGCGGCCTCTATGCGCTGCACTTCTCCAGCCATATCATCTACCTTTCCAGCGAGAGTCTTTTGGGACTTCTCGAGAGCTTCGTTCTTTCTCTTCAATTCGTCCAATTCCGTGTGCTCTTTGTGTTTGTTCACATAGTCTTTGCGTTGTTGGTTGCGGGCTGATTGCTGAGTAGCAGAGGACATTTTCCAAAGAAAAGTTCAATTAAGAGTCGATGGTAGTTTCTATTCTCAAGAGGAATGTGAGTTTGTTGAGAGGATCTGTCTGCCAAAAGTTCAACATTCCAGCAAAGTTTTGGAACTCTCAAGTACTCAGGTTTGGGTGACGCAGTGACGTCAGATTGCCGTCATTGTAAACATGATTTAGTCGTGTGCACAGCGGGGCGACGCGCATCATTTTTTCATGACTTGTGCCATCAGTTGTTGCCTCTTCCTAGCTTTGTCATTCTCTTCTTACATTTCTTCTCACATTCAAGACCTCTTTGCTGACACCCTCATGGAATGTACATCATCACTCCACTCTCTTGGGGTCATACACAACGCCAGAACTCTTTCAAGCATCCTGGTATGTCGTGGGATTGGACTCTGCCACCTCTTTTTGCTAAGCTTAGCCCCGTGTTTGCTCATTCGGCGTTTCAGCTCGGCGATTGACTGTCCTTTTGCAACCACTTTCAGCTGGTATAATTGCGATATACCTTCTGTTTTCAGTCATTGCAGCACCCAAATGCCCGCTGATAGCTCAAGACTAGCCCTGTCTACAATGGCAAAGCCGGATATGTGCCGAAGCTTGGCAAGAATGCAAAGGTTTGAACCAAACCTGCTCATGACGAGTCTCTTTTGTTCTCCCTCTTTCAGCAGGAACTTCTTTTGTTCTTTCAGCAGGATCCTCTTCTTTTGTTCTTTCAGCAAGACAGACCTTTGGGCTTGTGTGTTGCTCTCTTTGGCTGGCACAGATATAAAATGAGGTAAGAAACGTCTTCCTGCCTACCTGGCTCACTTCTCTTTTCCTTTTGCATCACCAGAACACACTTCAAGCAGTCGCACGAGATCTAATTCAGCAACCTTCCCCATCAAAATGCCTACAAAGTCCAATATCCGCAGAGTCCCACAGCCTTGCGCCGGTCGAAATCGAAGAGCCGCTCAGCCTATTGCTCCTCGACCTATCGCTCCTCAGACTATTGCTTCTCAACCTATCGCTCCTCAATCGTCAATTGCCAGTATTCAAAACGAGAGAGGGCCTCCTGACAACAATATTCAAGTGATTTACCCTCAAGTATCAAGAGCACCCATTTCCGTACAGCCCCATCCCGAGGCTATGTCTCAGCCCGCTGTTTCGTCCTTTGCAGCACCTCACCAAGGGACAGAGCACCATGAAATCAAAGAGATAGAACCCCTTTGGCCAGCGTCCTCTCTCATCACTCCCTCTTGACCCGCTTCTAGAGCAACACAAGGTGCCTTGACGCAAGAGACGCCAACTCCTTTGGCTCAATCTAGACCAAGTATGCCTGTTGGTCAAAGTGCTACTACTGTTGAAGTTGGTGAGTCGTTCCAGTCTTCAGTCTTTTGCAGAGATGATTCTGACTTGTCTATCTCGGCGTGAATGTAGGCAACAACCATAATGACAATGCTGTTGCTGAGGATGAGAACACCAACGGCCGCAAATTCAGGTGGCACAAGAAAGATGACAAGGCGTTAGTCAGCTGGGCAGAGGAGAACTACACTCTCATCACTACAACAACCACAGCAAACTGGTCGAAAGAACTAAAGAAAGACTTGAGCCTTTTAGTCTCCAAAAGTGCGTCCTCTATAGCCGCCAGATGGGCGTTGCTGGTCGAGAAGTACAAGAACATCCGTCAAGATTTGGACCAGAGTGGGTATGGAGTCAAAAGGGATACACCAAATCCTTCAATTTCTGCGGAAACCTTGGAAAGATTTCCCAAATATCATCGGATGGATGCTCTCCTCAGATATAGAAGGAACATCGATCCTCCAGGCGGTACTCCGCTAACTACAAGATTGATAGCCCCCGGATATCTTGACTTCTTACACTCTACCAGAAACAACAATGATAATAATGCAGACTCAGATGGCTTGTTGGACAATGATGCCCATGAGGGGCGGAGAGGATTGGATTCTGGGTCAGATGAAGAGACCCCTCAAGCTACGGGTTCAAACGATGTCAGGACCTCTATCAACACTCAACGGTCTGCTGCTATCAGTAGTACTGCATGACGGAGCGATGGAGGCATGAGACTTAGAGCTCAAGAAGAGGATGAGGAAGATTCTGATTCTGATTCTGATGCAGCAACTCGCGGTCCGGCTTGTGTCTCTTACTGTTCAGTTACTCGGGGGTACGGGTACTGAAACTGTGTAAGATGATCGATGATTCTATTCGCATTGGGAGTCTAAGGTTACA